>VXBI01014105.1:0-40809 GCA_013397375.1 Toxostoma redivivum
AGTGGGTTTTGTTGACTATTTTTGTTGACTATTTTTTTAGGACCAGAGATGATATGGGAACATTCAGCTTTACCTGCTGCATGCAGAGGTCCAGAAACAGACTCAGGGTCATATATTAGATGGTCAGATGTACAGCAATTATTTGTCTTCTGATTTATCTGTATGTATGATAAATTTTGAGTCTGAATTCCCAACAATTAACATACCTTCATCAGTAACATCTATCTTATCAGCACAGGGAAAACTAGATCTCACCATATCTTCTGCTGAGCCATGGCCATGGGACTTGTCAGAGTAAGCCCAGGTGAAGACTTCCCTACATGCTAAGCACAAAAGTACCTACTTTGGGTAGGTGCAGAAAACTTATCCTGAAAGAAAAGAGAAAGGCAAAGTGTGTAATGTGCCCAGCTTCTCTTGGCTGGAGCATTTCTATTAAGTCTATTAAAGCAGATTTAAAACAGGAACAGATTTTTGGTGCCAAGAACTATTGCTATTGGTAACTGAGACATGTCTAGAAATAGGTACTTGCAGAGTTGGATTTTGTGTTTAGAAGTTAAGAAAATTGTGGTGAACACAGGCTGAGTCAACCCACTTTAGGAATACAAACATCTTCTCTATGATTTATTAAAATCCAGAGGCAAAAATAAACTTTAATTATTATGTTCAGTCTTTGTTAAAATTTAAAAATGTGTACACAAGGAATTTGTGAAGAAAACATGCCTAAAAATCCATTTTCTAGTAGGATATTGTGGGGACCTGTGTCAAAGACTACAGGAATCTAGATCAATGCAATCTGTAGCAATTTCTTTGTCCACTGATGTAGTCACTTCATGCAAGACGATAATACAAAACCATAAGCTAATGCTAATTGTGTGAAAGCAACAGAACCATTCAAGAAATGTTAGCTGTATCTGTGAGCAAATTTTAAAGGTGAACATTTTTTCATGTATAGTGCTAATATATTTTTTAATATTTTAGATAGGGTGGGCATTCATGATTTTTCAATGTTTGCCTTCCAGAGGAACCGTTATGAGTGCTGAAGCCCTGCTTCCCAGGAAGTGTATGAACATCACTGCTGATGGGAAGTGACTCTTTAGCGCATATGCACTCAGATCTCTGCTTATTTATTTCTTTTACTATAATAAAACTGCCTTATCTCACCCTGCTGGTTGCTCTCCATCTTAGTCTCTCCCCTGTCCCAGTGGGAAAGGGAGACTTAGTTGGCACCTGGCACTAAGCCAGGGTCAACCCACTACACCATCAAATCTATTCCTCCCCATTTTAGAGACACAAATATAATGCAGGCCAGTGTCAAGTGCTCTGCACAAGTCCAGACAGAAGATATCAGTTGCTCTTCTCTCATCCATCAGTGCTGACTCCTGTTGTAGAATGTACCATTTTTATTACACAATATTAATACATTTAGCAATAGAAATTTTTAAATTCTCTAATTTTGACAGTAGTCAAAATACTCAGTCCTTTTTTTGGGGGACAGTCTCTGATGGGGATTTTATCTTAGTGCTTATCACACTAGTTTAGGACCAGTTCGTGGTTTGTTCTTAATGAAAGCCACAAAAATATTTGCAAATGGGCATTTAAGATCTTAAAACTGGCAATGAATACAAAGCAAGATCTTGCAGATTCAGGGTAGAAGATACATAGTGAATATCTCCTGAAAACATGAACTGTGGTATTTCACAGAAACTACTAGGAAGGTAACAGTTTGCATCTGACTGAGTTCAGTAGCTGAAGAAAGGTTGGGATCGTAATAACAGTGTGACACTTTTTCTGAGAAAGGATGTGGCTGTGCTGCTTTTCAGCATCATTAGATTTGCAATGGTTGGTTTAGCCTGGTTATCTGTTTCAGTAATGCTGTACTAGTTAATGGTTTCCCAGGCAGGTTTCCATGGATCCCACCCCACTACTGAATATATTCACATTTATTGGAAAGGAAGAGTAAGCTGGAATGTGTACTGTTTCCAGCCCTGGAGCTGTGTTATTTCACATACATAAGTGTCTCCAGTCCAGCACATTAACACAGGAAACTTAAGAGAGTCTTTCCTTTCTTGTGTCAAATTCATGGGATTATTTCAGTTAATAGTAGGGTTGATTCCAAAATAATAACATTATGGATTTCCTTACATGATGCACAATGGAAATAAGAAGAGAGAGTTCAGCCTCTTAAAAGCCAACATTTCTCAATGCAATTGTTTTCCCCATGTTGTTCATACTTCAGAGAAAATAGACTGCAAATACATTTATCCTACCCCATTATCAGAGCTCCAGATGCATCTGGACAATATTCTCAGGCATATACTATGATTTTTGGGATGTCCTACACAGGGTCAGCAGTTGGCCTCGATGATCCCAATGGATCCCTTCCAACTCATATGTTCTATGATTCTAAGTAATGCACTCCAGCTCTCTTGTTTCTTGAGGAGCAAGTGGTACCCTAAGAAGGCACATAAAATTAAATATTCAGAAGATACTTGAGTATGTCATGCCCTTAATTACAAGCCTTGGAGAGAAGGGACATATATCATTAACAGAACTCTGAGAGTAATGGTTGGTTTATTAATCCTATTATAGTATCAGAATATAAAAATAATTTGAATTATTTGGTAATGTGATTTGGTAATGTTCTGATTAATGTTTTACTATGAACAGAAGGGGCAGATTAACTGTACCATAAATTGTAATAAACTAGTTTCTCACTGCAACTTTAGAAAATAAATCACATGCAGTTTCAATTATTTCATGTTTGGCAGTCATTCTTTCCAATGGAATGGCGAGCATTAGCACAATAATCTGAAAGAAGCTTATAAAACATGGTTGACAGAAGTTCTTTCTATTAAGAAATATTTGACATTACAACAGCATTTTAACCATACTTGCTTCTGCTTTAACCATACTAACTTCTACTAAAATATCTTGATCTGAATGCCTTAACATACTTTCAAAGTTTTAATGCTCTACTAATATATTGAATCGTTGTTAGTCCAATAATGTAGTGTTATTTTGATATAAATACATGAAAAAGGCAGAAGGGATTAACAAGCATTGATGAGTGAGTTCTCATGAGTGAGCTCTTCTGAATTAAGCAATGCTTTAAATTGGAGACATTTACTAGAAGAATGATGCTATAATTAGTGCTGCTTCCAATAATGTCTTGGCTTCATGCATAGCTCTTCACTTGGAGATTCCCAAAAACTTTAAGGAATCTGTAAATATAATACTTATATTTTGCAGGTCATGAATGGTGAGACTAAAGCTGAGAAACAAATCGATCAAAGAAAAAAAAGAATCTGTGTAAGAGTTTGGATTAAAAATTCATGTATTTTCTGTCCATTCTACAAAACCTAGAATCCTTAAATAAATGGAAGTAGTATGTTTTTTTTTCTTAATTTCTGCCATATATATTTTAGTTCAGCTTGATCTGCTGTTCCATCCATTATACTAAACATGTTAAATATGCAACATTGTCCTGTGCATGTTAACTTATGAATAGAATGTCTCAATAACTTGCTCAGCTCCTTTACACTGTTTGGATGAAAAGCTATGTAAGATCAATAGATGCACTGTGGAGGTTTTACAGTGGAAGATGTGTGTCTCACACACTCTCACCCCTCAAAGCTGAAAGTGGGTAGTTGTCCTTGAGAAGAAACTTCCTCCTACAGTGGGACCATAGCTTGTTGGAAAGGGTAGCCATTTATTACAGCCCTAAATGAAAGCATTCCTTGGACACAAATGTCTTTTTCTTCCTTTGTCTGATTACTGAGGGGAAAAGTGAGAAGGAAATGTCAAAACAGTGAAACAGTGGTGTCTAGAGAGCAGTCACTTTGGAGCTCAACCAGCTTTTGTGAAGGCCTGGATGATTTGTCAAATGACCGTGGCATAAGTCAAGCTCTGAGGTTGAAAGGTCTTGACCTAAGGAGTGTTGAAATCAGGCACTATAAGCAAGAGGGCTGCTAGAAGTTTCAGCTGTAGTGGAGATGAACAATGATGGGTGCTGGACACAACAAAACCTAATCTGCATAATTCAGGTAAGGAATTTTATTGAATCTGACAAGTATGTGACAGGCTGAGAAAGAGAAAAGAACATGCTCTTGCTGGGAACTTTCAAAGCTCTTGTTAAGGTATGTGGAAATAAATGACAGCTAATCTCTTCACTAAAAAACTGTAAACAATACCATTTTACGCAGGGCTCACCCGTGACCTTTTCACAGATCAGGCTCTCCACTTTCAGGCCAGGCCACAGAACTTATCACAAACAATGCAGTGAATTCATATTGTGCAAGAAGAGCTTTACTTCTCCCAGCTGCTTCACATAAAGTTCCTACTCGCTTTGGCAGGTATGGTTCAGCAGAAAGACTATCACTTAAATCTGGTGCATAATCCCTCCTGGTAAACAGAAAAATGATGCGGAGACTTTTCAACAGAAGTTGTTCGTTTTTGTTTGATCGTTTGTTTGGTTTTAGATTTTTTTTTCTTTTTTTTCTTTACAGTTTTGACTTGCATAGATCATACTGCAGCTACAAATCTCAAGCTAAAATGTCATGAGGGTAAGGACAACTTTTCTGTACTGAGACCTGCTGATGTTACAAAAGTGACCAAGACTACTAAAATCCTTTGTTAATCTTGACATGTCAAATTTTCTGATTTTTTAAAAAAAATTATTTTAACCATTTGTCATTCTTTTAAGTCTTCTTTAGGTAAACAGAAGTATTTAAAGAAAGTATAAAATTGGTATTGTTAAAAAATATATAAAATCCTGACCACCAGCTTTAGAGAATAAAATCTTTATCAACTTTATTTCAAGCGCACTAAGGCAAATATAACCTTAATGCACATAAAACCCAGAAGCAGTGGCTGAAAATTAATCTAGCCTTTGTATGATGTTTAACCTCAGCCAATAGAATGACTAATGACCTTTCAGGCAAGCATGAGCTTTCTTTTTGTGAATACCTGTATTCCTGATAGATCTTTCTTAATACTGAATTCTCTACAAAGGGTAGAACTTGATATCTATATAACGAGGTTTCTCACCAGACACAGACCTCTAAGCCTGACAAAAAACCCAATTTGTTGTACAGGCTGCTGAATGATTGGAAGGGAAGCTCAAAATCTAGACAAACATAGTGCAAATGTGATTTTCAAGAGCAGAAATTCAACTCTAATACTCTTCAAATAAATACAAAAACAAAGATTAGACTGACTTTCTTGAGCATGAGGCACAAAATCCCCAAGCACTTCCCTGGATTACTGGCACAGCAATTTTTGCAGTCTATAGCACACATGTATGTTTTTTACCAATCTGTGGATCTTTCAATCTAATGGGAAGTAGTTAAGAGTACTTGCTGGATCAGCTGTGGATCTTGGTTTTATAAGCAGTCAATGCATAATTCACAGGGCTTAATGAAGATTCCAATTCACGACAGCCAACTGGCTCCATAGGTCACACCTCCTGGTCTCATAGAAATAAAAAATGAGATACTGGAAAATGTACCCACTGAACTTCACTGAGTGCCAAAACTATACTTATTAATGAAGCACAATAAAAGATACACCTGACTCTCAGGAAGTGTCTCTACTGTTTTCAAGATTTAGAGACAGAGAAAAGTTTTTGTGGTGCACCTTACAGTATACCACACTAAACACAGTGTGATGCTTCCTCTCAAGGCAAAGGAGCAATCAGACTGTGGCAATGACATTTCATATCTAGCCTCATCAGGTCTATGAAATCCTCTGTCATTCCCACCCCAACAGTGAAATCCATGATGGAAATATCCCTATTTTATTCTCCCATGTTCCTCTGCAAGTCTCCATTTGGTAACTAGGAAGTGCTTCAGCAGTGCTGTTCTTTTATGTGCTCTGTTTGGTCCGTGGAACAGGGTGAATGGTAGCTTAGACAAACGCATTTTTGCCATTTTACTTGGCCCCAGACGATGTTTCCTCACTACAATGACATCTGAATAGAAGGAGAAAACATCTCCCTTTTGTGGCAAGCTAATTTAATTTGTACCTTCCACCTAGGGGTAAATACATTTGTCTGTCTTTTTAAGCTGTCTTTGCCCACTTTCTTCTCTCATGGGAAACCTTGCTGAGTCAAAAGCAGGATATTGCTTAGTGCTCTAACTTTATTTCAAAGTAATTTAATTTTAAGCATGCTTACACCCACCCTGAAGTGAAGCAACTCTAGGAACTTCACTGGGATGGCCTTAATGACTTTTGCAGGTGTCTTGTGCCAGAGACATCAAGGGCAGGTTGTTATGGAGGTATTTGTCTTTTAAAATAAATGCTTCAAAACAAGATGTCTCTTTTGTAGTTTCCTCAAGGATGTGTTTCTTTATTTTCAAAAATCCCACAGCTTTGCACATTGACCCACCACCTTTAAAAACCAGCATGATGAACATTGACCTTTGCTTTTTTTGTTGATCTGTTGTTATATGCGATTTGACTTCTTTCTGTCTGAAAACATTGTAAAAAGGATTAAAAATAAACAATGGATGTATTTCTTTATGACAATAATGGTGAAATATGACTCAGATGACTCAGAACTTGCATCTTTACCATTTCTGCATGATTTCTTTATACAGGCAAACATATTAAGGGCATTATTTAATCCAGTACTGAAAATTTTCTATAATTAAAAAAAGCAATATAAGGTAGACAGTGTGAAAAGGAAACTGAAATTATAAAGCATCATTTAGAACCCATTTTGCTTATACTTACATTACAACTTTATTTAAACTTTGTTATTTCATACTAATTTGGTAAAGATACATGTAAGAACTTATGAATTAAGAACATTCTTGCAATTTTTTTCCTTAAAAAAACCCTTTTCAGTCATTACCAGGTAAATATTATTTATCCTATCAGATAAGAAAGAGAACATGTGTAACACTTAAACTGAAAAAGTGTATTTATAATATACACAGTAAAAAATATAATGATACTGACTTTATCTGCAGCTGCTGTTCGCAAATATATATTGTATCAATGTTTTTCCCAATAATTTGGCACCCTATGTTCTGATCAGCAATGTGCCTTTCTGTCACATGCAAAACCCAAAGTGTTCAACACTTAAACCTATAAAGTGCATTTCTATAATCTGCAGTCATAAGTATCAAAGAAAGTGTGACTTTGCCTGCAGTTTACCAGTTACTTGTTCTTTGCATAATATTTTATCAGTGCATTTCTGCAATGATCTGCACTCTGTATTCCAGTCAGAATTATGTATATATTATCAGCAAATCCCAGGGAAACAAGTTTGGAATCAGTCACAACAGTCAGAAAGAGCATCACGACGGTATTGCAGTTTTACTAATAAAACTTTCCTCTGTTCTATTTATATTGTCTTGATGGTTTGTTTTTTTAAATAAGCTGCATTTTATAGGAAAAGGAAGTAGCTCTCTTCTTCAAACCTGAAGTTTGGAGTCTAGATACGCAATGTCACGATGAACAAATAGTAATGGATGTGTGCTCCAGAGAAAAAGGTGAAAGTGCAACTGTGTTGCCTGCTCTAGTCTACTCAGTGTATAAAATAGCCAAGATATAAAATGGACAAAATGGCTTCTTTTGCCTGGGTAGAGGATTCATCCAGAACCCAGCCCTCCCATTAGCACTGTAAGATTTTACATCAGCTTTGAGGATAAAGGGAGTCATTCCCGGCGTAGAATTTTAGAATGGATTGGTATGGAACTTCAAGATCATCATGCTTCCAACCCCACTGTCACAGGCAGTGACATCCCTGGGCAGATGTGGATCAGGGTGCAAAGCTGAAGGGCAGTTGGTGAAACAGATACCTGTGACAGCTTACCACAGGGTGAATCCTACCTGCATGCCTCACTTTGCTCTGCTTCTCAGCCAGGATTTGGACCTCAAAAACATTGCCTGGGAAAGCGTGCACCTCAGATGTTAACAAATACACACAAGCCATGATAGCCCATGGTAGGGCCATCTGGCCTTTGTACCATGCCAGAAAAAACAGATGGTGCAAAGAGAGAGAAAATGTTAAGAAAAAAACCAGATTCCATAGTACTTCGAATTTCACCTACTGACCTCTGCAGTTCACAATGTTTCAAACAAGTTGCTTTGAGGTCTGGAATTTTCACTTTAAACTCAAAAGGTGGCTCTCAAGACTTTACCTCTGAAAAGGGGTGGAAAACTTTGTTGGCAAAATCCCTTAAACATTTGCTTTGTTTTCTTTTTTGAGCAGTAAATTTGCCTCTTTCAAGGTTATGAAGTGCTCGCAAACTGCCTGGTGTTAAGAACATAGTTATCTTTAGGGCTATATAAAGGTATTTCCAGCCTTGTTGCTGAACTGTGTAAATCAAGGCCATCCACCTTTCCATTAGAAGTCAAGCTCTTAAGGCCTGTATGGACAAAAGGCTTGGCTGTTTAAGCAGCAACAACATCTGCTTACACTCAGCCTCATTGTCAGGGAGCTATTGGTTAAAAGTGCAGGATCTCCTTTCTCTCCATTTCATGCTGTATTATGTTTCATGCGGGAATATCTAGTCTCTGAGACTTGACCATTGCTTTTATGTGCTGAGTTTAAAGACTTAGCTGCTTGTAGTGAGAGTCCAGTCATCAACCCCCTAGCAGTCTGGAGAGCATTTCAGTGGACACTTGAGAAATTTCTTTTGGTTTCTTGAAACTTTTCTCCAAAGTATTAGCTTTCTTGTGCTGCTATAAAGCTAAAGCTCCTATGTAAATACCTCTCTGGTTCACTTTAAGGTGAAATGGTATTTCAGTCTGAATTTCTCAAATACTAGATGTTCACAAGGAAAGACCATTACTTACACTTAAGCCACAAAATACCAATACATTCTCCAGACTCTATGATTACTCTTGCTATCTAATAAAAAACTTTTCTGAGCTTTGCTTCTTTTTTTTTCCATCTGCATCACTAATACAGTCAAAAGAGAGGACATCATGTTGTAGCTGACCAGCTTTTGTGATGAGAAGACACCTGAAGAACAGAAACTGCCCTGCAAATTAGTAAGATTTCATTTTGCTACTTCCTATCTGCTCGTTAGCAGGCACTCATAGAAAACACTTAATGTATGAATTTGAATAGTCAGCATTGCTAAGTGTTCCTGAACAATGGTCAGTGTTGTTGTCCCTAAACTGGAGTGTATTGTGGATTTAGACATTGTTCTGTACAGCCAGAAAATAAACTCAGAATAAACCCAAGACATATTTGCAATTTACATAAGAAAGTCACGGTACGGTTTACAGACATGATTGATTTTCCTGGAAATGGTATCTTCATGATATTATACCAGTTAATTTTATGATAGAACCACAAGGCGTATTTTAATATTATTACTGAACCCACAGTGTAATGCATGAAAGATACCCGATTTGGCACAGGAAAATGGTGCAAAAGGTTGCGTTTCTTTAGGTACACATATATATATACATATATATATGACATGAATGTGTATTCCCATGGCCGAAAACTTTAGGGAAAAAAGAGAATACAGGTGCAAAAGAATCTCATGGCGGGAAGGTGAGAGCAAAGTGCAGGCAAAATAAAGTAACAGCCCAATGGGCAGGAATCTGAAAATCATCTTGGGGGAAAAAGCGCCAAGCCAACAACCTTCTAAATGGGAGCAGTGGGTGACATAATGACTTTTGACTCCAAGGCTGGTCAGTCCAGCCTCCAGATATTGTCATTGCTTGCATCATGCAATGCCATATTAAAAGTAAACAAGTCGTGCCTAAAGTACCTTTGCTGTTTCAGACCATTTCTCCTAATGTAACAGCTTGTGGCTTTGATAATTAGAAACTTTTAATTGTTGCTGTAAAAGTGCTCATGCAGAGAAATAAATGTGCTTCTTTTCTGGTATTTTAACTTAAGCAATTTTTCTCGTTCCTGGTATTGACACATGCAGTTATTTGCAAAGAAGAATTCTAGCCCTGATGGGTCCCTTTGCATAGGCGAATGCATCACTAAACTGTCCAGCTTCCTCAGTCACCCTTCCTGTCCCATCTATTGCCCTGACTAACTTAATATCTATTTTCTGCAGTTTGGTTTACTCCTTCTCAGAGATACACTACCAATATATTAGAGTGCTCTAGGTACTTTCACCAATGCCCTGGATGGATTTAGCAATATTCTTCTTTCCTAGCACATCTGATGTTACATTTGCATTTTCATAGCTATGTCAATAAGGTCTTCTTCCTTGGTTGCTTCCTACTCTCAGTCTCCCCCGCATGCCCACAAATTCCTGTAATTTATATGCCTAGATTTGCTGTTAAATTTCAACCCATTTATGCTAATTTAGTTCAGAAACCCACAAATCTCTTGCACTAAGAAAAAGGAAACATCTGTCTCCTTGGAAGATCTTATGCCATTTCCAAGTGATTTGCACCCATGCTTTATGTTGAGAATCTGGTGCAAGGATTTTACTTTGCCGGTTACACACTGAATTTCTTTCTCCTTTTCCCTTATTGTGTATCTTTGATGACCTGATTTTCATCTCCCACAGAATCAAATAAATCACTCTACAATCATATGACTTATTCAGTATTTTTTACCTGCAGTAACAGCTTCCATAAATCTCATTTTCAGGATGGCTGGTACTTGTTTTATCAGCTCTACAAGCAGGATGTATTTTGAAGTTTTAAGAATTTTAAGTGTTTAAAAACTTAGTAGTGATTACGTTTTGAATCCAGTGAAGTGATTCAGCTGTTTCCCTTCTGAGGACATGTGTTGCTGATACAAAATCTTGAAAAAATATTTCCCTAATATTTTCTTGCAATACATTCTGGTGAAGGATTGATAGAACATTTTGTCATGTCTTTTAAGATACAAAGACATCTCTTTCTGTCTACATCAGGAATAACTCCTAGATAAATGAAAAAACCTAAATTAATGTAATACCAAGATATTCAAGAAGGCTGGTGTTTTTAAACTTCTGCTTTACTTTTCATACAGAGAATTTGTACGTGTTTGATAGAATGAGCAGACTTAAGCATTTCAGACAGTAAAACAGAGTCAACAAAGGGAGTCCTCTGCCTCCACACAGGACATTATAGTTTGGTACTTGCACCCCTGAACAGAAGTTTTACATCATTAATCTATTTGTGTACCTGTGGATAAATGTCTGTAAAGCAGTGCCATCTGTGGCTAGGAACAGAGTACAGGGGTTCAAGATAAAAGAAAGTAGCAAAGGATCAGATTCAGAGAAGAGATAAAGTATGGAAGTACTTCTGCAGGATGAAAATAAGTTATTTGCGTGTGCTAATTCCTTCACTTGGACAGACAGCAGATCTTGATCAAAAATTTCCTCCAAAGTAAGGTCTCTGTCCTGAGCAAGATATGATGTTTTGTTTTCTTGAATTCAAATCCAATGCATTATCATCCTGTAGTTTATTTCTCCTGAAGAGATTTCAGCCTTCATTTATTACTTCCATGGATAGCAGCTGTTCCTCCCTATTTTTTCTTCCCCCCGCCCCCCGATCACTTTCAAACATATTTTAATTAAGTGGAAAAGAAAAATATTTAAGATGGATCAGATGGTATAATTGAAATTGTTCCTCACAAACAGCCTAGTGTACCTTTACATTTTCCCACTGTGACCCTGCTGTTCATGGTGTTGGGTAGATGATGATAGGGAAAAGCTATCTCCTCCTACAAGAGGAAGACACAGTCTTTCAGATAGTTTGGCTCATCAAGTACTACAGATGACATTCTCATACTTACCACAATACCCTTGGGACCTTTGTAGGGTATTAACCTCAAATCTGTAGACATTTTTTTAGAGATGTTCGAGACTGACTGTAATTCCTGTCCAGTCAGGGCAGGAAGAGTAGGAACTGGCTCAGAGTAGTGATCTTCCCCCCAGTTTAAAAGCTTCACCCTCAAATTAGAAGTCTCTAGGAATAAATTTCATCTAGGACCTCACTGTAGTCAGCAGAGAACATATCCTTGTGACATCTGGATTATACTAGCTTCAATTTGTAGCACAGTTGCACTGTGATGCAAGGATTAATACTATACACAGACAACATATAAACATAGTTTAGTCCAAGCAATTTGGTCTCTCTACATATGCATTACTCTTTCTTCTTGTTAATGGCAGTGTGTGTGTACCTTAATTTAAACTTCCTTGCTCAGAAGCAGTAGGGATTACGGCCTATTCTTGGGTTCAGACCTGAGAGCCACATGAGAGATCCCAGAAGAAGACTGGAGTTATTGGGAGATTTCCTATGAGGGAGCTTCTATTAACATCTTTAGACCTAGAGAGATTTTTCACCTGCATCAAAACTTGGGTCAAAAGTTGGATGTTTGCAATCCAGGAACATGAAGTGTGAGGATAACACAGGAATAAGATTGACATTTAGGAAGATAAAAATGCCTCTGTAAAACAGCATTGCATTTCACTGCCAGTAGTTTATGTTGAAGAAGTTACAGAAGAAAATGCAATCCATTAAAATTTCCTATGACAGGTGAAAATTTGGTAACTCTCACTAGTGATATCATTAGCTGTACTCAAGTCCACTGGTTCATAAGGGGAGGAATCTTCCCTGCATTAGGATTTGTTACACTGGAATAGATACAATTCACCCATAGTCCTCAAAATATTCTAGCTATGTTTTTATTCCCTGAACAATAACTAAAATGGATCCTTTTTTTGTTTGTTTAAGAATGTTTTTTTTCACACATACTGTAAAAGATCTGTGAAATATATTTAAGAATATAATACAGGTTGTGGGAAATAGAAAAGGTATAAAAGAGACTATGATATCAAAGCTCCTAGAACTTTAGTACCTGAAGCACAGACAGTGCTTGAAAAAGTCACAGAAGCTTTCCAGAAGAGACAAGCACATCATTGCTCTCCAAAAAAGCCTTTCTTTCTTGCAGTTTTAGGAGAAAGAATGCAACTTTTATGGACTTATCTTTCAACAAGACTATTCTGAAAATAATTGAAAGGGTTTTTCTTCCTTACAGGTCTCCAAAAACAATATTTCCCTTATTAGGGCTCATTCTTCACTTCCAGGATTTCTAGCAGAAGGAAATACAAGAGCAAACAAACTGACAGTGGTTGTTTCAATCACCTTACCAAACATTTTTGAACAAACAAAACTGAGTCAGGCCTTTTTTCACCAAAATACACAAGCAGCACTTGTGTGAATGTTCTGTACCTCTAAAAGTCAAGCAAAAGTCATCATTAATACTTNTGAAAGAAAATCTCTGTTTTAATTAGAAACTCTGTGGCAGGACAAATTGAAGGTCCTTTTCAACTAATAATCTGGGGCAAAGAGCTTGCCTGTGTTTCTACAGGTGCAGGTCTAAAGTGGGTTCCAGTGAAGAACATCAAACTGTATCATGCGCAAGAGAGCGCAGACAATCCCAAAAGCAAAGAAACAAGCATGCAGACTATGTTGAACAGAAAGACTATAGACCATGAATGACATTCCTTGTTTACCTGTGAAGCCTGCAAACCTTGACTTGCATGCTAATGAATACAGTTTGGAAATTGTTGGTTTTGTACAGCTTTTTTGGCAAAAGCTCGGTNTTCAGTAGGTATTCCTCAAAAGTAAAAACAAACAATGGTCCTGCATATACAACCCAAAAATTGGCCACATTTTTGGTTTTGTACAGCTTTTTTGGCAAAAGCTCGGTATCCATTGCTTTATTTTAGAATGATAAAAACACCCCCATTGAATTAATAAAAGTAGAATTACCTCCCTTTTGCTACAACTGGCTAACCTCTGAATGAATTTAAGAATTGATATTCATGCAGAGGTCTTTTGCCAAAAAATAACTCCCGAAAGATATGGAGCGAAACCTATTGCTACGGTGGTGCTTGCTAGTCTTGCTTGCTTCAAGCAGTGNGGCGGAGCAGAGGCAACACCACAGACAAGGTTGAGAAAAACTTTATATATTTTTACTTTTTTAATAGCTCTATTGCAGAACCCAATCCACCAATTTTTCAGCATTTTTCAAATAACACACAGGCAAAATTGAAAGAAAATCTCTGTTTTAATTAGAACCTCTGTGGCAGGACAAATTGAAGGTCCTTTTCAACTAATAATCTGGGGCAAAGAGCTTGCCTGTGTTTCTACAGGTGCAGGTCTAAAGTGGGTTCCAGTGAAGAACATCAAACTGTATCATGCGCAAGAGAGCGCAGACAATCCCAAAAGCAAAGAAACAAGCATGCAGACTATGTTGAACAGAAAGACTATAGACCATGAATGACATTCCTTGTTTACCTGTGAAGCCTGCAAACCTTGACTTGCATGCTAATGAATACAGTTTGGAAATTGTTGGTTTTGTACAGCTTTTTTGGCAAAAGCTCGGTATCCATTGCTTTATTTTAGAATGATAAAAACACCCCCATTGAATTAATAAAAGTAGAATTACCTCCCTTTTGCTACAACTGGCTAACCTCTGAATGAATTTAAGAATTGATATTCATGCAGAGGTCTTTTGCCAAAAAATAACTCCCGAAAGATATGGAGCGAAACCTATTGCTACGGTGGTGCTTGCTAGTCTTGCTTGCTTCAAGCAGTGCAGATTTACCTGTAGGACAACCAAAGACAAATGTTTGAGTTGCCTTGGCCAAGGCTGCAGGTTCAGACACCATATGCCTGTCCAATTCCAACCCGAAAAAGCCTTTTTCAACCTATCTAGTTGGTGTGCCAGTAAGAGATTGGCCAATACCTATATATTATGATCCTTTGACCAAAAACCACCTGAATAGTAAACCAGGTGAGGTTGCCAATGGGAGCTATCCTGCAAGTAACTGGAACATTTGGACCAAAAAACTTCCCAAGCATTATCTGAAATCCAAGAACTAGAGATCCTTGGTTCTTTAACAATGGATTTCTGAATTATGTTTTCAGCTAGTGATTGTCAAGAAAGGAATCCTCCAAAGTACAATGTTATTCCCCATTACTCTACATACAGAAATTAGAGTTTTTGGTGTAATTATTCAGACAGCTGGGATGGACTTTCCATGTTTAACCAATATCCACAACAACTACTGAAAGAATATTAGTTCATTTGTTAAGATAAAACTTGGCAAAGCATTCCACCACACCTTGAAGGTGGTCCATGCAGCATTGGAAGGCTCACTGTGATAGGACCTACTGCTAAAGCAGTTGTTAAGAAGAAACATAGGAGAAAAAGATCTTCCCATCAATATGATGAAAATTGTAGGAGTGACTTTAGGCCCTGGAAGGCTGCAGAAAAGGTTTCAGCAAGCTTGATATTACCCCAGCTTGCCTCAGCAATTGAAACAATTGAAACACTGAAACAGCATTGAAACAATTAGATCAGGTTGGTTGTTGGTTGTGAAAACAAACCAATGCCACGTACATTGTAATCAGTGATACGCTAACAGACATTAGCAGTGTTAGACATGCCAACCTACAAAATAGAGCAACAACTGATTTTCTCTTACTGGCACAAGGACATGGTAGTGAGGAGTTTGAAGGATTGTGCTACATGAACTTGTCTCACCATCCTGAATCTATCCATGGAAATACACAGAAGTTGAAAGATTTAACATCTCAAATCAAGAGATGATGCATTATGGTAAGATGATACGTTTGAGAGATGGAACTTTACATGTTAGTTAAGAGAGCTTTGCAGAGTAGGTTTATATGTTTTGATTGTTGTGGTAGTGATATTAGTAATAGTGCCTTGTGCACCTCAGTGTGTGTGACAGATGATGGACAAAACCATCAAGGAAGCTTTTGTTGTTCAAGGAAGAAATGTAGGAAAGGAAAATACAAATTCACAGGATGCTATGCAGTTGTCTGCTGATCTCAAGTTACTGTATGATAGTGTAAAGCATGACAAAGACTTTAAGGCCTTGGAACAGAGACTTAACAAATCAAGAGATAGCACTTACTACTGGATTTGACTTATGTCCGTGGAATCGACCAAATCTTTTGAAATCTTAAAACTACTGTGGTTCAAAGCAAGCAAAAAGGATGCCTTAGACAAGCAAAAAAGCAATACATTAAGTACAGTTTATTAATATAGCCTTTTTTAGAAAGCTGATAACGCTGCTTTGCTAGGTAAGTAAAAAAGCACTACAGTAGAGCTATGTAATGCAAGGTAACTAATATATGTAATTAATATACAACAAAGTCATAAAAAGATTTCTTTAAGGTTAAACTGAGAGGGGGATNAAGAGCTTGCCTGTGTTTCTACAGGTGCAGGTCTAAAGTGGGTTCCAGTGAAGAACATCAAACTGTATCATGCGCAAGAGAGCGCAGACAATCCCAAAAGCAAAGAAACAAGCATGCAGACTATGTTGAACAGAAAGACTATAGACCATGAATGACATTCCTTGTTTACCTGTGAAGCCTGCAAACCTTGACTTGCATGCTAATGAATACAGTTTGGAAATTGTTGGTTTTGTACAGCTTTTTTGGCAAAAGCTCGGTATCCATTGCTTTATTTTAGAATGATAAAAACACCCCCATTGAATTAATAAAAGTAGAATTACCTCCCTTTTGCTACAACTGGCTAACCTCTGAATGAATTTAAGAATTGATATTCATGCAGAGGTCTTTTGCCAAAAAATAACTCCCGAAAGATATGGAGCGAAACCTATTGCTACGGTGGTGCTTGCTAGTCTTGCTTGCTTCAAGCAGTGCAGATTTACCTGTAGGACAACCAAAGACAAATGTTTGAGTTGCCTTGGCCAAGGCTGCAGGTTCAGACACCATATGCCTGTCCAATTCCAACCCGAAAAAGCCTTTTTCAACCTATCTAGTTGGTGTGCCAGTAAGAGATTGGCCAATACCTATATATTATGATCCTTTGACCAAAAACCACCTGAATAGTAAACCAGGTGAGGTTGCCAATGGGAGCTATCCTGCAAGTAACTGGAACATTTGGACCAAAAAACTTCCCAAGCATTATCTGAAATCCAAGAACTAGAGATCCTTGGTTCTTTAACAATGGATTTCTGAATTATGTTTTCAGCTAGTGATTGTCAAGAAAGGAATCCTCCAAAGTACAATGTTATTCCCCATTACTCTACATACAGAAATTAGAGTTTTTGGTGTAATTATTCAGACAGCTGGGATGGACTTTCCATGTTTAACCAATATCCACAACAACTACTGAAAGAATATTAGTTCATTTGTTAAGATAAAACTTGGCAAAGCATTCCACCACACCTTGAAGGTGGTCCATGCAGCATTGGAAGGCTCACTGTGATAGGACCTACTGCTAAAGCAGTTGTTAAGAAGAAACATAGGAGAAAAAGATCTTCCCATCAATATGATGAAAATTGTAGGAGTGACTTTAGGCCCTGGAAGGCTGCAGAAAAGGTTTCAGCAAGCTTGATATTACCCCAGCTTGCCTCAGCAATTGAAACAATTGAAACACTGAAACAGCATTGAAACAATTAGATCAGGTTGGTTGTTGGTTGTGAAAACAAACCAATGCCACGTACATTGTAATCAGTGATACGCTAACAGACATTAGCAGTGTTAGACATGCCAACCTACAAAATAGAGCAACAACTGATTTTCTCTTACTGGCACAAGGACATGGTAGTGAGGAGTTTGAAGGATTGTGCTACATGAACTTGTCTCACCATCCTGAATCTATCCATGGAAATACACAGAAGTTGAAAGATTTAACATCTCAAATCAAGAGATGATGCATTATGGTAAGATGATACGTTTGAGAGATGGAACTTTACATGTTAGTTAAGAGAGCTTTGCAGAGTAGGTTTATATGTTTTGATTGTTGTGGTAGTGATATTAGTAATAGTGCCTTGTGCACCTCAGTGTGTGTGACAGATGATGGACAAAACCATCAAGGAAGCTTTTGTTGTTCAAGGAAGAAATGTAGGAAAGGAAAATACAAATTCACAGGATGCTATGCAGTTGTCTGCTGATCTCAAGTTACTGTATGATAGTGTAAAGCATGACAAAGACTTTAAGGCCTTGGAACAGAGACTTAACAAATCAAGAGATAGCACTTACTACTGGATTTGACTTATGTCCTTGGAATCGACCAAATCTTTTGAAATCTTAAAACTACTGTGGTTCAAAGCAAGCAAAAAGGATGCCTTAGACAAGCAAAAAAGCAATACATTAAGTACAGTTTATTAATATAGCCTTTTTTAGAAAGCTGATAACGCTGCTTTGCTAGGTAAGTAAAAAAGCACTACAGTAGAGCTATGTAATGCAAGGTAACTAATATATGTAATTAATATACAACAAAGTCATAAAAAGATTTCTTTAAGGTTAAACTGAGAGGGGGAATTGTGGGAAGTAGAAAAGGTACAAAAATCTCAGAAACCTGGTGAAAGCAAATCTCAGGATGGAGAAATGCAAGAATACTAAAGATCCAAGGACAAAAAACAATAGGCCTATGAGCTTTGTACAGATAGGCCTCAGGCAAATATGTTAAGCAAGACAGTAGAAATATGTAAGGTTAATAATGAAGCTTTATCCATTGTTTTAAGCTATTACAAGCAAACACCGTTTAAAGCAAGATGTACTTGCAACTTTATTAACTGGCCTGAGCAAATGCTTCTTAGCTTTTAATATTATGCTATTGGCTAGAAAGTCGTTAAAAGACTTTGTAACAAAGAGAACTTCATCTGCTGTTGTTAGTGGCTGAAGCTGCTTCCATCTCCCTTACTCGGCTCTGTTAAATGAGACTGATGATTGCAATAGAATAAAGGCTTCCAGACAGCTGCTCCAGCATCCCCATCCCATTGTTTGTGTACATAGATATATGTAAATATAAGATAAGAGAAAAAAGTATCCCAGGAAAAGCAACATATATAAATGAAAATAAATCCTCACTAGAGTAAAAAAGGGAACAGCTAAATAAGAGATATTGACCTTTGTCCCTGCATAGAATGAAAAAATAGATACTACATACACTGCCTTAATTTAGAAAAGGTAAGTAATCAATATTGGCAAAGATTAATGACACATTAATTTGATGCAACTTTCACAGCACAGTGTATTTTCTTTCCTCCCTTCAAATGTTCCTGTTTCTTTTGGTTTTTTATCTTCTTTTTGTTGTCATAACTTCTTTCAGAGATGGTTTATAGAGAAGTAGTTGGTGTGCTTCTGGGATTTTAGCTTGTTTAGGGCCAGAATATTCATCTGGTGATTCTGTCTCCTCTCCTTCCTATGATCTGTCTTTTCCTCTTTCCCTGTTTCCCTTCACCTTTCCTCCTTCCTTTTTCCTGCTTTCCCTTTCCTCTTTCTCTGTGCCCTCACCTTTTCCCCTTTGCCCTTTCCCCTTTCCTTTTGCCCTTTCATTTCAAGAACTAAGGGCATGAAATCTAACAACGTTTGGCATTAGTTTCAGATCAGCAAGGTCTGTGCTGATGCCTGCACCCAGCAGAAACTAAGTTTAACCCTATAAAAAATTATTGCAATACTTAAGAGGGGAGATGACATGAAGCACTGCCAAATTATATTCGAAAAATATTTCCTATTTACATGCTACTTGAATGAACAGAACCTCATTCCTCTGATACCTTTCACACATTTTTGTCTCAGGTTATGTGGTATGTAAATTATTCATGGTCTACTGGGCATAACTTTATTGCTTATTACAGTTTTGGGCAAGATGTGCTTCTATCACTTGATCTACCAGCAAATGCACCATTCCTGTCCCCATACTCTGCCCATGTCTGGTACTTCTCTGGCAGGCAGTTGTGAATAAAAACATTGCGAACAGCAAATGGTCTGTCAGGATCCTGGAAACATTGGCTCAGATCCTCACTGGAGCCCTTGGAAAAGGTAACAGCAAAGTGAGGAAAGTTAAAGCCTCCGGCTGTTGTATGATCTCCAGCATCTTTGGGGAACAGATTCTAAAGAAACCAGAAGGGCTTCTCACAGGTATTATCCTACATAGGTGTAAGCAAATATTGAAAATGCATGTAATTATTCCACTACAATCAAAACATTCTCTTTTGGGTTTGTATAGGCATTTAAAGTATGACCTGGGACTCTTTCTGAGATGCATGAAAAAGAAAAAAACAGTATCAACCACTGCCACACACCAAAATAGATACCACTCTTCAACTAAGAATTCATAACAAATTGTCCCAATCTGGTCTACCAAAGATGAAATTCAGCCATGACTCATTTAACCCCCCCATCTTTCAAAACTTCTAAGATATTTTAGTAGTATTCTCTGACTTTCCACAGTATACAGCATTGCATTTCTAAGATTTGCTTCTAAGTATTCATAGACTTGGTGGCCCCAAATGAGCTTGCAGCATGGGATTTGCAGCCATGAACAGTAAAACACCAGGTAGCCTATGTACTCCACCCTATGTGCAGATCAGGTTTGGGAAGAAACTTCTCCACGGCTGGGGCTCTGAATAGAGGGCCCAGATAGGCATCATTATCTTTCATATCTTAAATATTTCCAAGTCTAAATATTAAATAGTTCCATCTTTGCCCATGAAAGGGCTTATGTATAAATGAATAGACACTTTCATTTAGATGTGCCCCCTTATTTTCCTGCTTACAGAAAATATGCTCTGAGGCAGTCACCATTTTGGGAGCAAGCCATCATAAAAATCTGGCATATATTTCAGTATCAACATGCAGATATTCACATCCATTCCGAATTGTATGACAGCATTGTTTGTTTGTGTAAGGCAAATATCTTATATAGCACAAATCACCATGAAATTACTGAGTAGTTACTTGATCATTTAATTAGTGTGCAGTTACATAATAACTCCATGACTATTGAAGCCCTTCAGATTGCATTAATTATGCTCAGAGTAATTATTCCCATCTGCTGACATGAATCTATGTCATATAGTTTTCTAGACAAGACAAATTTTTCAGAAACTCATGGCTGAAGAGAAGATTTGAAAATCAAACTGGTCAGCAGAGCCTTAATTACAGCACTTGGCAGTGTGAATTTATTTAGTCTAATGTTGCATAATGTAATTATGATATCTCAACAGAAAAGGATATGAATTGTACTTTGCAACTGATGAATCTCTAAGGACAAGGATACAAATATATAAATAATAATTAAACTAAAGCTTTGTGCTCCAAGATAGGTTGGTCTTTTGGACTATAGTGACATGGACCCAAGATCATCAAAATCATTTAAACAGCAGTTTTGAACACTTTTTTATTCTCTGCAGAAGTGCCTGTAGCTCATCTGAGAACCTCTGCTTCCTGTGCATGTTACACCTGCTATTTCTCAGTATCTACAATGTGCAAGGAGTTGACGGGGAAGAGCTACGCATGCCTTTCCTACCCATAGGCAAGAAGGAAGGGTAACTCCGAACCTAATAATGGGAGAGAAGCTGAATGTCTCTTCTCCAGCAAAGTGAGAAGCAGTTAGTTCCCCACTGTCCTTTATAACCTGAATTTCTTCTGAAATTATTCCAGTGAAAAAGGTAATGTTGCTTCCACTTAAATTTCTTTCATTAGGATTTGGAGTGCACCCTCAGCTCTTGCTATACGAAACAATTCCCACATCACAAAAAGAGGGCATCTCTTTTTGGCCCTGGATCTCTCTGCTGGTCCCCAGCTTCCAGTAGCTCATGCCCAGATCCCTCTGTGCTATCACCTCACAATGGAGATGGGTTCTCCAAAACAGCTTCCCAGCAGCTGCTTTCTGTTCTGCATGGGTTCTCTGCATCCATACCTATAGTGTTATGAGCAGGAATGGTTTTTAATGAAAGCCAGCAATTAAAAAAAATTCATTAATTATTTTTTCTTTCTTTTTTTCTTTCTCTTTTCCTTTCCCAAAGCTCAAAAATCTAAATAGTTTCTACCCGAAGTCAGCTTTAAGAACTCCTAAAACCAGTGGTATTTCAGTGTTACTATGATGACAACTTAGGTGCCTTGAGAAATAGTACCCTGACTCATTAGTGAAATTTTGAGGGAAGGGATCAGTATAACTACATGAATTTAAATCAGTCCATTCTTTGAAAGTGCTGTATCAAACACTTTATTTTCCGCAGATTCAAGTTTTAAGTATAGTGTCAAAGTGACAAGATCTGACTGAGTGAAAGAAAACAATTTTAGGGGGATTCTAGAGGCTACATGAAAAATAAGGGTCAATATCTGTAAGAATGGGGGTAAAGCATTTGCACTGGGGTGGCTGGTGCATTATTTCAGTACATTTTGCCTATGAATTGTCTTCATGATTATGCCTGCCACTATCATTTAGGATGTTTATTGATGTTTTACCATTACTTTGGTCGAGAAGTGGTATCCTGGAACAGAATACTCAATAGGTCTTTCCCAAAAAGTCAAAGCAACCAAACGAATCAATTTGAAAAGTTCTCTGTCTCTCATTGCCAGATTCTCCTTGAATAGAAGCGCTTAGGATAGGTGTTGAGAATTGGTATCAAGGTACATAGCTTTAGTGAATATCTTCACTGCACAGGTATCTATGTGGTCTCGAAAAGAGCTCCCAAACTACTGTGCCAGTATGCCTTGGGCTCATTTTTATAATGTACGAGTTTTTTTTCCACCTCAAGGGAAGTCTTCTCTGCTGCTCTGGAGTCTAAAATCATGCACCTGGACTATAACTTTTTAAGGCTCTCAACTAGAGTGTTTTTGTCTAGTTTGGTAAGAGATTTTCATGACTTTCACCCTTGTCCTCATCACTGATAGATACCATTAAAAGAAAGCTCTAAATTGTCATGAGACATGAAGCAGAATAAATAGACCGCTCCTTCAAATGGCATTAAGTTAACTCTGTGTGATGTCTATCCTTATAAACATTCTCTCAGGATACCAGTGACTTGAAATACACCTTGTCCCTACAATAAGAGAAAATTCTTATGTCTGTATTTTTTTGATATATGTTCCTTTGATTTGCTTTTGAGATAAAATAAACATGCTGTACAGGTATAAAAATCAGTTCATTTGCATATATTATGCACTGGAAAAATCCTTGACATTGCTTAAAGTACCAATAATAAAAGGCAAAAGACCCTTGCAATTAATGACACAATTTAAAATAGTATTTAAACAGAGTATATGTTCTTTGTAAGTTGACTTTTAAAAGCAGGTTGCAAAAATACTAATTTTGCATCTTATTAATTTGCACTGTGTTTCTGATATCAGTTGTGAAAACAAGAAACCGCTGCAATTTATTATACTTTAGCAAAAACTGTCAGCTTTACTTCAGGTATTAGAAAATAAGTCACACCGAGGACTGTAGGATCCCATTGATTTTAGGAAGCAGAATCCCCTCAAATGGTGAAATAATTGGTATGTTTATATTTGGAAACTTAGATGGTATCTTGATAACCCTGTGGCTGCAACCTCTTTTTTACATCTACATGAAAGCCAAAAATGCTCTGTTTTCTGTGATGACTGCATTACCTGAGGGCCAAAGCTTATTTATTAATATTGCAAATGTCTATAAGCAAATATATAACCTCTTTCTAAACATGTGCAAATGAGCCCTCCTCTAATTTGGGAATTACTGAGTTAGGTACTGTCGTATGTACAAAAGGTTTTCATAAAACCCCTGTTGTTTTACTTTCAGACATATGAAAAATGGTCAGATTTCTTTCAAGAAAAATACAGATTCACTTCAGAAATCAAGAAGTAAATGTTGCTGATTTCTTGGCAGTGCTGTGAGTACAGTACTGCCAAATCACTTACTGTACAGAGTGAGGCTGTACCAAGCAGCTTAAAGGAGAACTCACTGTGCTAGTCACATGCATCAATTAGCTATGGTAACAGAATTGTTTTTAAACCAGGATTTGGACTTAATTTAAATCAAACTTGCCTCTAATTTACATGTTACAAATCACTCTGCCTG
The DNA here is from genome assembly GCA_013397375.1 of Toxostoma redivivum. Lineage (NCBI taxonomy): Eukaryota > Metazoa > Chordata > Aves > Passeriformes > Mimidae > Toxostoma > Toxostoma redivivum. The sequence goes on from VXBI01014105.1 coordinate 23,780, forward strand.
GAAAGAAGGTGTGATGAGACTCTGTAATTAGATTTTAATTTCAGGCAAACAGGCAGGGGTGGATTTGGGGGTAAAATATACTCCTTGCTTGTATAACACATATTAATTCTTTGGATAAATAAAGATTCACGCTTCCCACCCCTGCCAGAGAATTACTCAACCGTTTTTAAAGAAGCTATATTGTTAAACAGTTCTCTTCAGTCTTAAGCTGAAAACCAATATACCTTGATTAAGATGAGATTAATATTACTTGGTGAGAAGCTAAGCTGTCATATAATAGTCTGAAGGATCCTCAAAAAGTCAAAAAGATATTACAACACAGCATGAGCTACTCTCTGATCTTCTAAATATCTAGACTGTATTTGCTTCTACAATTTCTGTCTTATCTAGCCTTCTTTATGTTCACCTTTAAGTTTCTATTAAAACCCCAATAAGTCGTATGGCTTCTAACACTGAGGATTTAATACTGTACAGAAATTAACCACCTCAAGTACATGCATTTGCACTTCAAAATTCTTCCTGCCGCTGCAGTGCATTTTCACGATGAGAAAGTCTGGACAGAACTATCAACACAAGCATGTATATATTAGAGCATGGAGATATAGACATAAGCATGTGCATATATGTTTTGGGGTTTTTTTTGTTTGTTTGTTTTTGTTTTGGGTTTTTTTTTGTTTATTTTTGTTTTTGTTTTAATCCGAATATTACAATGCACTAAAGGCTATTAATGTGAGGAATAAAAACATCAGAAATTATTTTAACTATACTAAGTATACTAACTAGCTATATTGGAGTAGTGTGACGACTAATGGGTTTTTCGCTTGTATTTATATCAGGTGCGGTAGGAATATCTTCAGCATCCAGTGCAGAATATCTTTACAAAACAGACCTTTTTGCAAGTACAAAGTTCCCTCTGGAGAAAAATGCAGTAATTCAATTCAGCTCCTCAAAACTATCAAAACCAGCACAAACACTGTGTGTCTGTAAGATCACAGACTCACATGTGGCTGTGTAAGGTGCTTGCTTGATGCCCATAGGGCAGACCTGAAGTGAAAGGGCAGAGGGAGAAGCTTCTTTTGCTGTAGGGCATATGGAAGATCAGTGGCTGAATCAGGAGACCCCGTCTCCCAGCTCCCAAGTTTACGCATTTGGCCATGCCGCTCTTGATGGGAAAGAAATTGTCAGACTCATTCATTGCAGGAATCACCCTAATTTGCTGTGACTTCACCAGCAGCAGCACTGGCTGGGCAATCTGAGACACATCATGCTCATTATCATATGCTCAAACTGTCACCAGCTCTGTGCAAAAGCAGAGGAGGAGGTTGCAGTGTGTTGAGGTGGCCTAGGTATGTGAGTCAAGAACAGATCTTGTTCCTACTTTTGAGAAATCAGAGGGCATGGTACGAGCTGTATTCTGCAGTCCCCTGGCCTGCTTTTGTTTCTGGGAGCAGGGAGCAAAGACACATGTCCTGAGGCCAGTGACTTGAGGGTCACACTGGCTACTTGCTACCCAGTGAGGTTTGAGATGGTTTGTGTAAAAACAGGAATAAACTCCTCATTTGATGAAATATCTCTCCACTGAGGTGCTGCAGTCCTTTGGTGAGATGCAAGCCCTGAGCTGGCCAAATGAAGTACAGGCTCTTCTGCTGAATCTGCCTGAAACATTTTTCTTATATCCCAGCTGTTACAGCACCCAGTCAACAGAGCTGTGAGATGAGGAACATATGCCTGTAACACTTCATTTCAACAGGCTCATTTAGTGTCTCTTACTTTGATCTTTCACTGTATACTTCCTGTAGTTGGAGTTAGTTACAGGCTGAAACAAAGCCCAGAGCTACCAAAGAGGATTTCCCCCCCACCCTGCTAAATACTCCTTTTGTACCAGATTCTGTTACGAAGTGTGTCAAATGAACCAGCTGGAAGACTGCGTCTCCATGAAAATGCTGCCAAGTTTTGAGGTCTTTTTAGCTGTCTTTGTGGTCACCGGTATTGTACCATTATGGTTACGCTGAACTGGCTACAATTTTTCAGACCTGTTAATGCTCTTTATGTTCTCCCTTGGCTAGAAATAGCCCAAACTAAATGCAATACAAAGCTGCAGAATTCTTTGAGTCAAAGAGTGCCTTGCCACTAGACCTATATCCTTCTGACACAGTGCTGGAGTCAAAGCTAGCTCCTGGAACCACATCGAGAGTGGGCTGTTCCCCAAAAATGATTAAGGATACAGTTTAGAGCATATACTCTATGGCACAGATATAACAGGTGAAAGTAGAGGCAAAGATGAGGGAGAGGTCTTCCATATGGTTTCCAAGTAGGCATTATTCCAGGGAAGAGTCAGGAACCAAAGACGAAGAAACTGGGTGTGCAGGGACTTTTACATGGGTGACGTTCTGGGGGAGAGTACAAATCTTTAACCAATTGGGGATATCCTGAGGAGGAGCAAAAGGCAGGGTTTACATAAGCAAGAACCAATGAGGGAAGCAGGGGGAAGAGAATGGATCACTTGGGCCAATGGGGCATCAAGGATTAGGAGATTTCCAAAGGGGATGTCCAGGCAGGGGGCTGGCACAAGGGAGGATTGATAGGAAACTTGCTGGAACAAGGGGAGGTGTCAGGGTGGATTGACAACAGGAATAGGTGGAGCAAGGAACATTCTACAAGGGTAGGAGGGTACAACTTGGGTTAAACCATTAACATAGGGGACAATGGAAAAAAACATTAACAGAACATAAAAACACACCACATTTTCCTCATCCTTCATAAAACCCAGTGAATTTTCAATCCTAAGCTTAGGTTTTTATATATACAATTAGCTATTCTGGTGTGGCTAAATGATTTCTTGAAATAGAAGCTCCCATATGCAGCAGTAACGTTCTCTTTGCACAAGTATGGGAAAAGAGTAAGTCCCATTAAACTTATTGTAATCTTCTCCAAAAGAAGGGGTCGAAATGTCATAAACAAGTTTTGGCTACAATGGAGACAAAATATTGCTAAAAATATGTCAGTGAGCACAGACGGCTGGAGAACACAGTGTCTGAAAACATTTTGTTTTCACAATGGTGTACATTTCTTTTCTTCCTGTTTTCATCCTTGTAGCATAGCAATCAGATGAAAATAAACCACTGGCACTGACCTATAATAAGATTATTTTCTAAGAGTACCACCTGGGTCTGTGTACACAGAATATCTTTTACTGTCAGGTCCAGTTCTGTTATTTCAATGATCCTTGTTAAAGGAGAAATAAGTTTTACATATACATGAGAGCAACACTGAGGAATAAATCTTTGCTAGAATTCTGTGGGTTTTAAAAATTAAGTATGTAAATGTTGTATTGCATAAGCATGAGGTACATTTCAAATATATAGGGAATAGAAATTTAACTGAATTTCAGTTATTCTGGATTTTCACTCCCATGCTCATTTCATTACAGTATGGAATTGCAGAGGGAGTCTTGTCATTCTCAAATCTCAAAGCTTCTCAGACTTTCTAATATGCACGTGTGGTTGCATGTTTTTTACTATTATATGTCAAGGTGGCTACTTCATAATTTACAACAGCATTAGAGATCTTTCTGAAAAGGTTCATGGGAAAGAGAAAGTTCCATTGCATTTCCCATAATTTTAATCTTGTTTATTTTTCTGTCAAAGAGCCTTAATTGAAGTCACTGAGTTTCCCAGCCCATACTTGTAAGCAAAGAAAACTTGGAGAAGAATTCCCTTGTGAATATGAAAAAAAAAAAGAAAAAATAGATACACATCTGAGAATTAAGGAAGAAATTTTCTTCTGTGTCCTCTAGCCTACAAGGTCAATCAAAGCAGAGTAATTTAAATATTGAGTATTGTGTGTGTGTTCTTTGTGGAGCTGTTCTAACATTGCATACTCACCATTTTTCTCTATATTTAACAGTTAATGTTTGCAGAGATGAGACTGCAATCCAGGTGCCCGGATTTTTTAGCTATGTTAGCCACCTAAAAACGTGAACAGCAGCTAGAGGCTCTTCAAAAGTCTGATTTTTTTGGAAATAACCCATAGAGAGGATCTCTGTACTGTTAGGACCTTAAAAAATGTCATATGTGGTCTTACTTGGATTGAACACAACCAAAATGCAGAAAGAAATACATGACACGGAATCTGAATATGTTCAATAAGAAGTTACAGTACAAACTCTTCTCTTCTGGGAGAATAGCAAACCTGTAAAATCAAACCTGGGAGAATATCACCTCTAAATTTTATTTTAGGAAGTGATGGATATAGTGAGAAGAAAAAGACTCAGTAATAGAGATTGAAAAAAATTTTAATAAGATTAATGAATAATAAAGCTAGTATTTATATGTCTATATCAATCATCTGTATCTCTGTATCATCTATATCTCTATATCAGCTGTATCTCTGTATCATCTATATATCTCTCTCTCAAAATAAGGTTGTAATCCAGAAATCATCACCAGTTTGAATGATAATCCTCAAGCATCTAGGAAAGGATGTTTTCCCAGAAATAATTTACCCTGTGAAGAAGAGTTGTGGGGGTAAAAAACTTGAGAGTGGAACAAAGGAGAAAGGAACAAATGTAGTAGACATATGGCTTGTTTACATGTTGTCTTGGTTTGAAAGATAGGTGTCTGCCAAGAAAGGCAGGAGCCTCTTTTTAAAATGGAGAATGTAAACCCCCTCCTACCAAATTATTATAATTTGAAAATTAAGGGGCTCTCAGGCAAAGATATGGGAATAGGAAAAACAGTTCTTTACTAGGAAAATTAAAATAGAAATACAGTATTACAGAGAACAAACCCCAAAAAAACACTGACAGAGTCAGAATACTCCTTCAGTCAGGGTGTTGGTGCAGTCCTATTAAATGGTGGCTGCAGTCCTCCTGGATGACAGATGTGGTTCTGTTGAAGCAGTGGTCCTGTAGAAGGGTGCAGTTTTCCTCTGAAGGTCCAGTGATGATGTGGAAAGGTCTGGTTTTCTTCTGGAATCCAGTGGAAAAAGGCTGCCTTGGTGTTCCAGATCTCAGTTTTTATTTAGGTAGGAAAGGCTTGGCTCCTCTTCCCGGCTGGAGCATTTCCCAATGGGATGATAATTTTATCAGTCATGCAGTGGGACTCAATGGCCCATTAACAGAAGATACCTCCCTGGAGGAAGGATGGATTGTAGAAAAGATGAAGATGACTGCCCCACTTGTTTTCAACAGATGGTGATAGAATGAATACTTTTGGTCACATCCTGTATTGCAATCTAAGACACATGTCTAGCTACTAATTAGATAGCTTTGAAAAAGTAATTTGTGAATTTTACATCTAAAGCACTGCTGACCCTCTAGTGTGTTGCAAGTGTCCATCAGGTCTACCCTGAAGTCTGTGGCAGATAGTGATGGCTTCAAGCATGCTTTGCTTACTTCATCTGAAATCTTATACAAGATATAAATAGAATATTGCTAGAATATTCTGATATAGGAGAATATACACCCTTATTGACTTGTTGGTGAATAACATTAACCAGAGTCAGTTGTAATATAGTTATTAACTCAGTGATTCCTTAGGCTTCATCCAAGAGGAGTCAGCACCATCTGCTTGGCTGGAGGATTACAGCCTCATCTCAGGCTGAGGCCAGAGGAGGCAGCAGCTTATCAGGGTTTCTGTTTCTGTTTGTAAACTGCTATTTCTGCTCTCTGTCCTCTCCATAAAAGCTGGCGTTTTGCAGATGTATTTGGTGAAAAAACATCAGAAAACCATCTCCTTCAATGGCTGGAGACCTGCAAAGGGAGCAAAAAGACTTATTCAACATTGGAGTGACTGAGAAAAAATTATACTCCCCCAGAAGAAAGAAAATTTGTTAAAAAAATGCTAATATAGTTTCCGAATGTGTGGTTTATCATGTTGATGGACCTGCCCTCCATAGATAGCCTCAAAAATCTTTGGGAACTGGTCAGAATGAGTAAAATCAACAAGTATGGAGACAACATGAACTGAGAAGAAAGGAGTACAAGAGGCAGTGCAAACTGTGGTATCTCACATAGGTACCATTAAGGTCTCTGTACTGTCTGATATTTTAGGACAATAGAACTCCTTTTTTCCTTCCCCCTCTCCAGATGACAAAAGAGGGATGATCTCTAGAAAGCTCAGGCTAATTCAGGAGTCCCGTGGTTACAGAAAGTTTGTGATTCTGAAAATAGTTTTCAAATGTAATTATGCTGAATTTATGTAAAATATAATTACGTAAAATGTAAAACATCTTTTAAAAAGTGTTGTTCAACAATGAAATGTTTCTGTCCTTTTCAGACTGCTAGACCTGAAATCATGCCAACAATACCCTTTTGCAGCTGTTTTTATTGGTTCAATTTCCTTTCTGTTATCCATTTATTTGTTCTGTGCTTGTTAGCATTTTGTGTTAGTTCTAATTTCCTCTCCCTATCTAATCTATGTAGTTGACTCAGTTCAGATGTCAGATTTCTCTTTTATTCATATCAAGGTTCACATATTGTTTTAACTCCTCTTATGAAAAGCCATCTATCTCTGTGTTAAATACTGACAATATAAGCTATATTTGTTAGGAAAACAAGGCTGATCATTTATTTTCCTATGAGTGTGTGAAGAGCCTTTGGGTTTGCAGTGCCCACTAGCAGTAATGGTAACTGTGCAAAATCAATTTTACCTGTAGTTCCCATTGATTCATTTAGTCCCTAGCATATAAGCAAAATAATCAGATGATACTTTCAGTGTCTAGATTTTAGTAAAAAAATTAGATCATTCTATCTTAATTTTATATTACATTTTTGGGTCAAAATATTTGACATTTAAAGCTCATCAATGTGTACTTAAAGATTTTCTCACATTCTTGCTCCTCTGTTTCTCAGGCAAAACTGGAACACAGTTCAGTAAGAGTTCAGCCTGAATTGAGTTGCATAAATATGGTTAAAAAATCCAAGATTTGTCAAGACGTTTTTAATATATTTGAAAATTACAAAAAATTCCATTGATTCATTCTGACTCTGTAACCAAGGCCTTACTGGTTTTCTCAGACAAGAGGGAAGAGTACACAGAGGTGTTAATTATACAGAAGTGACATAAGTGCTCATACTTTTGGTTACCATTCCAAAGTCCATTTTGACCAACATCCTTAGCTCTATTTACCAAGAACATGGTCCAGAACTCACAGGAGTCAATGGCAATGACCCAACCCAGAAAAGTGTGTTCTGGAGCCAGCACTAGAGGAGACAAACTGAAGTCTGTTTTTAAAAACCATGAAAGAGCTTGGTAAAACTGAAGGTTTTGGTGATGAAAGTGCTTTGGTGGTAGAACAGAGTCAGCCCTTCGTTTTCCAGCACAACCTTTTGCAAAAATTAAGATTGTTGATGGTAATACAGGCTTCAGCAATTTAAAGAAAGGAAAATCAGTACATGACACTTGCAATGAAACTGATTCAATTTCTATTTGGGTATTGTGGCATGTCAAACAGATGAGGTGAACTTAGTGACCCTCTGCTCTTAAATTATGAAAGCACATAAGAAGCACAAATGTTATTTCTGTTTATCTAGGAAGACAGGCTTTACAGCACTCTACCTGAAACTGAAATCTTAACATAATCTATGAATTAAAGGAAGATCTTCAGCAGCAAACCCCATAAAATTTTTCTATTTCATAATGAGCCAAAAGTCATGATGGGTAACAGCCCTCTTTTAGTGATAACATTGATGTCTGTTTTCAAGTGAGATTCAAATCCCCAGATAAAGGTTTTTTTTCTTAAATCAGTGAATTCCCCTAAAACTCACTAAGTGTCTAGGGAGAATAGACTCTGCATATACCAGACCCAAATGAAAATGATGGGTGAAAGCTCTGAGTAGCACAGAATTAAGGAAAATGACTGAAAGTCAGTCTAGAACAGTGGGTTTGCAACCCTGAAAGTTGCTACACTAAAAAGATTGTCCATGAAATTAGCTGAGAACAGGACCCTCAGAGTAAGCTCAAAGATGCACTTTGCTGGGCACAGATTTGACTGCAGCATTAAGTGTGGGAGCTCTGTGTTGGGAAAGTCCTCTTTGATGCTCATTACAAGTGTGGAAGGAACGCATACAGACATGCTTTGTAAATAAGCAGGATCACACTAAACATTATATCTGGCTCAGAACATTCACTTCTAATGGTTTATTTTAATGACTTATTTACATGGTAAATTCCTGCATTATTCTGTGTTTACTTTGCAAGCAGTGAGTCAGACCAGCAAAATGAAATGCAGGATCTCAAGACTCTCTCAGTCGTGGTCCAAAAGTGACTTTTTGCTGCTTTCTGAAGGGAGCAAGCATGCACTCAATACTCACATCATCATCTTGAAAACCCAAAATAAATTGGTGGCAAAGAAAAAGAAATGAAATGTGGCATTAGGATCCAGGCTTGGGTAAGCTCTTGCCAAAATTATTGCCTACAGTTTAGTTCACAATAAAATATGCAGGAACTGGTAAAATTGATGCACATACTATAGAGCAGCTAGGTCAAGAGTGTGATATGCAGCTGATGCCAGCTTACCACTGAAATTGTGTGCAATGTTCTGTACTGTCTTCTCACTGCTTGTGGGAGAGCATGAGAACATATGGCTTCTCTGGAGCAGTGTATAATCTTGGAGAGATATATGCTGATTTGGTCTATTTTGGCTCTAGGTGCTGAGATTGACTGACCTCCACATGACCAAGACACCTTACACTTCTTGTGGTCCCTGAAAGTTTTTTCTCCCTTTCTGTGTTTTTATAAGATTTTTTTCTTGAAGAGGGCAGTTGTATGGCTTATGACACAGCAGACTCATAGAAGCAGGGATGTCTGTTCTTGAGTAGCTGAACCAGGCTGAAATTTTTTGCAGTCACTGTAAGGCTCTACGCCAGTAATCTTTCACATCAATCTTCTTAAAATGGGAAGTCTTGACAGAGCTTGTTTCAAGGAAAATCTCCCCAGGTGTGGAAGGTGGTGAAGGAGTTCCTCAAGATAAAAGCCATTTATTGAACATGCACTTAGAGGAGTTATATTTCAGTGGCAACATAGGTTTATAATAAGTTTTAAAAAAGATAGTGAGCCCTATGATTAAATAATGAAAATATGCAAATGTTCTGGTCATAACAGAATTTTGTATTTGTATTGTAAGACTTTGTGAGTATTGTGATTATTAGTGAGATTTTATATTCTTGGTGGTGGACCATTATTAAGATCTATGCTGCATGTTACCTCTTCTGTTATACAGAGAACAATCTCTTACCTTTAAGGTGAACCACAGATCAAAGAAAATGGGTTGAAAAATTATGACATCTTTCCTAATGCATGTTTTTTTCATATTCAAAATGGATCTTTTCAAATATTTGTAAAACTTTGAGCAGACTGCTGTCATTGGTCTTGACTGTACACATAAAGGCATGAACTATTTCATCATCCTCATGTGACTGACTAACTTTCCCAGGCCCACCAAAATCTGGGTGATCTTCTCATTGGGATCGTTAAGATATCTCAGGAGTTTCTGAATATGTGTCTCTCAAATGGAGCAATGAACATACTACCAAAGATTGTATTACTTCATCTGCTCTCTGTCTTCTTAACACTTACCATGGAGAAATATTTAGTTTGCAGGCTTGTGGAGCTTCAGCAGTTTGATTCTCGTGGAAATGTGTCCAAGAGTCTTTATCCCACTATCTGGGAATACTCCACTGACAGGTTTATCACTTGGATCAGTAAACTTGTCTGTGACACTTGTTTTGGCATTTTTCATTAGATGAAATTGTTTCAGGCACAGTGAATACAAAGGTCTGAGCACCCTTCAGCCAAATTAAATAGGATTCCCTCTGTTTTCTTAGTCTGTAGAAGAGCCTTGGGAATAGTTGATCTCAGTTAATTTGATCTCATGTAAGATTTGAAACTGATTTATTTCTTTGCTTGCCTGACAGATTGACATCAGACTTCAAAGTAATTTCCTACTCAAGTGTGTTTATGCTGTGCACAAGGTCAATCTCTTTTTGCAATTCTAATTCTAATTCTAAGTCTGCAAGAAGGTTTTCAAGGAAGCAAGGGAAAGGGAGAGAGCTTCAGGTGAGCCAGGACAGACCTGTGGCTAGTTCTAAAAGCAGACGTGGCATTGATCACTGTATCAAATCCAAGATGGCAGAGGTTTCTTAGAACACAGTATTTACATCCCACATGCTTTGATACTGATTTTAGATGGACAAATAGCTAATCTACAGAAGACTTGCTCCTTTTGAGCAGTGCTTGTGGAGGTGCTGACCCTTCTTAAGACAGCTATGATATGTGGTGCTATTAGCAGCATGTTCATCGCATAGATGCCTCAGGATTCACAGGACCCTCTGCAATGTCTTCACTGTGGGTCTGCATTGTTTTTACCCTTCTATGGGCAGTGTGCTGCACTGGGTATGCATCCACTCTTGGCAATGCAGAGAGAAGTGCCATAGCTTCTGAGAAGTAGGAAAAAACCTTTCCACAAAATTTGCAACTCATACTCCAGTGCTCATTGGTGTCATTTATTTAAATATTAGGCACATTTTGCCTACTGAGGGTTACATGCTGCAGAGACTGGTTAAGATTGGACCAGCCAAAGAAACACACAGCAGGGGTAAATGCTGAGTATGAGTTTCTCGTGCAAACTGAAATCTATTGTTGTTGAGTAGTGTTGTAGTTGTTTTCTTACTTGTGTAACTTACTTCTGATGAATCTTTACTTTCCTGTATGTAATAGCACTCCATATAGGTGTGGTGGACAACATGAAAGACAGAGTGTATGGAAGAAAAACAATCTAAACAATTTAAGTATTTTATGTGTAAAATCCAAGAGGTCGGAAGAAGTAAGACTATGTAATTTTCACTAACATGCAGTGCCGTGTGCATATCGTGAAAAAATAAATTAAATGCAGAATGAAATTTTCTTGTCACATAAAAATAAGGACTGCATTTTCAATCAAGAACAGAATATCAATTTTTTTTTTAAATTTACCTATAGAAAAAAACTGGACTGACAAAACAAGATGTATTACTGCAAATCTTTCAATTTCTCAATAAAACATGAATATTTCTATGCCTTATGATGCAAGTACTAATAAATTATGAAGTTTTGGTAAAAATAATCTAACATATCTATTTAAGGCAACCCATTATAAATGTAAATAATAGTACAACTGAACAGTTACAAAGTTCTTCTTTTTTCTTCCTATGGAATTTATTTAACAGACGTCACTCAAACCATTTATTATTTATGATATCTTAAATTTTAATGAATATGAATATGAAAAATGTTAAAAATTGAAATATAGAAAATGCCTCATTATTGTGTTGATGAATCTGACCTGTGAGTTCAAATCCACAAGTGCATATGAGTTGGCTGGTCTAAACCATACACTATTTGTCTACTAAATATGTTGAAGAACTAATTCTTCACAGTCAGAAAAGGGATATATTGAAAAAAATAATGTATTCCAGAGTTAAGACTGTGAAATATATTAATTGTGAGGAGAAAAGTAGCTTAAAAAAAAACTTTTTTGCCAAAAATTCTATGCAAATTTAACAAAATAAAGTGAGACATTTTATCTGTATATTTCTGTGTAGTTCTGTATCTCATTGCTTATGTGGATAGTATGAGTCAGTGGAAAATTAGGTTTGAAAAAGCCAAACACCTCATATTTCTTATGTGGTCAAAGATTTAATTTTTCAGACTTTATACTCTTCTCTTTTAAGATTTGATGGTAGGCTTCAAGAGAAAGACAAGTCAAGTAATCTTTGTAAGTTTTCTTTTCAAACCTAATTTTGACAGAAAGTTGTGAGGACATTTTGTATGAATGAATTATATTTGGCTGATCAAAGCAGAATTTCAAGACAAATTTAAGCTCTAGTCTTCCAATGAGTCTTTTCAAAATATGTTAGGAGAGAAGCTAATTTAAAAAATCAGACTGAATTTTTATTTATCCCATGGATCTTGTGACAGGATAGCTTAGTTTTTTTTAAACAAATGTAGCTATGCAAAAAGTCTTGCAACTTTTGATGGTGTTAGATCACAGAAGAGAAAGGAACCATAGAAAGCTACAAGAATCTCAAATCGCTGCACCTAAGAATAAAGAAACAGATAATTGTAGAATAATGAAAATTACTCTAACATGAAAATGTTGAAAGATATAAGGCAAAGTACAGCTTACAGGTCTTGCCAGGAAACTATCTCTCAGGGAACTACTAAAAAGGTTTAATTTTGGCAAGTTTGACAATGGGACCTGATAATATGCCAAAACAAGTTTCTTAAATTTAGGACAAAAAATAAAGGCTCAGAGACTCCAATAGTTTTCCTCAGTGGAAGCTTAAGAACAAGACTGTACTCCTAGGAGTGGGAGTTATCCTTTCCCTTGACAGACCACACAGGAAGAGCAGAAGGATACAGCATATATGTACTAATCAATGTAAAAACAGATCAGAGCATCATTAACCCTGAACCACTGTCTTTGAAAAGGTTGTCACTGGGATGCTAAAAAAAGTAGAGTCACCTCTCCAAATGTAAAGAAATATCATGCACTTTTTTGGTGTTTTTGTGATTACATTGATGAGGTCCTGAGTTCATAACGTAGAGGGTGCCTTCAGGTCTATGGCTCAAAATCTTGGGCTGTGCCTGTGTTGCCAGGTAGTTGCCTTCTGTAGTTTGATCTGGTCTTCCAGCCCAAATCATCACACCACAGCTTTCTTCTGCTCTGTGTGTGTATATGAGAGCTGCAAGGACCAGTGTGCATGCCTGAGTCCCACCATTGTGTGAGCTGATATGGCCATATGCTGCCAGATCTGGGAGGCACTGCTGTCTCCTCTTTTGTAAACTCTTGTCAGGTCTCAGAATCATGAGATTTTCCAACTTTGCCAGTGTGCTAAGATAAATCCATGAGCACTTGTAAGTCCCGCATTGCTACAGTAATAGGTCTTAAAAACAGACAAATGGCAAATTTATAAGCTGCTTGTCCAAGAAAGTGTTATGTATTTTTTATCTTCTCTAAATTGTTTTACTTTTCCTTCTACAATAATAATTTTAGCAGTACTGATTGGAAAACAGTCTTAGGCAGTTGTGATTTTTGCTGATTTGTTTGACTGTGGAATGGACTATATCACCTATGAATAATTAGATATCCACGTCCTATTTAGTACAGGGAAGTGAAGTAATTCACAAGATGATAGAAGTAGTCTAGGACGAATTCAAATTTGCTCAGAGATCCCTCTATGCTCCTTACACTCCCACATTTTCAGAGTACCTGTCTTTTTGCTTGGAAATAGTGTATTGCAGCTCTTTTGGTGCATAAGAGTACAGATTTTGATTTTGGCACACTAGCCTCCGTGCTTTATCTTTTTTAAAAAGGTAGGTGACTGTCGACTGTAATTATCATTATACATTTAGAATAATGGTGGCATATAGCTTTGGTGTCTGCCCAAATACAGCATGTTTTAATATCAAGACTCTATAATTAAAAGAATAGTCAATGACAAGCAAACTAACAGCATTTTGCATTAATCTGAATTATATAACCCAAATACTATTGTATTTCTGCCTGTTCCAGAATGTCTATTATTGCATCCATATTCTGACATGCTTTAGCTGTTACCACAAATGCATTGTGGCATGTGAGTCTGCAACACACCTCTCATTTTACTAAGTTGGAATGAAAAGGATAGTATGTGAAGAAAATATTGGCTGCAAATGCCAGGTAAATATTGCTGAGTAAAACACCATTGTGCAACAACACATACACAAATGCCACTCAGTCAGCCTAGAAGACGAACTCTGAACACAGGAGGATGCTGATGGTTCTTAATCAACTTCACACTTACACATAAATTTTGCAGCCTTGTCCTCATTCTGTAAGTCTTTTGGTCAAATCCTTTGCCTTCTGGTTTGCCCCTTTTCTTCCTCCTGCACCACACCCTTCAACTCCCATCCGTCCTCTCCCTCCTACCATGGATGATATCCAAAATATGGCTACCAATATTCTGACTCTCAGGGGGAATACAGTTTTCCTGGTGTTCTGTCTTGGAAGGAGAAATTGCCTGCACTACCAGCTTACCACCTGTAAAACCATGGAGGACCCATTCTTGTTGTGGTTTGTTGTTTTCTTTGATTTAAACCTATTTTTCATATCTGTTTAAAAATGTTTTTTCCCATATTATCCCCCCCGGTTGGTTCGTTCCAGGTTTTCCCTTCCCACCCTCATCTCTGTCGTTCATCCTAAACCCCTCCCCTTGTCCTAGATCCCTCCCTGTCTGTCCCCGAAATCCCTGCCCCTCAAGCCATCAATCTCCCCTGGCCACACCCCTTTTGCTAGAAATTTCTATGTCAGTTACCGGTTTCTCGTTTAATGATTGTACCCCTCAAGTTATAACGTGCCCACGTTTCCCCCCATTGGTTTGTTGTAACCCAGTCCCCACCCTTTGGAACGCCCCTCAGTCCTTCCCATGGGTTCTTGCGTTGTACCCTCCCATGGGGGAGGGCCCCTATTTAAGTTGCTGTGATTTCCCTGGACCCTCGCCTTTCTGGGAATCTTTCTGCCGATGCTGGTTGTCCTCCTTCCCACCTAAATGAATCTGTGCCTCCCCGTAAGGACTCTCCCCGATCTTTCTTTTTCCCAGACACCTGCAGCTGCCTTAAGGCAAGTGCCTTACACTGTCCTGGGGCTTTGGAAGCCACCGGGAGAGACCACTCTTGGCGCTCCCCCCACCTCAGGAGCTAGCTGGGTGGGCTGGATCCGAGTGGACTGAGGTGGGCGGCGTCACATTTTCTCAGAAATTTCTATGATAGATGCCCAGATACCTGGAGAGGTACCCAGACCTCTTTCCAGCATTTGCAGCTGGCTGCCGTTTTCTGCTTTTTTTTCCACTTTATTTTTGACTCTTTTCCTGAAATGGCTTTGTTTCTTTCAAATAGCAGTTGTTGGATAATTAATGATAGTTTTAGCAGCTCAAGAGGAAATTGGGAGAGAAAGACTGGAGGGCAGAAGAAACACTGACAGCATAACCCTGGAAAACTACTATTAAGTAGTATTTGGGTTTGACCTGCAGATCAGATGTACAGAGAACTTTTCCTTAGAGAAAGGAAAAATAGCTACTTAACAAAATTCCATCAGTGGTCTTTTATCAGATATAAAAACACTGATGCAAAGAAAGAGCACTTATTTTTTACTCAGAGTAGTCCAAAAAAGAAATGGCAGCTAGCAACAATACCTCTTCAGTTTTTACTGCTAGCTGGATCAGCCTCATAAATGCCTGAACTCATATATGAAAATGTTAATGTTTTCCAATTGCTACTCTGAATTTATGTTTATTGCAATACAATGTATCCATTGGCTCGTCTATCACCGGTAAATTTGTTACTGCTTCAAATATATAGTACATAACTTTACAGCAATTTCATTTTACAAGCTAATAATGTACTGTAATGTAGCTTACAATATCATGTAGATGTATTTGATTAGGGAGGTTCAGCAGTCAGTCAGGTTGAATAGTGGATTACATGAGAATCAAATTTTTAAGTTATTTACTGTACAAATGAACAGCTTTGTTGCACATTAAACATGTTAATTTAACAGGTGTGTAATTTTGTTGCCTCAAATATTCATTGAAGAGGAACAAATGGTATTTTGACTCAAACTGAAACATAGTAGACCTGGAATGGTTTTTTGATGCTTCATGTGTTCATTCTTTAAAGAGAGTAATAATTGTATCTAAATTTATTGTGTGTGTATTTATATATTTTATACTGTATTATAATGTCTGCAGGAACTTCTCAGAAGCGAGAGATGGCTAAAATGTTTTCCTGAGATGTTATTAAAATAGAGAATTTATTTATTTTCTTCAAACAAAACAAAGCTTCAAAGATATACTACATAGGATGTGGGTGGTATTTTAGAAACTTTTGAAAATGTTACCATTTTGCACTTACTATATGGATGTATCAAAACTCATATCTGTGTTCTGTATGGAGAGGCAGTGTCCCTTATGCCATCTGCAAGCTGAGGCCTCAGGCAGGGATGTCCTCACACAACACCTTTCCCTTCATGTTCTCCAGTGGGAGTGTTTTATCTCAAGTGGGTTCAAAGATGTTCCAGCTCATGGGGTAGGAGTAATGTGGATTGATACTTGGCTTTGTATTTGAGTTATCATTGCAGTAGAAGAAAAAAATATCAGGACTGTATTTTAAAGATGGTGGTTATCAGGATTTCAAAAATGTGAAAGTTCTAAAGAAGCTGTTTCTGATCTTGCTTCAATAGCTCCATATCCTTTCTCTGCTGGGGACCCCAGGGCTATAGGCAGCTCTGCAGGTTGGGTCTCACCATAGTGAGAGGAGGGGCAGAAATCCCTCCCTCACCTTCTGCCCAAACTGCTTTGGATGCAGCCCAGGACACATTTGGCTTTTTGGGCTGGGAGTGCCCATGGCTGGCTCATGGCCAGCCCCTCACCAGCACTCCCATGTCCTTCAGGGCAGGGCAGCTCTCGATCTGGTCATCCCCAGCCTGTACTGGAAGTGCTCTGACCCAGGTGCAGTGCTGTGCACTTGGTCTTGTTACATCTCATGAGATTCCCAGGGCCCACTTCTTGAGCTTGTTCTGGTGCCTCTGGATAGCATCCCATCCTTCAGGAGCGTCAACTGCACCCCTCAGCTTCCTGTCTTCTGCAAATTTGCCAAGAGTGCACCAGATCCCTTCACCTACGCCATTAATGAGGACAGTAAATAACACTAGTCCCAAAACAGATCCCTGAGGGACACCACTTATCACTGATGTCCATCAGGACTCTGAGCCATTGACCATGGCCCTCTGGATGTGACCATACAGCCGTTTTGTTATCAGTCAAATAACAGTCCATTCAAATTCAACATTAAATCCATCTCTCTCCAGTTTAGAGAGAAGGATGTTTTTGGGGGACTGTGTCAAAGGCTTTACAGAATTTCAGATAAATGACATCTGTAGTCCTTCCCTTGTACACTGGGAGTCACCCCATCACAGAAGGCNTAGTAGATAATCTGTAGTCCTTCCCTTGTACA
>VXBI01014106.1:0-38347 GCA_013397375.1 Toxostoma redivivum
CAATGAGGATGGATGTTATAAAATAATGGGTTAGCCAGTTGAGAGTTAGTTGCAGTTTGAGATGGAGTCTGCTGGCTGTGCTGTGAGGAGGTAAGGGACACGCGGTTGTGCAAGGGACAGATAAGAAAGATGCTGTGTGAAGGACAGACAGGTTTAGGCAGCTGGATAAGGGACAGGTTGGGGTTAGCCAGTCATGCAGAAGGAAACTTGCAGAGAGAAGGAAGGAAGGAGTCAGTACTGTGTGGAGCTGCCTCTGAGAAGTCCACAGAGAGAAGACATAGAAAGTTTTTAAGATAATAAGGGACTGATGATAGTGTCAGTTGTACCCATCTTGACAACTGCAACAGCTGACAAAAGGGCTTGAAACACAAGCTCTATGAAGAACAGCTGAGGGAGCTGGGGTTGTTTAGCCTGGAAAAAAGGAAGCTCAGGGGAGACCGTACCACTCTCTACAAATCCCTGCTTATAGTCAGGTGGGGGTCGGTCTCTTCTCCCAGGCAACCATTGACAGAACAAGAGAACACAGCCTTAAGCTGTGCCAGAGAAAGTTTAGATTAGATGGCAGAAAAAAATTCTTCACTGGAAGAGTGATTGGGCACTGGAATGGGCTGCCCAGGGAGGTAGTGGAATCACTGTCCCTGGATGTGTTTAAAGAAAGACTGGATGTGGCATTCAGTGCCATGGTTTAGTTGATGAGGAGGTGTTAGGTTTGGTCATAGGTTAGACTGGTTGATCTCAAAGGTCTTTTCCAACCTAGTTCCTTATGTTAAAAAAAAAAAAAAAGGCAAAAACAGGCTAGGGTCAGGGCAAGAAGCAGACCTCAGCAGGCTGGACCCAAGGCAAAAACACAAGGTTTGAAAAGCCCCTTGAATCACAAAGCCTCAAAAGCAGTCTCAAAAAAGCCACAAGCAAAAAACCCTCACTCAAACAGCAAGTCTCAAAAAGCCTCTGGCACTTGCAACACAGTTACTTTTTATGCCCCTGCTTTGCCTGCTGGCAGGAGACCATTGGCCCAGTCCAACCTTTCACCATCTGATTGGAGAAGCTCCCTGGGAAGTTCATGTCTCCTACTGCCTATCCCATGTGAGGTGTTGCCAAGCTAAATCCTCCCAGAAACAAGGCTTCTTCTCCTAGATGTGCACCCCTCCTCCACATGCCTCCAACAACCATTGTTGACGCAAATCAAAACTAAATTGGCTTCTTACAGTCAGGCATGCTGAAATTTAATACTGAATTTTGACAAGTTAGACTCATGCCACAGGAACACATGAATAAAACTAATTTCTGTGTGGGAGATGGGTCTCAGCTAGGCTCAATTGCAGTATGCAAAATTTTTGAGCCACTTTAACAAGTTGCCACAGTTAAGCATTCCCTTTTCCAGATTCAATTTACAGTAACATCTATTCTCAACACTTCTGCAATCTTTGAAGCTCTTCTTAGGCAGAGCAGATGGAGAGGGCATACCAGAGTGTGGGTAGCTGGGCTGAAAGGATAGTGCAGGAGAGAATCTTTCCCAATGACTTGCAGCTGTATTAAAAATACCGAGGAGTGGAAGTATCTGTGTCTGGCCAATCAGTTTGGAGGATATAAAGGAGTAGGTTAGCTGACCACCAGGTGCAGACACTTGCAGTTCAAATTGGAGCATGAGAGAGTCTGCTGGAGTAAGAGCAGGAGGCTGCTGGCTGTGCTGTGAGGAGGTAAAGGACACGTGGTTGTGCAAGGGGTGGATACGGTGAGAAGATGCTGTGTGAGGGACAGGCTATGTGAGGTGGCTGGGAAAGGCACAGCTTGAGTTTAGCAAGTCATGCAGAGTGAAAGAAGGAGTCAGAGCTATGTGGTACTGCCTGTAAGACAAGGAATCTGTACTGTGTGAAGCTGCCTATAAGAAAAGGAGTCAGAGTTACATGAGAAAGATCTATGAAAGGAGTAAGACTTATTAGGGAAGAAGTTTGTTAAGAGAACAAGGCACGTAGAGTTTGCTACTAAAGGACTAGTGGTAAAGCCAGTTAAAGGGCTGGTGGTGATACCAGCTGTGTCCATCTTGACATAATAATTGTAACAAGAGAGAAGTCATGGGCTTTCAGGATCTTAATTTCCATCTGATGGATATGGATGTTTGAGCAAGTGTGGTCAGTTACATAGCTAAAGTCTCAAATATATGAGTGAAGAATCTGTTCATATTTGCTGGCAGTGTACATAGCTATGACACCAACCAGCTGCATCTTCACCATGGAAACAACATTGTCCTGTAGAAAGGAGCAGTAGAGATTTATCAAAATTATTTGGTTCAGAGCACAGGTTTTCAATGCACTCAGTGTAAGGTTTGTTACATGGCAGGATATTCATACCCATTCACAAAATAACTACACATCCTCTGTTACCTCTATTGGCAACTGCAGGCGTGTTAGGAGGCCTTGAGTTCGAATCAGAGAGAGAAATAAGCAGTTTTGATACAACTCACTGTTCATGCCCATGAGCTTTGTGTGGTAAATACAAATGAGAATCAAATGTCCTTGTTGGTCATCTGTATTGTTAAGGGTATGTCCAGCCATGTAGGGCATTACTGACCAGCATTCATGCTTTAGTCAGGGGTAGAAGCCCCTTGTCAACTGACACATCCGGTCACTTCTTGAACACTTCCAGAGAGTGACCTTACCACTTCCCTGGGCAGCCCATTCCAGTGTCTGACCACCCTTTCAGTAAAGAAATTTTTCCTGATGTCAAACCTGAACCTTCCCTGGCTTATGGCCATTTCCTCTTCTTCTTATCCCGGAGTTTGTTACAGACATAGCCCATGGGTGTAGACTACAGGGCCCAAAGTTTCCATGCTCACTAGACATGGGCTAGAAAGACATAGTACTAGTATTACTAGTTGATTGGTCTAACAACTAGTATATCTTCAAATTGTCGGCTGAGTTCAGTCCTGTATTTTAAAGTTGAAGGAAGCTTACTAATGCCTCTGGAGAAATCACTGGTGAAAGTGAATATAAACTCTAAGGCAAGCCATGCCTACAAGGACAGGTTTACTGCAAATGTCATTAGATGCCTACTAGACTCCAGGTGTCTCAGATAGTTATAGATGTCCTTCACGTAGTTGCTACACAGGTTTGGCTCATTACTATCTTCTATGCTGGGTCTTCAGACTCAAGCAAGACATCAGAAAAAGCCTGACACAGTATGTGTCTTCTGCTGGATCACATTCACATATGGTGAATGGTGTTTGGAGACTGATGCTCTGACTGCAAGGAAATTCAGAAAATCAGTGCAGACAGGACCTCCCTCCACAGCCCAGTGTGGGGCCAGGCTCCAATCCTGCAGCATAGAGCACTGCAGGGGCTCATGATCCCTATTTCAGGGCACCAGAGGAAGGCACAGCTCTGCTGCAGCAGCAGCCAAGCACTGGGCTGGGGAAGGGGCACACGGCACAAGGAGGCCCCAGACGGTACCCTGGAGGGCTTTAGCTGGGAGTCACGGGCTGGCAGAGGCACATTTTCCTTGGCGAAAGCCTCAGCAGCCTCCTGGTAAGCATCCTTTCCGGGGCAGGGGCGTACTCGACCCTCGGCTGCCCGTGGTCCCCTTTCAACTTGGCGACTTCTTGGCAGCTAGGCGCGCTTTCAGCTCAGCCATGCAGTTGCCGATGTCCCCCCATCGTGGGGGCGGTCGCCGTCCCATTCTTGGGGACGGGCGGCGTGCTCCTCTCGTTCGAGGGATCGGCTGCGGAGCGGGACTGCCCGGGAGGGCGAGAGAAGGGCCGTCATCGGGACAGCGCATGTGGGTGTGCGGTGCACTGCTGCGCCCGGGAACAGGGGAATCGGGGCAGCCCTGCAGGCAGCGCCGGCGGGCTGGAGGAGCGGAGCTGGGGCAAGACCGCACGGGTCCGGTAGCCGAAGGGCTGTAGATGCGGAGCTTCACGGCTGCTCCGCTTCGCACTAGAGAGCTGAAGGGGAAGAGAGTGCGGGAACCGACGGACTGTCCCAGGAGAAGGTGAAACAGGCACACGCGCATCGCCCTCTCCGGCAAGCGAAGACCGTGCTGCCCCTGGGCTGTAACCCGCACTGCCCACCAAGCTGAAAGGAGGGAAAGGGAAGGACTGAGCAGGACACGAAGGGCCGCGCAGGTGTCTCCCCGCGAGCCACGGCAACAGCCCGCTCCGCACCGCCGCCCGCCCGCGCCGAGCTGGCCCCATCGCCAGGAGAGAGCAGCGCCTTCAAAGCCTCCAGCCGCCGCCGCTGCTGGCCGCCCGCCCACTGGCCGCCGCGCCCCCGCAACTCGGGCCCTACTCACGTCCCCGTGGCTTCTGCACTAGGGAATAAGCGATTAGTGGAAAACACTAGTATTTTTCTCCTGACGTACACAAGTACTGCTCGGAGTTCCTTTTAAACCTGTTTAATCTTTCAAACTGTTTTGCAACTGTTGCAACTCTCTGCATACAGATCAGGTGACTAGATTGACCCTCCCGACGCCCTCCCAGTATTAAGATATCAATTAACAGGTCTACACCTGTGGTTTGAAAACCTGCCCACACAGCACAGTTCCATTAGATCTTGTGGGGAATCTTGAACCCTTCTTTGGCGGATTATTGCCAGACTAAACAAATTTAAGATGGATGTTGTAAGAGACAATGTTTATTGCCATTGTCTTCCTGCCAGGAGAGCCAGAAAGAATACTCTGCATGTGTGCTGGCTAACATGCAAAAACCTGCCAAATGCAAGCTAAGATGCAGGTTTGCACTTGGCTGTGAAGTATCCAGGTATGGGCTCATCTTCACTGCCATTATCACAGTGCCAGCCACCTCGATTTGTTTTGGGTTCTGCCTCTACCAGCTGAAGTAGGAAATTGCCATTTGCTCAGAGGAAGCTGTGATAAGCACAAAAGCTTTACAGTTATGTTAAGATAATGATTTAAAAGACAAGAACCACTCCCCTTTTTATCATCTTCATGTCACAATGGGGTTGCTGAAATACTGTCTAGTACAACCAACTCAAAACAGGAGTGGCACATGTAAACATTAACTGAAGCTTTTTGTTTGAGATTGGTTTCAAAACCAAAATATCACTCTAGTTCTAGACTAAGCGTAACTGTAGCTTGTCAAGTGATGAGCCTTCTGGAGGAAGCAAGGTAAGAAAACCAAATGTGTAAATGAACAGGAAATAGGATTCAGCTTTGAGGAGGTGACTGACTCTCCAGTGCTGTCCCAAGACATGAGGGACTGCAATCTATACACTTAATCTTTGTCACTCTACAGAAATGCAATGCAACTTCTAGAAATTTTCTGACCAGTTTTCCAAGTCAGTCTTATACTGCAGAAAGTATATATATACTCCTTCAAGAGTAACAAAACAAACCACAGAAGCTGTATAAACAATCTGATCACAAGAGAAGCAGAATGGTTCAAGGACATCCCTAACTGCATTCCTGGTAAATCTCCTCCTATAATATAATTCCTTTATCACTGTTCTGTCCTTCAATTTCACTAATATCACTATTCTTCTTATTATGGTATTCAAGAACCACTGAATACCAGAAACAAGAAAACGACAAAACAATACTGCTATGATACAAGGGATGATCAAAGAGGTATTCATTCTTGTTAACCACTGAATTAATTTCTTAAATTTCAAGGAAAATATTGACATGCTACAGACAAGAAGATGGGGGAACTAGAAGCCTGTAAACAGATGCAAGCACAACTACCTCTGAAGATGTATTTTATTACCTCATTGATAGGTTTTCACTAAACACAGAGATTTGTTTCCTTTGCAGTATTAAGTCCTCAACATCCATAATTCTTTCTTAAAGGCCCTCTTTCACTTTCCAGTCAAGAACTCTCAATTTACTGTTCATTTCAGCAACTTGTCAAGTCCAAGACTACTGTCACAGTTTATCATTCTAAACCTGAACTTCTTCCCTAGGTAATACATGGGGATACAGTTGGCTACAGTACACCTGCAGCTGTCATGGTATTGCTAAAAAAATGAGTGAAGTACAGGATAACATATCTTGAAGAGATGAAGTTTAGCTGTGTGCTAGGATGCTCACTGATTTATTTTTAGACTTCCAATACTGCATTTACAGTACAAAAAGTACAAAAAGTTGTATTTTACAGAGTGGTTTGAGTTACGATTCTGAGTCTTCCCAGGAAAAAGTGTTTTCATTTTTCTTCCCCTCTCTATTTCTCACTGTTAGATCTATGGAGTTTGCTTCTTAAAAAAAATATTTAGATACAAATGCAAAATGGTAACATGTATTTGCTCTGGTGCATTAAATGTAAAAATCAGATATGTATGCTGAGATATAATATAAAAAACTGTATATTTCTATTATCTAATGAAGTATGCAAAACACAGGACTTGATGTTTTTTACTCCCCATAATAAAGTGGTTTTTTTTTATTCCAAGAGTCTTCAAGCTATCCTTGAAAGAAAGAAAAATAGTGCCCGGTTGATTATGTTTGCATTCCAATATAAACTACTTCTATTTCCCACTGCTAACCAGAAATTACAATACCGATATTCCCTACTTTAGAGAAAGTGTGGAATATATCTGTGCTCATCTACAAATTTCAAGACTTCTGTTTAATAAACACCTAGTATATAAGATTTTGATTATTTTCACATTTACAGTAAGTACTCAAGTCCTTCTTATTTCCTTTATAAAAGCATCTCAATCCAATTAACAAAGATAGTACACTTACAAAAATTCAAATATATAGTACATTTGTATGTGCAAGATCTCCCGGCAAAAATACAAATATGGAATACAATAGCTTGACCATTTACATCTCCTTTGGCAAATAAATCTTTGTATCACATGATGTAAGTACCATCTTTGTAGTATTTCATGGATTCTAGCTGCTGAGTCATTGCAAGGACATCCTGAAATCCTGTACTGAGTCCAGACATGTGTTGAAAATAAGCTTCCTTTTCCACTTGGACAGTTAAGTTGTTTACACCAGCATCTTTCAAAATTGCTGTGACCTGAACAGAATGGTATAGGTAACATTAGTATTGCACTTCACATGTATTGCACAGTAGCTTGCCATGTGCTGGCTCTGCGATGCTGTAAGAAAACCCCACGTATCATTGTGAAGAATTCAATTCTCTGGAAAACGAAGAGTAGCTTAAGAGGGTATGGCTTTGCAACTTCTGCACACTGGGTCGTTCTCAGTGTCTTGCATAAGGGAATATGTACCTACGTACCTTTTTCAGGAAAAGCAAAACCCACGGCAGATAGGTAGTGGTAATCCAGTTTTAGACATGTGATTAGCACCCAGATACCCCTACAGTTTATTCCCTGTTTTGCAGGCCTGTTTTTACACCTCTCCTTCTTTTCTCAGAGCAGATGTAGTGTCACTTTCAGCCAGATGGCAGATGTTCCAGCAAACACCTCTTTACATGACTACAAGGGGCAGTACAGTGTTAGATACAAGCTCTGAGCTCTACAGAGCTGAGACAATAATGGAGAGCTACAAAAAAAAAATCATACATGTCAGCTTGAAACTTCGGTCTGTGACCAAAAGGGAGATGCCGAGTAGGAAATTAAGAAATTAGGAGTCTAAAAACCTTGCATTTTACCTGCTGTACAATTCTCTGTTCCATCACATCGGATACCACTTGCACATGTATTGTGCCTGCCACAACAGCTGCTGAGTGACACCAAAAATGAGGATCTCTGTAGGATATAACTCCCTCTATTTTTTGAATCTGTGAAGAAATTTCATTAGCAAAAATTAAGTAATTTTAAACTTGTACATGGCTATTGGTGGATAATATTTCACAAGGAAACAAAACTGTAGCACAGCAGCCTTCCAACTAAGCTATATTCAGAAATATCGTGTTTTGAAATATTACCTTGCTACTACTGTAAAATTCTACAAGGTAAAAGTCAACCTAAGTGAAAACCCCAGAAGAGCAATGCTAAATAGGATGAGGAAAAATCCCCTGATTTAATGAACAGGTCACAGGAACAATGGATAGACTAGTCAGAATACTGTTCTGGCATCTACCAGGGCACTTGTTACCTCACTGTGTAGCAGCTATATTTAGTTATCATAGCTGAACTTTATTCAGAGACATAACTTCTTTTCCATAATACATAACTCTTTCAAATTGATCTTTGTTCTGGGTTAGCTGTGATGGTTTTTCAGAGCAGCTGATAGGAGCTGTGTTTTGGATTTCTGCCTAAAACTGTTTTGGTAACACACCAATGATTTGGCTGTTGCTGAACTGTCCAGGCCTTCTCTTTTCTATCAGGCAGTGTCAAGGCTTTCTATTTTTCCCACTGTGCCCTTGCCCTAGTGCGTAGGCTCGGGATGAGCAAGAAGCAGGGAGGCGACACAGCCAGGGCAGCTGATCCAAGCTGTACAGAGGAATACTGCAGGCCATTTTAACACCTTGCTCACCAGTAAAAACTGGGGTAGAGGTTGTAGGGAAGATTTTGGCTTCCAGGCTGGCTGTTGTTTGGGGACTGCCTGGGTATTAGTTTGCTTGTGGGAGGTGGTATACTGCTTTTTTATTTTCTTTTTCCCACCACTCTTCTTTCACCTGTTATATTGCTCCCTAAGTTTTCTTGCTTGTGCTCCCATCCCACTGGCAGTGGTGGTGGTAAAGGAAGTGAGTGAGCAAGTGGCTGTATGGATGCCTGGCTGCTGGATGGGGTCAACCTACAGCATGCACATTGTTGTATTGCGACGTAATTTTTAAAATGCTTTTGCTATTATCTTTTAATCAATTGGTCTTGGATTGTTCTCAAAAAATACTTTCTTTTTTTCCTCAGTCTCTCAGAATTACTGTCTTCATCAAAAAGTGAAACCACACTCTGCATGTCACTTTCCTTTCACTACATGAATCTCTCCCAGACAATTCCCACTTGTTCTGTTCTTTCTCATGCAGACAAGAACACATTTTCCCGTATAGTAACTGACATGGCATCATAAGGATAGTATTCCTTGAAGCCTCTAGTTAATGACATCCTCAAAGAACTTTTAACTCTTATAGAGAGGAGATCTCCACATGGAGGTCCACATTACAGTTCTGGGCAGGAACTTAAAATGAGGCAACAGCAAAGACTAGGTACAGCCTCAAGGCAGATGTAATACTGCACCAGACAGGAAGAGAACAGTCTAGAATGAGAAAATAATTAGAAAAAACAGCTTAAGTTTTGCCATCTCACCTACTGTGAACCAGTATACCCTTCATGATATGGATAAATCAGTGTCTTGGGGTGACTTTATGATGCTTGTTTCCCCAAATCATCTGTTCTGCTGGTGTTGGTTATTGAGTTCTGCAGCTTTAAGACGGGTTCCAGAAGTAAAGGGGGAGAGAAGAGGTGCAGAGTTTGTTATTAGAGACTGCACTTGCTTCCCCTGCATCCTTCACACGGACTGTGCTGTCTGCAGTGGACAGNTCAGAAAACCTGAAATTATAAGCTCATTATATAATCCTGTAGCCTGTATGTTCGTAACAAGTTTAAAAAGGCTGCAGGTTTGGGGAACTGCCATATTACTTTCTCAGTACTACAGTGTACATTTACCAAACTGTTACCATACGTGTCTGAAATTACTGGCTACCCATAAAAGCAAAACACATTGGAAGTCCTTTTAGCTGCAAACCAACTTTTATAGTTAGAACTAGTCATCCTGTTACTTCTCTACAAAATAGATTTTAAACCACTTGAGACATGAAGTTGTCTAAAACAGAAGCTGTCTGACTCAACCACTTGAGTTTAATAATCATTAAAAACTGTAACAGCTTTGAATGTTTGCATACAAAAGCATTTACAATTGTACCTTTTCTAAAGCAGCATGCAGACTTTTCTCCTGTTCTGGAGGTATCCTCAACAAAAGCACTTGACAGGCATCTTTCAATAGTGGGATAACACTAAGAAAAATCAGTGTAGCAATAAAGAGAGAGCAGAGCGGATCAGCTATGAGCCATCCAAATTGCTGAATAAATATTGTGGATACAATAACACCAACACTGCCAAGAGTGTCTGCTAACACGTGCAGAAACACACCTAAAACCAAAACAAACAGAGTGATTAACAGTTCTGTCTAAAATGTTTGTATATATTCAACAGCAGAAACTTTGTAAGGCTTACTAAATATCCTCAAACTAAATAGAGATGACTCTCTGCCCAGCCTGGGACAAAATACAGTAAATATTTAGCTCTTCTAATGTTTAATTGCAAATTAATGTAAAAAAGCAATTTTTAAACTATGGAGTAATGATCTAGGTAGGCATCCACTGACTAAAGTATATGTGAATAGTCTTTAAATTGTTAGTGGGATTTGTACAAAATAGCGTAATCATTTAACTCTGTATACAAGGACTCATTGATCCGTAACAGAGAGTTAGAAGATCAGTGTACATGCACTGACTTGCTAATATGGGCACACATGAATGTATTGGTTGTTTTTCTTGTATGCCAATTCTACTCCAGTTTTACAAGAGAACTGCCTTTGTTCTACTGCTATGAATTTTTTACTTTCATTGCTTTAACTGTGGGTTCATTCTCAATGGGCATAGAAAAATACTCCCCTACTAAGATTAGTGCTAGTTAAGTGCCAGGATTTTAAAGAATATTGAAACATAAGTACAGGCAGACTTAAAAAATTACAGACATAAATAATCTGGATAACCAGGACAACCGAGTTAAGACATAAAATAACCTATGAAATATAAGACTATTCACCGTCTTCTGAAAAGCTTACACAGAAAACATTCTTTTAAAGGATTTTTTTTGTAATCTAGACAGCTGGTAAATAACTACTTTCTAAATACTAGAGAAAAAATTCTATGCTGAACTTTCATTTACAGTGCCTTTCTCAGTTAGCTTGTGATTTCAGATCTGAAAGCTTTTCTTTACCACTTTATCTTCTGAATCACACAAAAAAGCATATTTTATTGATGGTCTGTATTTGTTCTTCTGTTTCTTATCCCTTTCCCAGTGTTTTTACAATCAGCTGTGACACGGTTCCTAGAAGCTTGGTAGTGTCTTTATAGAGACCCTGTACTTTCATTTCCAGTTTTAACTTGGAAACAGGGACCTAAAACTTTTTGAGTATAGTTTACAGTGACCTTTCTTAATGTTAGTGAGTACTATAGATTACTGCTTTTTATTGTTCCTTATGCATTACACACATATGCACAGAAACATTTCACGTTTCTTGAAGTTAAATTCACAAATGGTTTGAACAATTCCTGTATAGGGCATTTTAATGCCTGTCAGATCACTCCACGAGAGCGTTTTTAGATTGAGGCATAATACTGCATAGATCTGATCCTGAAAATCTTCAGTCTCCTAGAAATCGTGTCCATCACTTATGATTCAATAATCTGTACTTGCCTCTCATGTTGGTGTTCATGCCTCCTCCAGAAGATCCATGGGAATGTCCATGGCTGTGGCCATGGTCACTGTGCGAATGGCCGTGCCCATGGCTGTGGCTGTGGCCGTGGTGAGAATGGCTGTGATCATGAGTGGGACAGCCTCCCCGAGAAGCCCCGTGGGAGTGCGCGTGGCTGAAGGCACAGATACCGACAAGGTTTACAATCAGCCCTCCAACAGAGACCGGCTATGAGAGGAGAAAAGTCTTTAACTTCACTGCATCCTCACAGGTATTCAAACTTGTTTTCTAGAACGTGGTGACCAAAAATACCGTGCACATAATTAAGAAAAACTGTGGAAGCCCACAACTTCTCTGGCAACCTGCTCCAGTGCCTTACGCCTTCACAGTAAAGAATTCCTTCCCAATATCTAATTAATTCCTAATATCTAACCTATATCTACCCTACTTCAGTTTGAAGCCATTTCCCCATGTCCACTAAAAGCCCTGGCAAAAAATTCCTCTCCAGCTCTCCTGAAGGTTCCCTTCAGGTACTGGAAGACCATTAACTGCTAAACTACACTGAAACAGAAAGACAAAACTTACAGTTAGCATGTTTGTATCTATGTCTGGAGGATCTACCAGTCTTGCCACTGATTCCATGAAGACAAAGAAAGCAATCACCATCAGAAAGAGGCCATTAATAAATCCAGAGAGAATTTCTACACGTCCATACCTGAAAATAATAATATATACTTTTAAGAGTGAAGAATGGATACTCTGAACAAATGTCAAAGTCATAATAAATAAAGTTATAATTCTTTCAATTCAGCATTAAGATTGTTGTGATTTTTTTCCTCAGTGTCACAGAATCATGCCTCAATTTCTGAGGGTTTTTTTCTGATTAAGAGGTTGCTACTTTCCAACTGTCCAAACTCCATTATAATAAAACAATATAGAAGTATTCTCTTACATATATTGCCCATTCAGCCTGCTAAACAAGCATGTAAAGTTTAATTATATCAGCCAAATCTAAATCTTCATGATTTTTAACATAGATTTTTGTTTCACATAAATGCCTAGCATGAGGTAATTTCTAAAGAATATTCAAGTGATAAAAGTTTTACCAGTAGAAATAAATTAAAATTACATTTCAGACACATTTTTTGCACAGGTAAGCAAAGACTAGCATGAGCAGAAATGAACAGAAGAGACACAGCAAAAAACCTACAGAAACATGCATCAGTAAAATACCCCATACATACCAGGACCTTCTGAAAATTAGCAAGAAGAGTTAAATTTCGAATGGTCCTTAAAGAACCCAAGACACATACCCATATGAAAACATGCGAGTAGCTTTCCACCTTGTCATCAGAGCTGCAAAAAGCCCCATCACTAACGCAGAACAATCAAAAAGCATGTGAAATCCATCAGAAATAAGACCAAGGCTATTGGTCCATACTCCATAAAAAAGCTCCACAAAAGTGAAAGCCTGTAACAAAATAGAGTTTCAATTCTTCCTTAAATATTAACTTGTGCATTAATGTTTTGGTAGATAGAAGGATATTCTTTTCATAGAACATTCAACAGTTTTCAAGGATATTGTTCTAAGTATTTCTAGACCATTTTTCCTCTCCTTTCTTTGGTGATGCATTCCAAGTCTATAAAAAGACATTTTGAACCTACTGCTTTAAAGCCTCACACATAAAAAACCAACTCTTTACAGGAGTAAATTTTTTGTTTTGAATTTTGAATTGGCATTCTGCAGACAAAATTGCAGGCATTTTATTACTAAAAATGTAAGAACTCTGATCTGATAAATTATTAATGTAAAAGTAATGATGTCTATAAACCTGTTATGCCAACATTTTCTTCACCAGTAAGTTGATTGTTTAAATCTTAAGAATTGACTCTGAGAAAGATACACAAGAAAACATTTTTAATACCTACATTTACCCTGTACATTTTACTGTTATTAATCCATCTGCCTAAAAATTTTTTTCCAATCTTTCATATTCCATAATGGAACTCTTTACAGTTAACACAGATACTTCAAGTTTCTCCCCTTATTTTTCTGGAGATATTTATATTTATTCTGGTTATATGAATTTTGCTTACTCCATCACCTTTTCCTATTTAAGAGAGAAGCTAAAAATAAAACTAGCCTGCTCCAATATGACACTAATCAAGCCCACACCTTCTATTTTGTTGTCCCCATCCTTATCAGTTTCACTGAGGCCTTATCAGTTTCACCTTATCTGCTGGCAACATTGAAGTATCTCAACCTTAAATATACTGTCATACAAGTATTCAGTTATTGTTATGACCCTTACACATAGAACCAATGCTACACTGTGACAACAAATCAGTGACCACTACTTAAATTGCTCTGTCAAAAGTCACTTTCAAACCAATTGATTATAGGAATCTTTTAAAGAATAACTCTTCTTTCTGTATTATATATGCACTGTTGTGATTGGGCTTGAAGAAAACAAAAATGCACTTACCAGATTTAGGCACAAGAAATAGAAGATCTGCCGAGAATCATACTCCTCAAGGATTTGTTTCAGTGACTCCTTGATAAACCGGGGCAATGACTGGGAGCTTTGCTGTAATGCATCACCCATGAAGTTATAGAGAGGAGTGCCTTCAGGGGAGTAGCCAATAAGGGTACCCTTCTGCCCTTTCCTGGAGGGGGAGGACAGGATATTGGCAGCTGCAAGGAAAGTATTGGAAGTTTTTGTTGCTGTTTCTAAGCTTCACAGCTATTTTAAAATGTGTTTAATCAGCAGTCAAGGTTTACATGAAATTTTCAGGCAGCAAATTGATTGTCAAGTTTATCTTGAGGTTTATTATTAAATTTCATTCCTATGTAAAATTAGATCATCACTTCCACAACAGATCATTCCTTTTTTTTTTCTGTAAACAGGCAGTAAAAAAGCAAAAAGCTACAGGCTGTCTTACTCAAAAGAGTCCATAACAGCTCATCCAAAAGAATTCCACACACCTCAGTTTTCTGATTGGCCTCCCAGTCACACAGACCACAGATTTACTACAGTTTAGACAAGAATACGTACATAAAACAAAGAAGACAGCACTCACTACCACCCCTCCAGAAAGAACATGCTCTGTGCTTTCATGGAGTGGTGGCTTGTTCATAGCTCGAAGCTGGTCTGTTATTGGATGTGTCCAAAAGTTTCCAAAAAGCAGTGCACTAATGAAAATAAGAAAGGATCCATATCGAGCACATGTGGAAGCTTCCATCTTCACAGAGCATATGGACTCCACGTAGAAATCCAGGATCACAACAAAAAAGATGACTGTTATGAAAGGCATGATGAGAGAAGACCAAGACTCTACTTTACTCTGCAACAAAAAATAGATTTCAAACAGGACTGCTTACCAGAAGAATTATTGTATTTACAGCATAAAATGTAGTTCACTTGATTTACAAGTGTTTTCATTAATCCATAAAACATAAATACTTTCATACTTTCAATTTATCATATAAACACATAATTCCAGATATAAAAAGAGACATTTATTAAAATGCACTAAAATACTTTATTTTAAATACTTTCATGTTTGTAAAAGGAATTCCCTATACAATGCCATGGTTAAAATGGCCTACTATCCTTATGCACACAAGCATAAAGAGCATTTTTTAAAATTACAATAAATTATCTACTTCTTAGGGAAAAAAGAGCACTGTATTTATATAGTCATTAATGCTTGTGCAATGTTGATAGATGAACCCAAGATGTAACATCTGAGGTAGAAGGATGAAATACAGTTATCACACAAAAGAGGAAATTAAAGTATCACACAGATAAAAAACAAATAAAGAAGAAATGCATAATGGAAATATTTCAAACAAAGCTTACTACAAAAATAAAGACAGCAACGTTGGTAATTTTAGAGATATTTTAAAGGAAAGATTTAAATTGCAATTCACAGGCATTACAAAAAAAATATTTATCTTTGTACTTATTATCTTACCTCTGTTGTCAGAGAGAGAACAATAACCCATGGGCACAACAGAAGGACGGAAACAAGATGAGACAAAGCTTGAAGACGTTTGGCTCCACCTACATCTACAGATAGTTTTCGGGATGCCATGTGGAAACCAACCTTGCAGCACAATGCCAGTACCAGAAGCAGTACTCCACCCTGGAGATAAAAAGGGATTCCATTAGCATTTCTTAAGTACCAAAAACCCCGCTCCAAACACAGTGACACTTAA
Source organism: Toxostoma redivivum (assembly GCA_013397375.1). Lineage (NCBI taxonomy): Eukaryota > Metazoa > Chordata > Aves > Passeriformes > Mimidae > Toxostoma > Toxostoma redivivum. The sequence goes on from VXBI01014106.1 coordinate 15,566, forward strand.
AAGGAGAAAATATTAATGTGCTTTCCTTAAACTGGAAACAAAAGCCAAAACTAGGATATTTCCTGTAATTTTTACTCTAGCTAAACAGCAACATAGCATACATGGTTGTGCCTTACCACTATTCACAACAGCCTAATATGAGGTGAATTTTAAAAGTCTCAATACGATTAATTAGCATACACCAGCAGCAAAATGGTAGCAAACAGCATCTGAGGAAGAAAAATCACCCATAGTTTTCCCATCTTCCATTATTAAAAGCATGTTGAAAGCATATATAAACCCCCAAAGATTCACATCATATTGTCCTCTAGACATTTCATAACATTTTCATCCACTTACCTTTGAACACACCCTATTTCTTCACAATATACTCCTTCGAAATTTTTATTTAAATGAATTACAAGATACACAGCATCTGATCTCCCTTAGATCACCCTTGTTTTTTTGCACCATTAACCAGTCTTTCTAATATTTATTTTTATATTAATACTTTTTTAGCTCCACATTTTCTCCTGTTTTAGTCCTCACTGAAGCAACTTTAGCAAGACTAAGCTAACATGCCAGCCAGGTCAACCCCATACAGTCAGGTTATGATATTCTGCTATTCATACCACCAATTACAATGCGACTATCACACTGAGAAGTATCAGAATCTGTGTCTTCAAATACAAGTCTAATGTAAAGAAAAGATTGGGGAAAGCTAAAGATGCAGAAACAAAACACCAGCCCCAAAAGTGAGTAAGAAGTGGTTTGTAGGCAAAGCATTATAAACACCCAGAACACTGATGACAAAATATTTCATGGTAATTTAATGAGATTTGTTAGGCTATGCGTTACAGCAAAGTCCTTATCAGCTATAGAGGTTGAATATTGTATGGTTTGGCTTGCTGTACTGAAGCTCCTCATACTCCAATCAGTGTACAAAAATTACAGTGCTAGTTCAATTCCAATATGGGGCGGGGATGTTCAACCTTTTGGTTTTGATTCAGGCCTGGATTAGCTCTGAGCTGGTGGTGTTCTTACCTACAAAACTTAGGTAAAGATTCTAAAATACGTGTTATTTACCTTATGATCTGCAACACCCAGGAAAGCAATGATTGTATACAGAACATGAGTAAGAGCACTGTCATGATGCCCCTCAGCTAAGTTAAAAGTTAAGGAAGAGTTTTGTTAAATTTTATTTTTTTTAACCAAGAACAAGAACAGGCAAAGGTAGCAGAACACAAAAAGCATAGGTAAGCAAACTCAGCTTTATGGTGTGTTGGCATGTGTAGGACAACCAGGGGATCAGGCCCATCCCTCAGCATGGATTTGTGAAAGGCAGGTGCTGACTGACCAACCTGATCTTCTATGATGGAGTGACCTGCCTAGTGAATGAAGGAAAAGCTGTGCATGCATGGACTCCAGGGCTGTTTAATATCTTTATCATTGATCTGAATGAGGGAATCAAGTGCATCCTCAGTTTGCAAGTGACACCAAGCTGGGTGGGTTATNCTGGGCAGACCTTATCACTATCTACAGCTATCTGACAGGATGCTGAACCCAGATAGGGGTCAGTTTTTTCTGACAAGACAAGAAGAAATGGCCTTAAGTTGCATCAGGTATTAGTATTAGTACTGAGTAGATTGAGTATTAGGGAGAATTTCTTCAGAAAGGATTCTCAAGCATTGAAACAGGCTGCCCAAGGAAGTGGCTGAATGAACATCCCTGGTGGTTCATAAAAGACACAAAGACGTAGCACTTAGGGACATGATTTAGTGGTGGGCTTGGCAGTGCTAGGTAAACAGTCAGACTTGATCATCATAAGGNGAGTGTACAGGACCAGGGCAGGGATTATCCCCCTGTACTGGGTACTGGTGAGGCCACACCTCAAATCCTGTGTTTAGTTTTGAGGACCTAAGTATAAGACACTGAAGTGCTGAGGTGAATTCAGAGAAGGGCAACAGAGCTGGAGAGCACTTACAAGGAGCAGCTGATGGAGGTAGGTGTCTAGTTTGGAGAAAAGGAGGCTCTGGGCAGACCTTATCACTATCTACAGCTATCTGACAGGATGCTGAACCCAGATAGGGGTCAGTTTTTTCTGACAAGACAAGAAGAAATGGCCTTAAGTTGCATCAGGTATTAGTATTAGTACTGAGTAGATTGAGTATTAGGGAGAATTTCTTCAGAAAGGATTCTCAAGCATTGAAACAGGCTGCCCAAGGAAGTGGCTGAATGAACATCCCTGGTGGTTCATAAAAGACACAAAGACGTAGCACTTAGGGACATGATTTAGTGGTGGGCTTGGCAGTGCTAGGTAAACAGTCAGACTTGATCATCATAAGGTGCCTTCCAACCCAGGCCATTCTATGATTCCAATTTAGGATTCTACTCATTGAAAACTAAGTAAATTAATCAATAAGGCTCCAGAATATACCATTTGCATCTGTAATTCCATGTTTTTATTCTTCCTTTAAAAAGTTTACTTTCACCTTGCTCATTTTTACTGCCCATCTGTAGATGTACTACTTTTTGTCACTACACTATGATGAGATATCAATTGAAAACTTACTTAACAATCACTTCTAATTATAATTTTATTCAGTACACTCAATTCCACATTTCTCTGCTCCAGCACTAAGAGTCACTTGCTCTTTTGCATAAGAAAGGATACGATGTTCTGCTATTTTAGCCATGAGGTCGTCATTATCAAAAAGCAGTAAGCAGATGATAGCTATGATGAAAAATGCAGCACCTCTTGTCTGTAAAAAAAACCAAAACAACAACCCCAAAAAAATAAACAAACAAACATCAAAAAACCCCAAGTATTACTACAAACTACTAAACTACTACAACAGATTACTGTAAAAAAATCCAGGAAATCATTCTCCTCCTTCCCTACTTCCTGATCAATGTAAGCACATTTCAGTAAGAAAATCATGAAAGAAATCCCATTATTTTAATGAATGTGACCTTGACAATATAATTTCACATTTTTTCTGGTTTTCAGACTTCAGATAACTCAGGACATACCACCACTGTAGCAAGCTAGATGCCGTTATCTTATGAAATTTAAGTGTGATTACTTTCTTCATGGTGTCTTTCTGCCTGCCAGAATGCACTGCTACTTCAGCCCGATGATTTATTAATTTGTAACATCCATGAGCCACAAACAAGATCTGTACAAGCTGTTGAATTTTGTCTTATGGGATCTAAAGGCTAAAAAACTATGCAAAGATATAAGAAAGAACAGCGCTGAAGTGTTTTTGTGGGGAAAGGACAGAGGTAGCTATGAAATCCCAGCTCCTAGAGCTTTCACTACCTAGACTTAAACCACTGCAGCTTTTGGTATCCATCATCTTAGCTAGATACTGAGCTCTAGGTCTGAAAAATACTATCACAATTTATCTTTTAAAGCCAAATAGACTTATCACATTTTTGTTGCAGAAAGTCAGCTGACCAGTTCATTTCATAAAGCTGAAACATTAAGAGGACAGCTGCATTATTGCTCCCTTGTTTCTGCTGCCTAAGATATGCAGCTTAACTGCCAAATGTGGCCCACTAAGATACAGACTGACAAAGAATCTCTCTGAAGCTCTAGATCTATCCTTTTGGTAATCAGCTGGAGAAAGTAACTTGTCTTCTTCAGCATGATCTTCATGCTGGACCTAAGCTTCTCAATTTGCAGGGGGTGAGCATAGCGTGTCAGTACAGATTACTGACTATGACTTTACTTCAAAGGCTGCCTGAAAGTGCTTAGGGGACTCCAGTGCAGTAATGAGACACAGATTTCAGAACTCCCAGCCTGAGAGGACACTAAAGTGAGACTTCCCTTCTAGCCTCATGTATATAACAGGAGGCATTTTCCTCCACCTGTCAACTGTTTTTGAGTGAAAGTGCTCAAAAGTGCTAGGTATTGGGATAAGTTCATTCCATTTAGGGCAGATTGGGCACATTTAGAGAACATCTTGCAAAAGCATGTGCAATGGGACTTGAGACAAAGCCTCAAGATAGGTCTTCAATTAAATGAAAGGGCCTAAGTATTCAGCACACACAGGATCATGCAGACATAAAAGTACTTAGAGAACTGTCTGTCAGAAAGAAACAATGTATGTGAAAAGCTAAATGCATTGAAGATTCTAGGCGAGGAACTGGAGACTGTATTACTGGACTTCAATGTCTAAGGTCAGAACCACTACATGCTCCTATGTTCTTTTGTCAGCTGGAACCCAAAATCCCATTACAAAGAATGCCAAAGTGCAAAAATAATTCTCAAGGTTATTTTCTGCCTATAAACAGAAAACCTCAGGTATCTGCCATGGATATCCAACAGCTTCACCTACTGTTTTTCTCTCTCAATGCCATATTTATTATTTCTAGTAGTACATATTACATTTTTACCACTAATTAAAGTAAAAAAGCACATTTTCTGTGAACGTGGATGCAAAACACAGTTTGTTCCAGGCAAAGAAGTACTTGAATTTATAGTATTCAGTATGTTTCAAATTTGGTAAAACAGATTTTTAAATACCTTTGCTGGTCCTCCACCTGAGTTTGTGAACAAGACACTAAGGAGTGACAGCACAACCACATCACTGTGCTCAAACAGTAACAATGTCCTATTAAAAAAAATGAAATAAATACTCCATTTACGATGAGTTTACCTACAACCTTGATATACACTATTTAAGCTAAAACTAATGACCCAACAAAGGTTTCTCCTGTGATTACAACACCAGGTTTAAACAATTTAAAAGAGAAAACACAAATCAATTTGCCTTCACCAGCAACAGATCTAGCTGCAGACAACTACACCTTACAAAACAAGAACTTCCTAATTCGAGGAACAGATTAAAATTATTCATTTATAGCTAACTTTAAATTGTATTTTCTTCTAGCAACACAACAAGATACCAACGTGCTCAAGATGGAGTTATTATTCCCACTTTAATACCTCCTCTAAACCAGTTTCTGCTCCCACAGAAAAAAGAAGTCCTGTTCTGTACTACAGCATCCTGTTCATTGAGATGCTGATGACCTAGTAGCTTATGCCATCTCAAAACCTCTTAATTGCTGAAAACAAAAAATTAAAGCTTACATGCTACCTCCTTCAAACAGCAAAGGCTAACTAACAAGCTGTATTGACAGCTTTCCTGAGCAGAATACGAAAGTAATTACTGCTCTCGAGTATACCAAATGCTTTTGCAATCTTCTGCATAGCAATACAACATGCTAGGACCCATGTAACTGGTTCTGTTTGGGAAGACTACCAGAATCCAGAAAGATATGAGAGTATTAACTACATTAATATAATTAATCACAGTATTATTACTCTCAGGTATGCCTTCTCCTGTGTAGATGATAAAAAATTCACCTTCATAAAAATTCACCTTTCATTTAAGGCTTTACTTTCCTCTCTCTAGTGAAACATGCTTTCCAATATATTAACCTTCATTTTTGGAAGTCTAGCTACTCTGTTACAGTTACTCAGTCAGTAGTACTGGCACACAGCACAAACGGTTTTACTTGCATATACACTAACATTACTCAATTTCAACACAGAGCACATAGCCAATCAGATAAAAAAGTACTCTGCACCAAGTGCAGAAATCGGTTCTAGTCACCTGTCAGAGGAATATCAGCTGCTATCATTAGCCATCAAGCCATGGACTTCAAACACGTAAACAGTTGGCATTACATTAATGAGAGCAGGGAAGCAAAAAAACTGCAAAGTGGCCTTGATGTATCACTCACATCAAGTGTTTAAGCACTATCAAGAATTTCACTGGCATCTCATAAAAGTAGTTCTTCTGGTAGAAGAAAATTAGTATTGCTACAGAAATTATATGTACTTTTTCCCAAGCACTAAAGTTTTCACAGGAAAATTCATAAGGATTCAATAAGTTTTTGGATATATATCAAGTGGCTACCAGCATTGTCTGACAGACAGAAAATCAAAAACAAAGGAGCAAGACAGGGAAGGATCACAAAAGAAAAACAGTATTTACAGTAGATATGTATTTACCTCAGCGGTCCACAAAGAGTAAGGCCAAAAAACCATAAGAGTGAAATGATACATCCAACAACAGCATGCTTAAAAATTTTGATCCACTACAAAAGAAAGGTATTTCATTATCATTTTCTACAGTTTCAAAATAAACACTCTATTACTAGCACTATTTTAGCACAATAGCTGAAGAAATTGAGGGGAAAACGTGCTTTGCAAGTTCTAGAATTACAATTTAAAGTATGATTATCTTCCTACATACTCTGTCAGGCAACTAATATTTATTTGGACATACTATGAACCAGAAATTTTTATACCATAGTACTAGATTCTGTAACATTGTCTGAGTTGTCTTCAACAAAAAACCTGAAAAATGGTTGAAAAAATCAGGTCCATTTACCTATTTTGTTATCTACTTATCTATTGGATAAACATATATGGAACTGGATAAAATGTATAAATTCAGGCAAAGACCTTATGCCTACAAATATTTATGTGTTATATTCTTTTTTCAGGAAGCAGGCTTTAATTCAGATATTCAATACATTATTAACTTCAGATGCAAGTTTTAGAAAAAATTAATTCTGGAAATATGCTAGATAAGGTGCAGCACCTACAACAAACAAAACATCTTCAAAATCCAGAATCTGAAATTTTTTAGCAAAAGTAAAATCACATATGGACAGACTTTTCTGAACTCAAATCAAATCAAATATGCCATTTATTCCTATTCACATTTTTAAAATTTTGTCATACACATCTAGGTCATGAAAGCAGTTGACACAAGTAACACTTTGAGGCTATCCTTCAGGTTTTGTCTACGTAGTGCATGCACTGGATCAAGTTTTTGCATACATAATAACATAAACCCAAGATGAATATGAAGCGGGTGAAGAAAATTTATTTCTTACAAATCAGCAGGTTCTGACCTGGCCCTACTCTAAACTCCCTGGGATACTGGAAACTCACAAAGGTCTGAGGAGCAGTTAGATTAGGCCCTCATTACGTGCAGAAGGCACAATTCTGTTCTGAGGGACAAGACTGGACCATTTCGACATCTTGGCAGTCCAGAAATTGCCTCTTTAACTGTCAAAGTCAGCTAAGTAGACTAAGCTGTTTTGGAAAATCTACTCCTTACAGTAGATGCTTGCTCAGCAATGAGGACCAGCCTCCTCACTATACTCTCAAAAGAAGCTGACAAAAATTAAGAACGCTGTTTTAGCCCACAAGACACTGAGTTAGCTGAATACCTCTAGAATCTGTAACCATATCTTCTAAATGGCATAATCTTTGTCTGCCTTTCAAGTTGGCAAGAGCCATATTGCCAATAATATTTACAAGCATGCGAGTCACTCTTTACCTACGTCAACTCACCTGACGCTTGGTTACCACTTTTCCAGAAGAAAATGGTTTTTGAAACAAAACCATAAAAAAAGCAGACCTGTCAAAAGGAGAAAGTTTTCTCTATTAGTTTATTAGTAGTCAATTTTTATTCAAACCAGATCTAAACAACTAGGTATCTCATATCTGGTTCAGTTTACAAAATGGCTTCCTATACATCTTATCCATCATACTGACAACTGTGACTGGTTTTATCTTCCCTGCTGCATTACCAGTGTCAGATACCAGTACTACAGTGATTGCAAGTGAGCTTCAGTTCTGGTCAAATTCAAATGCCAGTACTTGAGAGAATGGCTAATGATAAGTGGACTTGTGATTTACAAAAATCAAAATAAGTGACCTCAGAAGTTTTGAAGAGAAATAATACTCTGATTTTTATTAGCAAGATAAGTGTACAAAAAGGCTTACTCATATATAGAATGCTGAATACATAGTCCTGTAGGAATAGAAGACACAGCACACAATGTCTTCAAGTGGATCAAAAGTGATGGGTGAAAAAAACCTATGGTGCTTGGGATTATGCAAGAGAGAAGTCCATAAATGTACATGAATATGAAATAAAAGGAAAAAATGAAATTCCAAGTGTTCCAACTCTGTCAAGGTTATTACATAAATGCTCTTTCACATCTCATCAGGTAAACATGAAGCAGGATTTTGTCTGCAAAGATTGTTTCTCTGTATTTGCTATCAGTTTTCAGCTACCAGTTTTCATACCTCACCCCTCAATCTGGGAAAAACAGGAGCTGAATCACACAAGAACTTCAGGAATACAAACTATAATGAAGAAAGCTTATCTTCTACACCCTTGTTTACAAAATTTGGACATGCCTGAGCATCCTGGTTTCAGCTTGGACTGAGATAAATTTTTCTCAGTAGCTGCTACTCCAGTGCTATGGCTAGTGCAGTGCTGCTGTGGATTCAGTGTGAGAACAACGTTGATAACACAGCTTTGGCTGTTCCTCAGTGCCACTTACCCGCAGTCAAGGATTTTTCAGTTTCTCATGCTCTGGCAGCAAGCAGGTGCAGAACAAGCTGAGAGGCAGAATGACCAGGAAACCTGACCTGAAGAGGCCAAAGGGATGCTCCATACCAAAATACCATATACTCAGTATATAAAATGGGTGAGCTACCCAGATGGGGACTGATTGTGGTTTAGGGATGGCCAGATATCATCATTGCGTGTTGAGCAGCTGCACTGTGCATCACTTGTTTTTATTGTTTTTATTTATTTTATCTCTCTCCCTTCCTTTTATTACTATATTTCGCTTATTAACTGATCAATAATTTATTAGCTTATTAATTTCAATTATTAAACTCTTCTTATCTCAACCTGTGAGTTTTATTTTTTGTTCTCCTCCCCAGTCCCCCAGGTAGGGGAAGGTGAGAGCACATTTGTGTGGTACTGAATTGCCAGAAGCAACACTCACACCATGACCAACAGTGCTGTAAGAACAGGCCCAACTTTGAAGCTGGAAAAACACTGAAGTTTCTCGAGGACAGAGGCCTTATAGAGACATGTGGAAAGACTAGAGAGCTGGACAACTGCCAATGATATGAAAAGAACAAGTGCTGGATTCTCCATGTGTTGTGGGGTAACCCTGCTTGTATGCACAAAGCAGGGGACAAAAGTTTGGATGGCAGCCCCACAGAAAGAAATCTGGAAGTCTCAGTGGATGGAAAGTTGAATATGGGTCAACAAAAAGGGCCAGCTGTGTCCTAGGGTGCATTTATATTCAAGCATAGCATCACCAGCTGCTCAAGAAAGGTGATTGTCTTGCTCTGCAATGCACTGATGCAGCCTCAGCTCAGGTCCTGTGTGCAGTTTTGGGTGCCTCTCTATCAGAAGGATAACAAAGTGTTACACTGTGTCTGGGGCAGGCAGCCAAGATGGTGTTAGGTCTCAAGGGCAAGAGGAGCATCTGAGTTTGCTTGGTTTGCTCAGCTTAGAGGAGGCTGAGGGGTGACCTCGTGGCACCTTTTCAGTGGAGGGGCAGGAGATGAGCAGATGTGGATATCTGGTGAGCAGTGACAGGGCATGAGATGGAATTACACTGCATCAGGGTAAATTCACACTGTGCATTATAGAAAGGTTCTTCACTAAGAGGGTGGCCAGCCACTCTAACTGGCTCGCCAGGACTGTCACAGCTCCAAGCCTGTCAGAGCTCAAGTAGTATCTGGACAACACTCTTGATCATATGTTTCAGTTTCAGGTAGCTGTGTGAGGAGCAGAGAGTTGGACTCAATGGACCTTATGGGCCACTTCTAATTTGAGACATTCCAAGATACTAAAATTACAGTGAACAGAAATGTGAAGCAAAAACCCTGCTATGAATAGAGTACTTCCTGGATTCACTATTATGCCTTCTACTCTCCAGTAAACGGTAACAACAACGCAGGGTTACAACCTTGACGCTGTCAAAGAACACCCAAAGTATTACGCGTGGGGAACAAGGCTCCGCCCCCTGCACACTCACCCCAGCTGCACTACGAAGATAAACTGCACGAGGTGGACCACTTTCAGGAGATCATAGGATTCAAACAGCCCCACGGCTTTCAAAACCTTGGCGAAGCACAGCAGCACGATGTAGCGAGTCAGCCTGCAGAAGGAGAGAGGCCGGTTCGCACCTGCCATGCCGCCGCCCGGGCCGGGCGCCGACGCCTCAGCGAAGGCCGCCGGCACCCCCGCCCCTTGGGAGGCGGCGGGGCGATGCCCGCTGCCCCCCTGAAGAAGGGACGGCGACGGGCCGCTCCCCCCCGCCGCCGTTACCGGGCGCTGGGGCCATCCACAGGCCCCAGCGCTCCGCCGCCGGCTAGGGCCTGCCCGCCGTACGGCTGCTCCATGGCGGGACGGAGGGAGGGAGGGAGCTCCTGCGGGGAACAGCTGCGAGCGCTCAGGAGCTCAGGCGCGGCCCGCCTGCCCTGCGCCGGGAGCACTGCATCGTCCGCGGGAAGTGCGGCGGGGCGGGAATGAGGGGAACGGGACGGGAACCGGAGGAGAGGCAAGGGAACCGGGAACGGGAAGTACGTGAGAGAGACCTCCCGCCAGCGCGCGTGCGCGGCAGCAGTGCGCAGGCGCCGCGGGGCGGGCCCCGGGATGTGAGGGGCGCGGCTCCCTCCCCTCGGGGAGGGGGCGGTCGTAGTGGAAATTGTTTTTCCTTTTTTTTTAAAATGCAAATCAGTTTGTTTTGTGTTACTATGACACAAAACTCTCGTCTAGTATCAAGCATCAGGAGACGGTTTCCCTGACGAAGGCTTCAAATGTCCAGTTGAAACTGATGGGAAAATTTAGGCGGAAGATAGGAAATGTCCGTATTGTGAGCTAGCTGCTCTCTTCAGCCATGTATCAAGCTCTCTAATTTTGGTTCCCAGCACGTGATTTTGGTACATAGTTCAGCACTGAGGCAGGAGAAAGAAATCAAGAATGTACTGGTGTATTGAAGTAGCTCAGCAACGGTCAGCTGCATATTGGATTTCTGTGAAACAGACTTGGGTAGACTTTAACTAGGAGAGATGGAGAGACAGGGAGACAGAGGCGTATGACTGCTGTCAAATGAAATTTTCAGAATTCACTGGTCAAAAATCAAAGGTTTTAAAAATTTATTTACAGGTTTTCAAATTATTCCCTGTGCGGGTGAAGACCTCGACATGGCAAGCATAAATCTCTTAAGTGAACTGCCGTATCTCTGTTCCAGTTGTCTTGTGAAGAACCTTTCAAATTTTAATCCGCAGGTCTTGTGTCCCGTCAAAACAAACCCCTCGGTGAACGACTTGGAGCTCCTGAAGCCCATGGATCAACCACAAGATGTCGATAACGTTTGGGGAGGGGAGGGGAGAGAAGACGCTCGGTTAGGTGCCGCGTGCGCTGTGTCCGGGAGATGGAGGTGTTGGCAAGCAGCGCACGGCGGAGGCCCGCAAACCAGAGTGTGCACGGTGGCTGCATGGCCCGGGAGCCCTGTAGGGAGACCAAGGGCTGAGGAGAAGGGCAGAGGGTGAGAATCAGCACGCTGGGTCAAACATGGGCAGAAGGAACGAGGAAAAGGCTAGTAAGGCACAGGGGAGCGCTTTCTGGGACCAAAATAGGGCGAGATACAAAAAGGGGAGGTGTGAGTTAAATTACAGCATTGCAAAGCCCAGAGGATGCAGACATGCATCCTCAACGCTTTTTCAGGGTGGGTATATGTGGCATACTGGGGCAGGTTACTGCCCATCAGTGGCTCTCCTGCTCACACAAGCCCTGTGCTGTTACAGTCGCTGGCCTGCCAGTTCACTTATCTGATCCCCACTGAGTTCCTCCCCAATATATGTCTCAAGCGCATGTGCCGGCTGACATCCCCTTGGCTGCTGGGGGATCCCAGGCTGGAGTGGTGGCACAGCATCCCTGCCGAGGCTCTGCACCCCAGCAGGACCCCTGGCTCAAAGGAAACTCCTGGAAGGACATGTGTCCTGCCACATCAGCAGTCCTGTCTCACCTGTCTCACCTGTACATACATAAATGTACCTATGACATGAACTTAGACCTGGTGTAATCCTGACATACTGGAAATCCACTCCTGGCTTGTCAGCCTGGTGTAATTGTATTTGATTTGGTCAAGAGGTGTCTTGGTGTCAGCATGTCAACTCCATTATGTGTGAAAACATATAATAATTTCACTAGTTTTGAAAACACACCTGCCAGGACCTATCAGATATGCATGTTCATACGTTCCAGTGGAGCACCACTGCACATACAGATGGTTACTATCCTGCTGCAAAGATGGGGGGCAGGTACCTAAAAAAGGAAATTGCAAAATCAAAAACCACTCAGAGAAACCACTTAGGGTTGTTCAAGGGAATGGTAAAAATAAATTACTACTAAGGAGAGCAGAGTTGGTGTATGCAGGAACAGCTGAAGGAGAGAGAATCTAAAGTCCCAGAACAAACAGACCTAAACCCATGGAATTCACAACTGAAAAAATAGGCATGTGCAGGGTATGAGATTCTTGGATAGGATTTGAAAGAACTCTTTTTAAACCCTGCAAAACATGCAGAAAAGGTGAGAAAATCATAATGCATACTCCCAAAGTCTTAAAATGTGAAATCAGAGTATCTAAAAGGTTAGAAATCTGTGGAAAAGTGTAGTTGAAGTGTTAGCGGTGGTCCTAAGGTGTCTGTGTTTCTCCTCAGTGAAAATGTGATGTTGTAAGGAGAGCACAGGCCTAACAGATGTCCCTGTGAAATGATAAACCTGATTGTTACTGCAGCCTAGTGAGACTAGGGAAAACTTGGAAGGAAAAGACTCTGAGAAATTTGGGAGGATAAAGTTTTGCATTTTCTCCATTAAATGAGATCTTGGAGCAAAAATTCAAAGAAGCAAAAAGATCCATTTCCTAAGTGATGTACTTCTTTTTGCTAATTCAGGATTACAGTGAACTATAGTACATTTGGGGGGGAAAAGTTTTCCCTCCCTGTGAAAGCAAAAGTACTCAGACTTGTGCTCAATGAAGAGCTGCAGTCATTTCAAGTTTGGACTTTTGGTCTGTCAAGAAACATCAAGCATTTTCCCTCTGCACTGAAAGAAACAATGTCTTCATTTGCCACGAAATGCAGATGCAGTTATCTGGAGCTGGCTCTGGACTTAAGTCTATGGGGAGGCACACTCAGGATAGTGGCAAATGTCCTGGTGAGGGAGCTCTGGTAGAGCTGTGCTGCCAATGGGCATTTATTTCAAGTTGTGCTTTTATGAAGAGTTTTGTTTGGAAAATATCTTAATAGGCTTGTGTTTATTGAGTAATGGTGACACAGATGTTTATTCCAGGAAAAGCTCGCTGAGATTAACTGAGTAATTGGAGTGGCAGAAAATGACTTTTCTCTTTGACTTGGCATGGGAGGACAATGACTTTGCTAAGACTTGCTTCCACACTTCTTCCTTTTGATTCTAATGCAAGCTGTGGTCCTTTTTCAGCTAGCTGAGAGCAACTAAGTAGGAAGTGGCATTATTGGGAAGTGCACAGATATCCATGGTTCCCATCATCATACTAAACTGACACACATCATTTTGCAGAAAATTTCAGATAGTTGGTGTTTGAGGAAGCGAGGAAAGGAGGGCAACTGTCTCTGAAATAACGTTGTGACTTGGATTGCTGTAAATCTCCATCTCTTCTTGTGCTGCTGCTGTTGTATATACCTATCACTATGCAAACTAGTGAAACTACAGTGATAGAAGAGAAAGTAAAAAAATCCTCTGGTGTAGTATTTCAGAGAAAATGACATAGCAAGAAAGCCTAATTGTGACTTAAAAGTGTAATTTTTTGTTATAAAGCTCCAATATTAACTACGTAGCAGGCATGAAGGGAAAAAGGGTTGATAGAAAATCAGAAGTGCCTGAAAATCAGGGTCACTTTAGAGGCTTTTGTGATTTCCTGTAATGTGACATAAACCTCATATTTTTTTTTATGCTGGAAAATTTGTAGCTGAGGTCAATATAGCAGAAAATAAAACTTGAGGAAACAGACACGGGTGTTGTTCTTTATCAAACCATTTACAGAGGATGGTGCCTGTTCAAATTTGCATAAAGCATACTAAAATATATGTTAGGCTGTATTCTATCATGCTTGCTGCTCCCTGTCAACAGGAAGAAGCAAAATGTTTAATTTTGCATCATCAGAATGTTTGAATTTAGATATAAGCAGCCTTTTTTAATTGGACTCGTTAATACAGATTACTACTCTGGCAGTAGTTTTCCCTCTCCTCCCTGTGCTTGCTGCAGCCTGACACCATCTTCCTAGTGTGGTTCAGGCTGTGCCATGCTTGGCACAGATGGAGCCACTGGTGGGGACCTGTCTGGTTCCAGCACTGCTGTGTTAGATGGCAGTCAGCCTCCTCCTTTTAACTCTATGCTCAGGTGTGTAGCCCTGCTGAGAGCTAGTCTGGAGACTGACCTGGATTCTCCCCTTGAAAAGCCAGAGCCCCCAGAGATCAGTCCTGCCTTAAGTGTTTCTCCCTTCAGGGTTTGTCCCTTTGATAGTGGTGATGCATGCAGAGAGCTGAACATCTACCAAGGTCATGTGTGTGGTTTGATAAATGTTTAGTGAAAGGAACCCACACAGCAAGGGCCAGCAAAGTGATGTGGTTTCATAGGGATCTCACTTTATGACTGGACCTCAGTGATTTCACAAGGCCAGTTCCTCATTCGTTTAAGTTTATTTAATAATAAATCTGAAATAAATACTTGAAATTGTCTTAGATAATTTTTTGCAACTTTCCAGTCAGAATTAATTAGGTGCTGTAGTCGAGTAACTGAATCATTAGAAATTATTCACTGCTTTCCTTTCTAAGAATGTAAATTAGTCCATGTTCTGTTTTGCTGATGGAGTTTGTTCTGCTTTAGGAAACCCATGGAGTATGGCTAGCGTGTGTACAGACAAATGCATGGTGCTTTCTGTCTAAAACCAGAAGGTTCAGTTAGCTCTCATTTTATATTGTCTGCCCAGTGCCACACCTGAGTGATAAGAAACTTGTGTTGCTGAAAAGGTGAACAACATAAACGTCCTTTAATGGCATTTTGCCTCAAATTTCCCCTTTTCCCAGCATGACTGACAGCATCAATTATGGATTCACAATCATGTGAACATTAGCAATAAAGCATTGTCTTCTTGAATCTCTGGGATGATACAAAGATATTAATGGTTATTTTATGCCAGCTCACCTGTGTTTTCTAAAAATAGTAGGAAATTGAAGAGAGCTGGCAATGCAGGCAGGGGAGATGATGGAGATGTAGTAAGTTTATGGAAATAGATAATCCAAAACCTGTGACTTGTTATACCGCCCTCCTGCCTTCCCCCAGAAACTACCAGGGGCTTAAAAAAGAAGGTCTTGGGCATGTGTTACAAAAAAAATATAATAAAATATTCTTTGAAGCCCCTCTATTTGGACTTTGTACTGGTTGACTGTGCCTTACTGTGTCTGACTTTGTTTTGGTGTCAGCCATGTGCGACCCACAAGTAACTGCTTGGACCTCCAGTTCCTGGCAGTGGAGGACTACAGATGTATGGGCTGGACATAATGTGGATGGTGTGCAAGCCCTGCCTTGAGAACAAGCCTGGTCCAATGTATAGCTCACAGTACAGGAGTATTCAGAAAGCTATCCATGCTGACACAGATAAATGGAAGCTGTAGAAAAGTGATAGAAAGCAGAGTTCAGACTATTCTCCATGGATGATATTGCTCTTCATGTTTTATTTCCAGTTATTTTAAAATTAAGCCATAAATTGAAGGCAGAATTCACATTATGCATTCATCTCCTCTTCTGCAGGCCCCAGGGGGACAGCTGGACTACTTTATCAGGATGGAGAGTGGAAGGTATCTGACCATTGCTGAGCTCTTGTGTGAATGTGTACTTCTTGAACAGGCAGGTGTTTTACGTTTTACATTGTCCTGGGATAGATCATGCTTTTTTTCCATACTGTTACTAATTAACATCCATACTGGCATTCATCAGGTCATGTTTTGACAAGCTGTATAATAGGACTTGGTGTCTGGAGAACCAGGACTTAGACTGAGGATGCATTTTTGCTCATATTGGAGCATAAGATTTTTAATTTTATTTTAAATTAAAAACCTAATTATGACAGCAGGTAACGTGAAGAGAGGAGGGAAGAGCAATTTAAAATGGCACTGTGAACAAAGAAACATTTTTATTGCCAAAACCAGAGTGAGTAATAACAAGCAGGTTATCTGGAATGACATTCTAACCACTGAATCATCAATTAACCCTGAATGAAACTTTATTACTGAGGCATTTAGGGTGGTTTTACTGTGTATGGATTCTGTTTTGTCTGACAGTTGAGTCAAACTCATAGAGAAGACCTTCCCCTATAGGACACCAGTCTAGATCTCTCTCGTCCACCTGGGTGCATATTTTCACAAAACTCTGGGAACTGAATGTCTCTAGGACTTCTGTTGCTCCATCTGTAGCAAAGGCTGGCTAATAAGTGAAAATATCTTAGGAGGAGACGAAAGCAAAGCCACTGAAATTATCTGTAGACAATACTTGGGAGAGCAGTTTGCTGGGAAAACACACAGAGGATCATGGATTGGGCTGGATTGGATTGGATTGGATTGGATTGGATTGGATTGGATTGGATTGGATTGGATTGGAAGAGACCTTAAAGGTCATCTTGTTCCAAGCCATGGGCAGGGACACCTTCCACTAGACCAGGTCACCCCATCCAGCCTGGCTGTGAACACTTTCAGGGACCCAACAACAGTGAACCTAGCTAGGAAATTAGGCTGTGAAATGGTTTGGCTGGCTTCTTGCACATGTGGCCAGGCTGTCTTGAGGTAGGGGTTTGGCTCTAGCCCCAAGGGAACTCATCAACATGCCTGCTCACAGCTAATTCACTCTATGAGATCTCATGGGTTGGTATGATGGGGGATGGCTGGCTGGCTTGCTTAAGGGAGGGGGCTGTGTGGAGTTGCTGGGGGCCAAATGTGATGTCTTCTCATAGTGTTGAGGAAGGAGGGGAGCCTGAGGGGTGAGCTCTTCTTGGAGAAACAATGAAAATGGAAACAAACAGAAGAAATGCTGCAGGGGGGATCTTGAGGAAATCAGCAATTGAATTTAAAATGAAGGTGGTCTGATGGACTACTTGCTTCCTTTTCTTTCGTAATTGGATCCTGTCTACAGCTCTGAAATCATGTTTTTGTACATCTCAGTTTGCTTCTTCTGCTCCCACTTGCTGTTTGGCAAGGCTAAGTGTTTTCATGACTGGGCTACAGAGTACTAGGCTCTTTGGCACAGCTGGTGGCTGGGATCAAGGATTGCTTTGTATTCTGGCTTGGCAGGCCATGCTTCCTTTCACTGCAAATCCTTTTGGCTTTTGCCACCGAGACTTGTTCCTACCTGGCTGAGTTTATCTCCCTCCACCCAGCTAATGGTGCAGCATTACCCTTCCAGCAGTGAAAATTAGCCCTTGCAGGAAGTACTGCCCAGCACTGCTTCTCTCCCTAATGGACCAAGTGGGACAAGCCTCTGGCAGAGGCTACAAACACATCCTTTCTTAACTGACAATTGACAATCCTTCTCTAACAGAGCTTCCCTGACTTTTGGGGAAGTCTAAAGCACTGCAGCTGTATTTCACACAACCCTCTGTGGTACTCTCTTTGTTTCAGGCAGTAAAAACTATCAAGAAGGGGGTATGGTCAGCCAGACAATTCCCCAGATAATTGTGGAAATATGTTTAATCTTACGTTGCTGTGAGATGGCTGTCTGATTTTTGATGCCAGTAGTCAGAACATTTATCATAGCTGCTCTGAATTATCTCAGCATGCCATCATGTCAGGCAGAGCAAGAGTCTCCCCTTGAAGTGATCGTTCTTTCAGTAGGTGGATTTAGCAAAGAAAAGGAGAAAATATTTTAGTAAGAATTATTGAAACAACCTGCTCACTCAGAGTGGATGCTCCTGTTTGAACAGTTGCTTTGTGTGCAGTCAGGGAGCAGCAGATGATAGGTGACCCTGTAGGATCATGGATGATGAAGAGCAGGATCTAACACTGGCATCCACAAGTGTGGGTCCTCTGAAACCAACAGAGTGGCCTGTTGTGTCAAATTTGGATTTGGTAGTGA
This sequence comes from Toxostoma redivivum, assembly GCA_013397375.1. Lineage (NCBI taxonomy): Eukaryota > Metazoa > Chordata > Aves > Passeriformes > Mimidae > Toxostoma > Toxostoma redivivum. The sequence continues at coordinate 33,556 of VXBI01014106.1, forward strand.
GTACAAAGACATATGGGTTGTGAAAGAAGGAGATTACCAGAATTCAGGAAAAAGCACTGGGCTAAATAGTTAGTCCATATTGGAGAGGATTAAGCTGCTCTCTGTCTCCTGATAAACAGTAACTGGGGTTGTGAGCTAAGGGAGATGGCATGTCTCAGTCCTTCTAGAGCTGCATATTAAGGAAGGCTCATTTTTCTTATGGCTGAACCAGTTGGAAGCACTTAAAATGTGCCATGGCATGGAGAACTTGAGTGTCAAGCTATAAAAAACATCGCCATGGGCAGGCTGGAGGGATGATGCTAGCTCTGCCTGTGCTCAGAGCTGGTCAGGCATCCAGCAGCTCAGCCTGAGCATGCTGTGGTCAGAGGGTCAGCCAGAGCAAGTGCATGCTGCATGGATGTAGAAGGATCCTTGCTCAGCTCAGCATCAGGCTACTGAGAGTACATCCTTCCCAACGTGATGTGGAAGATAAAGCAGGCCTGTTCCTCCCTTCAGTCTACCCTGTAGACATATCTGGGACAGTGCTGGTACAAAACTGGCTTCAGCCTTGCCAGCTGCTTAAGATTCCGCTGATGAAGGTGGTGACACCAGAGAAGTGATGGAATCTCACTAGGGAGATGTGTTGGTCCTGTAGACTCTGGAGATGCAGCTGCTGGAGAAACATGAAGTTGCAGAGGGGATACAGTGATGAGGGTGGCAGAGGAGCACATCTGAGCTGCCAAAAGAGAGATTTCAGCTCTGATGGCCGCAACATTGCCCAAGAGGAACTGAGAAGCTGAGAATGTAACTGGAACAACTTATACATGTTGTAGCTTTGTATCCTATGCAGCACCAAGACAGCAATGTTCCTCCCCCTGTATATGTTCTGTCAGGAATTTTGGCAGTGTTACCAATAATAGCCAAGATCAATCTTTTTTGCTCCTTTTCCCCACAAAAATTTTCCTGTTATAGCCATGCAGAATGCATCAATATCTGTATGCTTGCACCTCTCATCGGGACCTATGGACTAATTTCAGCTGGAGATTTAGAAGCAGCTATTTAAAATAATTTCATTAGAAATGACAGCCAGCATAGAGAGAAGAGATGCCATGGAGGGCATCTTTGAGGGGCCTGTGCCTCTCTGCATTCACCCTTTACTTCATAGAAAACCTATATCTGAAAGGTATATTTTTGGTATTTCTCATAAAAGAAATCTTCACTTGGAGCTTGTGCTCAATTGGAAAACCCCAGCCTGAGAGGCAAAGTGTCAGGAAACCAGACTGCAGTAGCTCAGTGATTTTGAGTGCTACTTCTCCCCGCCTCCCTTGCTCTCTTTAGTGGGCATGTGGAACTGAGAGTGAATTTGGCACAGTTCTTGGGGGTCCTGACACGCAAGAGCTGAACTAGGCAGAGAAGCTCAGTTTATCTGCAGTGATGCCGCACCAGAGATGTGCTGTGAGCAGGGCTTGGAGGCAGCCAGGAGGGAAAGAAGGACCGGAAGTGAACCTGAGGGATGGAGCAGGTTTTGTTTCTGAAAGCATGGTAGACCCAACCCCATCCTAACATTCTTTAGGGTTGCACCTATAAAGTGTAGCTCACTGAAGGGCATTGTTCCATTTGCCTGCATGTTTTGACAATGTTAGTTGTTGTCAGGTTTTATTGGTGCTCTTTGGGGTTTCATTGGCTCACAGAGGCCAAGCCCTCAGGGCACGTGACAAGGGATATGAACTAGAAAGACAAGCAGCCTCATACTGCAAGAAGTCACGTTTCTTTATTGTAAACATGTGGAACTTCTTTGCTAAAAACACAGTATTGGAAAAACAAACGTTGATGGAAACTAGATCAAGGAAGGACTGAGCCAGTACATTTCATATGAAAATAAAAAGTAGTCAACCAAAGAAAGACAGGAGCTTTCTTTATTGTCATGCACTGATTTGAAACATTTTAATTGTGAATACAATTACAGTTTGTGTTTTTCTTGAGATTTGCAAAATTTTAGGTAGTCTTTATTTTTCTCCTTTTTTTTTATCTCCTTATGGTTCTTGGTTTTGAACATTACCACAGAAGTAGTCAAGAATTAGGAGAAAGATTGACGTTACTATATTTCTGGCCCAGCTGAGGCAAGGTAGTTTCAGAATCTTTCCTGGAAGAAAAGGCATGGAGTGATGTAATTTTTCTAAATGAGGTAGTTTTGGACACTTGAGAACTATGCTTCAGGTGCTGGTTACTCTGCAAATAAAATCACAGGACTCTGTATGCTGGAATATTGTACTATCTGCTTTGCTGAGCCATACATTGCAACTATTTAGCATGGACTGAATTCCCATTTACATGACAGCCTCTTTGCCCCCTGAGCAGTGTAGTGCAATACTTAACACTGACATACAGACAGGTGGACACAGAACTGCACCCACAGCTACACACACATGTGTGCATTTATCCATAAAATATATACATGATACATCTATATCTAGATATATATTTTAGAAAGAAATTCAGACAGTAAGTATAAAAGTTTTTGTTACACAGGGACATTGTGGTGTTCTCCTCTTGATAACAGTCAGAGAATGGTCAAGTGAAGAATCAAGGGTCAGCCCCTTTTTGTGGTATATGTACTGTTAATACAAACATCCTACTCTAAAATGCTGATCATATGGAAATCAGTGCCAGTTCTGTCATTGATTCCAGAGCAATGAGGAGTTGGCTCAAAATCTCAATTTATACCACCTTCTTAATGCTTTTGTCTATTAAATTTAAATTGCTGGGGACTATAACAGAACCCTAAACATGGGGGGTAAAAAAGTGTAATAAAATGGTTTAATTTATTTCTGGGTCCATCAAACATTTGTGCTGATAGCAATTTGATGTTCTTAGTTTTCATTTGAAAATGAAAAAAAAAAACTGTGATGGGTGATCTCTTAATTTCCTGTTAATAGAGTTTAAATCGAAAAGCGTTTTTCAGTGGGAGAGCTACTCATTAAAATTGTAGATAGTAATTTTGTTCCATTCTTAAGCTCTTCTCTTCTGGCTGGAGATCCTTGAGTCGTAAGGCATTTATAGCTTCCTTGATGATACATAACAACGATGTTTCTGCATACATCTGTAAAGATGTTAAAAGTACATTTTATTGTAAAAGAGAATGGCAAAATCAACAGGTTACAAGAGAGAATTACAAACACCTGCAGCCTCTCCCCAGCCTTGAAACCCATGTCTCTCTCTTCCCTATTCTAGTTCACCTTTGTCAGTCCACAACCAGACAAGTAGAAGACTACTCAAAATGAAAGCCCCAGCTGAGCCATGACCCTTGGTGACAGGGACCATACCCATGATTCTGACCACATATCAGACCTGCAGGTTCTGCAGTCCAAGTCCCACCTAATTTAAAGTAAGGGGAAGAGAAAACTTGGGAACAGATGACATCCTGCAGTGTACTGGTGCTCCAGTATAACCTAGGCTGTGCACCTGGATTGCTGAGCAGGACAGATATGTGAGCCACTAGGGCAGTGGGACATGTACATATTTGAAATCTTTAGTTTATCTCTATATACTTCATCTTTCCCTCCTTGGAATCATGGATAAACATACACAGATATTTATGTATGTGTATCTGTATCCATATCCATACATGCATATGTAAGTACATGTGCTCATTAAAAGATAGGAATTTCTTGCTGATGATGAAGCTGTAGAGATATCTAGTGGACAAAGGGTTGGGATGGGCAGGGAGTGGGCAGGACCCCTACAGGGTTATGCCAAGCCACAGGCCCAATAAAATCCTAGTGTGAGGTCCTGGTCCTCATGAAGTGAATGGAGGCTCTAAAGCCAGTACTTCCCATGGTATGAGCAAGATATTAACAGCAAATTGATTAGAAAGTAGAAACCCTGGTAAACAGCAACCACAGAAACAAAAACAGGATGAGGCGATGACATTTTAATGGGGCTTTAGTTTAGCAATATATTTTGTTCTCTTAGGGAGTGATGCAGTGTAAAAGTGATTCCTTGATTCCAAATTTATCTGCTTTGTTCGTTTTGTGTCACTGACATGATTTTATAGATTTTTTCTTTTAACAGTGATTCCATAAGATGCCTCTTAAGCTAAAACATATAGTGAGTAAAATCTTCCATATTAATTTCATTTTGCAAGTCAGCCTCCTGTGTTTTAATTTGGTGTTTGTGCCATGCACTTTGAGGCTTATTGTAGCTGTATAAATGGCCATTATGTGGGAATAGGAGAGAGAGAATTGTGTCCTTGAGGCTCATTTTTGATGTCTCTGATTTGAGATTATTACCACAGTGAGTTTCATCAGTCATGTTGGATATGCAGTAAATGACCTCAACTGTTTGGAAGCCATTAATCAACAAATCATCAACAAGATAAAAGTCTCTCTTTTTGTGTCTTTGAATGTGAGGGACAGTGTGCCTGATTGTTCCTGAAGCAATATAATCAGAAGAAAATTGCTGCTGATTTCCTTAGGAGTTAGTGTGGTTTTCTTTTCCTGGTACTAAGCTTTCCTGGTGAGCATGTGAAGTCTTGCGGGCTGATATCAAGGGATATTTTGTTGGCTGCTCACTCACTGCAAGGAAGTTCAGAGACTGGAATATCTTGATTTTATGGATGTGAGCAAGTTGTTTAGGAGATTTTGCCTGTGGCCTTGAACTGAAGCAAGTGCACAAGTGGTGTTGCTTCAAATGCTGATTTTTAAGCATGAAGAAACACAAAATCCCAAACATAGTATGTACGTCTGCAAAAGCATTTGAAAACACTGTCAGGAATGTGTTTTGATTCTTGGAGGTTGTCTTGGTTTAGAGTAAA
>VXBI01014107.1:594-15322 GCA_013397375.1 Toxostoma redivivum
CTCTGGAGCCGCGGTTTGGGGCGGGTGTGTGGCCGGGCCGGGCCGGGCCGGGGCAGTGCGGTGTCGGGGCGGGCTGCTCGCAGCCCCGTGCCGGTGAAGGAAACGCCGCCTGCGGGGCTGTCCCGGGGCTGGGCCGTGTCTGCGGTCTGGGGCTGCCCCGGGGCTCCGGGGAGCGCTGGGGGCTCAGGAAACGAGGGGGTGCTGAGGGTCCCTTTGCGGGGGAGCAGAGGGGTCCCTCCCTTTGCAGACATTTAGTGCCTGGGTCTGACGCTGGGCCTTGTGCAGCCGTGTCCACAGTCTGTGTGCCTGCCCTCATTGAAGGAAACTTCTCTGTCCTGCCGGTGCTCCAGCCCCACTCCTGGGCGCGCCCCTCCATCTGTCCGGGAACACTTTTGAGTGGCTGTGTCACCCCTTGTCCATGAACCATTCACAGCACATAAAATCTAGAACTACTTGATACGACTCCCTGTGAGTGCTGCAGTGTGCTTAGGGACGTGTTTTGTTTTTTTTTTCCCCCTCGAAAAAGGGCTTAGGGTGTGGTTGGATAGTTCGGTTTAGTGCGCTGACCTCCTGGTGGTCTCAGACCGTATTTCTTCTAGAGAAGAAATAAGTTACTCGGGAATGTCCTTGTGGCTGTACCTCTCCAGCGTTCAGGTTGGGGTTACTTTGGGAACACGTAGTGTGGAGAAAGGTGAGGACTGCAGCTTCTCCCTGTTAGCTGTCACTTGACCTCAAGGACCTTCCTGTGGTAGGATTTTTTATTTCCCTGTCAGGATTTTTGTTTGGCCTTGCTGTTTTGCTTTCTTTAGAAGCAACAACAGAACTGGGCACCTGTCCATAGGTCAGAGCACTGGTGGGGCTGAGGGATGTGCTGATGCTGGGAGTTCAGCACTAGGAAACACGGAAAGTCTTAAATCTTTCAGCACTGCAGATGTTGGTGGACATGAAATTCTACTAATAATGATGAAAAAAACTTCTGTTAAATACATCAGCTGCAGGCAGAGTCATAATTGATGGAGCCCTCTGTAACCCTCACACTTTTGTGTCCTTCCTGAAGACTCATGAGAGGGAGAAGTTGAAATTAAAAGGTGTTGGAAGCCAATTGAGGGGTGCAGATGTGCTCCCCTGAGACAAAACTGATGCAAAAATGTCACTTTTATAGAATCAGGGAATGGTTTGGGTTGGAAGGGACCTTAAAGACTCTGATTGCACCCGTGGCATGGGCAGGGACAGCTACCACAGGGCTGGGAAGTCCCAGACCTTGCACTCAGTCACATGAGGAAGGCAGTAGTTGTGTTTTCCACCCATTCTCAACATGTGCAGAATCAGTTGCTGCTAAACACTGCAGGAATTGAGAACGCTGCTTGCGACACTCTTCCTTCTGATTTGTCCCTTGCTGACCTTGAGTGAGGTTTGCCATAGAAACCGACTCGTGGTTTAATCGCAAACGGAATTAAAAACAAACCAGAGCCAGCATCTCCCCACCAGAGCACGGCCAGCATGTCCAGAGGGTGGCTTTGAACCCCCTGCGTGCCCAGAGCCAAGCAGGAGCCTCATCCCAGCCCAAAGTTCTGGGCACTTTGGGGGTTTTATTCCTTTTTAAGGAATGTGCTTCAAAACATGAAGTTTGAGTGACAGAGCGTGACCTGAGCTCGCCAGAGCTGCCAGCCCCTGAGCTCAGCTCAAGCTGCAGTTGTCACTGTTATCCCTGGCTGTGCTGGTGATGGTGCCATCAGACAGTCTGGGATTTACCTTCCAAAGCCCTGATTTCTGTGTGATTTAAAACCTGGAGGAGTGGGTACAGCAGCTCCTTTCACCTGGCACGAGGTGAAGCCTTGCTGTGCTAAGTGTGGATTGTGAGAGGACAAACTTCTAGAGGTGAACTCAGTGTAAACTTTTCCCTAAACTATCTATTTTTCACTAGTTTTAAAAAGAACTGTGATTTTTTTTTTGTCTTGTCTGGCAATAAGATCGAAAAGTAAATGTCCCAAATTCCGTTGTTTTAATTTAAAGAAATAAAACCTTTCTGATGGCTCATGCCAGTATAAAGCTGGTTTCCCTATGACTAATGTGACACAGCACACAGAAATGGTGTATTTTTGTGAGTTACAGCTCAGAAGGTATTTGCAGACAGTGATTCATGACAAGGAATACAACCCTGCTGATCAGTCCCCACCCAGTTTCTCAGCGTGCTTTGAATATATCTCATTCTTCAGGGCTGGTCTAGGAAAAGTTGATTTCATTCACCAATGTTAGATAATCATGGCGTGTGGGTGGAGGGGTTAAAACTTCAGTGATTGCCTCATGTGCATAAAGTTACAGCAACAAATCCTTCTCCTGGCTTTATTTTTTATATTTTTGTGGTGATAGAAGAACAAAGGTTGGTAGGATTAACGTTCTTCAAAAATCCGAGTTTTCTTTGACAGGTTGTAATAAAGAAGATTTCAGCAAGTGTTAAGACTTGGCTTTAATCCTTCTAGATAGTTTCTCTCTGTGGGTTTTCTGGACTCAAAATGTTTAATAAGTTTAAATGCAAGGTTTTGGGTTTGCCTCTGCTTGGTTTGATGATAATACTGAGCCCTTGGTCATTCAGCTGAGCAAAATACGTTGTTTATGAGTCAGTCACAAACCAGGAAAGGGATTGAATAGCGATTGTGTTTGCATGTGCTGGGGATAAAGTTCCTGCTGTCCTCATGCAGAACGGGATACCAGGAAAAAACACTGCCAAAAGCTCCTCTGAGGGTTCCAGCAGGCACAGCGGGCCCTGTCCGGTGCCTCAGCTCTGCCCCTGTTCCTTCTACAGCTCCTACAACAAATGCACAGGAAACACCCCAGAAGTGACACTGTGAAAACCCAGGAAGGCAAAATGCAGCTATTTTCCCAGCCTGTCTTCTGGTGTGTTACTGTTTTCAACAACACTCCGGCTGAAATGGGATCTGTAGTAAGAAATTTGTGTATTTGAGTGTTTATTCTCACTGTGCAAGGATAAATATTTGTGAGATCAGGGCCTTAGTTACCGCAGATTAACATTTATTTAAATACTTTAGGTATTTATAAACACAGGATTAAAAAAGGCTTGTGGCAATGGCTTCTGGGTAATAAGCAAATGACTGCTCAGAACAGAACCACCCTGGTGACATTTACTTCCTTTTGTATTTTTGCAACTCTGTGTAATAAAAAGACATGTTGGTTCTTTTTTGAGGACAGGAGGCAGATGAGGCTTCACTGTGAAGGGGGTGCTTGGTAGAAGGTGATCAGATTCAGGCCTAACTCTGATTTATGAGACATTTCTTTTTTCATCTGAAGGTTTGCAGGGTATTTTTTCCCTTGCCTGGGAGGCAGTAGGAGGGGAGGTCCCTTCTCAGAAAAACTTAAATGTGAACTTCCACATTTTTTTTCTGGAGTGAGCTGCTCATCACATTCTCCATGCCAGCTCCTTCCCCACAGTACTGGGCCTGGGAAATAGCTCACCTAGATCCTGCCCTAATTCCTGAAATTGCAGGGAAGCTCTCTGGTGTCAGGTTGCTCCTGGAGAAGCAGTGGAGCTCAGATATCTCGGTGTGCATCTGCCAGGGGCTTTGGTGAAGGAATTTCAAGCACCAGGAAGCTGGATGGATCCCTCACAATGTGTCAATGCTGAGCTGCTCTGTTCCTCCAGTGCCTTCTGCCAGCTCCTTTCCCACTGCAGTGTCCCAGAGTGTTTTTGGGGAGAAGGGATGCTTTGAGGGATGCTGGGGGAGGAGGGCAGGAGGTGCCTGTGAGGCAGCAGCAGCTGGCTTTGGTTCTTGAGGGCTGGAAGTCCTGCCTGGGAGGCTCTTGCTGTGTCACTGCTGCAGGTGAGCTGCTCCCAGGCCCTGGTGACCTGTTTGTGAGGTCTGGGTTCTCTGCATTCCTGCTGGGTGCAGTGCACAGCCCAGCCTGGCTCAGACACAGAGCCAGCCACTAAACATGGTTTGTTCTCACTGCTGCTGCAAATCAAACCTAAACCATGAGTTCTTTGGTTCATGCTGAAAGTGCTCCATAAGAACTGAGCACTTGTCTTGTGTTTGGTCACGGAACCCAGAACAGTTTGGGTTGGAAGGGACCTTGAAGCTCATCTCATTCCTGTGCCTTGGGCAGGGACAGCTTCCACAGACCAGGTTTTCCAAGGCCTGGCCAACCTGGCCTTGAAGGTGCAGCTGCCAGCCCTCTGCTCAGCAGGGTTGTGTATGAATGGTGACAACTTTATTTGAATAACTCCTTCATGGAGCAAAGCCACGCAGATTTGAGATTAAAGTCCCCCAGTTGTGAAGTGAAGGGTATAGAAGGAAGTGGCATTTCACCTAGCATGATAATAGGGGATTTCCTGGCCCACGATCTCATGGATACACTGTTAAAGAGCAGAGCAGTTTATGGAAGGGAAATCCCAGCAGGACAGTTAAGTGATACTGTTTGTTTCCACGTGGTCCTAAGGTGCGATGGGGTGCTGCAGCGTGGAAAAGCAGCGAGAACTCTTACCTTGTGCCCTGTTCCCCTGCTGTTCTCTTGCTGCATCTGACACCTGGCCTCGAAGGAGAGTACATGGAGTATCTGGAGGCTGGGTGATGCAGCCTGGCTGTTCCAAGGTCCTGTGACTTTTGTTCATTCACTGATGTTCCCAGTGATGTTCCTGAGCAACTTGCCTCTTCCAAGCCTCCATTTCTCCCCGCTCATCAAACTGGGCTAATGACTCTGACCTTTTGTTTGTAAAGCAAAAGGAAAAGGATCAACAAAATACTGGAGCTTATTTACTATCATTACTGAAATGATGAGCAATGCCACTTTGCAGCACTTCAAAGAGGCTGTGCTCATAAGATGCTGGAAATCCCTTGAGAGAGAAAATGTTTCAGATGGAAAAAGAGGAGCAGGAGTATTCCTCTCATTCTGCTCTGCTAAGTGTGCTCTGCTCCAAGGCATGGAGGCACTGTCCCTGCAGCCTGTCCCCTCCCAGCTGGGCACTTGAAAGCAGTGCTGACAAAACGTGCTGGTTTTGGTGAGCACCAGACTCACCCGTGTCACTGCTCCGGGTTCTGGAAACTGTTCCCATGCTGTGGAGTTGTGCAAAGTACTCTTGTTGACCTATTGTATTACCACTAATAAGATTGAATGTGGTTTTAATTTCTCATTTCCTCTTTCTCTGGATGCCCTTTTCCTACCACTTAGTGTCTTACTTCAGGTCTCTCTGTAGCAAAAGTCTCTTTCTGTGGCTCAAAGAATGAACGGTGCTTTGCTTTCAGAGCGCTCCGCACTGGAGGGCTTTAAGTGGCATTCAGAGGAGGCTATCAGCCACAATATCTGATGTATTGGTGTGGCTGCAGTTCATGCATGGAGTGCAAAAAATGGGATTTAATTGGGAGGGAGGGGGAATAGCGGCCTTGGCTGAATGGATGGGTGAAAGTTCCCCGACCACCCCTTAGCCCAGCAAATAGTTGTTGAGTGCCTGCCAGAGCGGAAGCGAGTTCCCTTTCAGGCACCCTGCCTTTGTCACCATAAGAAAAAGCACACACGCACTCGGATGGGCTTGGCCTTGCAGCTGCAAAAAAAACCCAACCAGGCGAGAGAGAACCGTGCACACACCCAGATCCTGTTCTTTCAATAGCAGCAGCTGCGGGGCCGGTGCTTTGCTGGAGGAAAGCGTGGAGCTATAAACACAGCTTGTGGAAAACCTTTACCTTCTGTCTAGGGCAGCATGAAATCACTGGCCGCTTCCCTTCTGCAAGCTAAATTAAAAACGGCTGTAATTAACTTATACAAAATAGCCTTTTGGTTGCTATTGAGAATTCAATATTGTATCAAGGAGGTTACATCTAGGGGCTGGCTTCACATGAGAGGTTTCCATAAAGCAGCTTATTATAGACCTTGTGGTAAGCTTGGCTAGAAAGGCCTGCATCCTTAGCATCCCTAATAATACAGTCTAATCTCTCTTTTCCCAAAAAGATCCGCTCAATAAAGCGATGATTCCCCCTGTACTGAGGTACCTGGTGCACTGCATCCAGCTCTGGGCCCCCAGCACCAGCAGGATCTGGAGCAAGTCCAGAGGAGGCTGTGAGGATGCTCTGGGGGCTGGAGCCAGGCTGGGAGAGCTGGGGGTGCTCACCTGGAGAGGAGGGGGCTCCCAGGGGGACCTCAGAGCCCCTGGCAGGGCCTGAAGGGGCTCCAGGAGAGCTGGGGAGGGACTGTGGACAAGGGAGCAGGTTTGGGTTAGATTTTGGGAGGAAATCCTTCCCTGTGAGGGTGGTGATCCCTGGCCAGGCTGGCCCAGCTGTGGAAGTGCCCAAGGCCGGGTTGGACAGGGCTTGGAGCAGCCTGGGACAGTGGGAGCTGTCCCTGCCCATGGCAGGGGGTGGAACCAGATGAGCTTTAAGACCCTTTCCAAGCCAAACCATTCTGGGATTTTATGGTTTCCAACACCCTTGAATAGTTTTGGATGGTCCAGAGACTGGAGTTTGCACTGGAGATTACGTAAGGTGAGATCACTGCTGGGCTCAGAACATGCAAATGGAAACAACTGCAGTTTAAACCGAATATTTTTCTGCCTGTCCCAAGGAGATTTCACAGGCATCTGTCACCACAGCCAAGCTGAAACCTGACCCTGCTCTGTCAGGCCAGGGGGGCTGATCGAACAGTGGGGCCTTGCTGGAGTCTGCTGGAAGGTTGTTTGGTCCTGCTGGCTGCAGGGATGGAGAAAGTGAGTCCAGGGATTGTCATGCTGTTGAGCAAAACCAGAGGCCTGCTCCTCACAGCTTCCTGCAGCTCTGCCTGCAGATCCCCAGTGGCAGCCTGGGATCCTGTGCATGCACAGATGGCTCAGCACACACAGACCCTGCATTCAGCATTTCGGTGGGGTCACCTCGCTGGACACTGCCCTGGAGCAGCTGGGTGACCCCAGATGTGCAGCAGCCCTCGAGCAGCACAAAGCAGTGTGCTGGGTGCTGCGTGCTCTCCAGAGCTCACAGTCCTGCCCATCTTGGCTCCTGAGATCCCAAAAGCATACTCAGGCTCCTCATGTGGCATCGTGTTTATGGGGTTTTTTTTTCCCTCCACAATGGAAAGCCTGTGCATTATTTTGAGTTTATTAAGATGCTGTTTATAAACAATTTTGGTTTAGATGCTCAAGGCCATTCTCTTTTCTTTTTTTTTTTTTTGTGACCAAAATCCCAGCAGATATAGCACTTCTGGAAAATATCAGGGAGTCAATGTCTTTTTTTTTTTTCTCTCCCCTCATGTCAAAGGTTGACTTAAAATATTAATGCTGCAAAGATTCATTTAAGATATTAAAACTGTTCAGGCAAGAATACATGTACATATTGTAATTACTTCCTTTTTCTTACAATTAAAGTAATTGGATTATATTTAATGAGCTATTTACATTTAATAATTAAGAAAAGACTTATCTTTCCAGTATTCCCCAAGTGCAGCAGAAGGGTGGGGGCACTCAGAGCTGTGATATAATTATCTAGGCGTGAGTTGAAACTGAAAGAGCAGTTGAGCTCTATAGAAAACACTTGGAACTGGTTTGTTCCTACTCTTTCATTAATCAAAATAGTTTAGTGTGTGGCAAAGAAGGGAAGGCTGAGCTTAGCTGCAAATGAGACAGAGTTTATCTGCTGAAAAGGAAGGTTAAAATATGCTCGAACTTAACGAATAAGTCATTTAGGGGGAAAAAAGCAGCCCCTCTCTTTCCATATTAATTACCGAGCTGCCCAGGAATGAGAATGTGCTGCTGTATTGTGAGCTGGGCTTTGTTAGTGCGGCAGGCACAAGGCTGGGGAGGGGCTGGGGAGCCAAAGCTGCTGTGCTCATTAGGGGAATTCAGGCTGGGATCGGGATCGGGGAGAGCAGGGCCGGGCTGGGCTGGGCTGGGCATTCCACAGCCACAGGCTCTGCGGGACCCGGGGGGAAACTGGGAAGGAATCGTTCCCTGGCAGGGTGGGCAGTGCCCAGGGCCAGGCTGGATGGGGCTTGGAGCAGCCTGGGACAGTGGGAGGTGTCCCTGCCATGGCACGGGTGGCATGAGATGGTTTTTAAGGCCCTTTCCAACACAAACCATTCTAGGACTGTGGGATTCCTGCCCAGACCTCTCCCTACACACTGCTGAAATGTTTTAGAGCCTTTTGTGCGTTTTCAATACCAAAGCTACCTGTTGATTGACGCTCGTGGTGCCACTCTGTGTTGTCACTGACCTTGCATCCTTGCCCAAATTATTCACAGGTCTAGCAGAGAGCATTCTGCTCCCTTTGCTGCTCCTGTTTCCTAGGAAGCAACAAAGCCAGAGCTCTTGTGGCGCTGAAGGAGTCCTGCCTCTCTCTCCTGATGTATACCCTCACAGCAAAGACCTTGAAACCTTTCTGTTCTGGAGCTTTAATTCCTGTTTAATCAATAGTTCTGTATTCTGAGAATCAAATCCCTGTGACAGCTCTCTTTAATTGAGCTAAACTGCCTTTCTCTTGTCACGTCTCTTCTAGAGTTTTATTTAAATGCGTTTGTTCTGCCTGTATCCTAGTCAGGTATTGATAGGAACGCCAGGTGACCCTCTTGTTTAACTTGTTTTTCAGCTAAATGAATGGAAACATTAATTAGTGCGATGGTTTGTTTTTTAGGAATTAAAAAAAAATAAAAGTCTAGGTCAAACTGCTGGCTCTATTAGCACTCCAGCAGAAGCCAGGAGGATCTGTATGTTCCCCATCAGTGACACCCCCATCCTCCCACCCCCAGACAGATTTCTGACAACAGCTCTGAGCCAGCCCCTCTCCAGGAGAGCAGCCTGGTATTTATTCCAGCAAGATCATCTTCAGCAAAGCTGATAACAAAAAGTTTAAAAGGAAGAGCCAAATTTTCAGTCACACCTGTGCAATCCCCTTGAGGGCAGTAAATGATGATGATAATGCATGAGCCAGACAAAAAAACCCGCAGAAAATGGCTTTCTGAGCCTCTTTTGCATTTTTCAGAGCCAGCAGACTGGAGGGGGGAGAAAAGGCAGGGGAGGGGAAAAAAAAAAAAAAGGTGTATTTTTACTCTGGGATTGGAGCAGGCTGGGTGTTTGTTGTCTCAAGGACTCCAGGTACAATCCTGGTTATGGGATCAGGGCTGACGTTCCCGGTGCTGGAACATTGCTGTGGAGAAGGGCAGAGCTCAGTGCTGCTCCTGCCCTGCTGTTGCCCAAACATCCTCTTTCGTAACCAGCACATCACCAGGGCCTGCCGAGCTCTGCACTTGCTGGCTGGAGTGCCTCACTCACGCACACGGGGGTTGTGATGGGGATTTTTGGGATCAGCTGAGTGTGTTCTCCCGAAGGTGCTGGATTTTCAGCAGATCCTGCTCCAGGAGAGCTTTTGTGTGGTGCTGGCTGAAAACACAGCAAAGCCCAGCGTGTGCTTCCCATCCCAGCGGCTGCTGAGAGCTGCTGGGCGATGTTTCCCAGCACCCTGGGGGGTTTTACCCATCCGCCTCCCCCGTGGCTTTTTGGGAGAATGGAGCTCTGTGAGAGGAAGCAGCCCTGCAGCTGCCCTTCAGTGCTGACTCCTGCTCAGCTGCTGGCAGGCTGGGCTGGTAATGACAGATGAGCCTGTGACGCGTTTTTGGGAATGAATGCTTGTTACAGCTGGCGGGATGGAGCAGTTTGTGGCATCACATGGCACTTTGCTCTATAATTTCGCTCCCTATTGCTCGGATGCAGCACTGATTGCTGGGTCTCTCTCCGAGCGTGGAACTGGAGCATTTCTGATTGCTGCATCCCACTTCTCTGTGGCTGCATTGTGAGCTTGGATATAGCCCTGAGCACTCAGCAGAGCCTTCTGCTGATTTTTTTTCCCCCTCAGTTCTCCCTGTATGTGTGTGTATGTGTGTGTGTGTGTGTGTGGCTACTGCTTCCCTTTCTGCAAGTCTTTTGGGGTTACATAAAAGCCAGTCTCTTTCTGGCCATTACAGCTACATGGGGGAGTAGTTACTGCTGAGAGAAGCTTGAAATTTGAAGCAGAGTTGTCACAGACATTAGAAAGAACAGTCGGTCTGCGTTGGCAAGCTACTGAGTTAAGACTTATTTCATAGTGATGGGAATTTCAGATCTGATTATCTCCTTTCCCCCTCATTCCCAAAGCTGCTGCTGTGTCTAGGCCCCCGATGGGCACTCCTGGAGGTGGCTCTCCAAAGCTCTCAGCTGAAGGCTTGGTCTCCTTGCCCGTGCTGTGTCTGTGTCCAGAGGATTCTGTGAGCCCTGCCCAGGGCAGGGTGCTTGCTCACCCTGACGTACTTGGAAATCAAGCCTAAATTCCCTTCCCCAAAAAAAGCACTGTGCCCTCCTTAGGTGCTTTGTGCTACAGCAGACACTGTGACAGATGATCTCACTGCTGGGGTCCAGGTTTATTTGCAGATGGTCCCTGATCTAAGAGGCGTGTGTCACATTGAGCGGGGGATTACCCAGGTGACTCCCAGTAACGTTGTGCCACTGGTCAGGTACCAGTGAGGAGAGCCTTGCCAGATCTGTCCCTCCAACTCCTGGTATTTACAGCTCTTTGTGTGCCCTGCATCCGCAGGGCTCGTCCTTGGAGTCCTGCCTGCCTTCTCTGCACCACCACAGTGACTGTGCTATCTGCCTGCTCTACAAAAAAAACCCCAAAAACAGGTCTGGTTCCTCTCTTGCTGTGCAGTGCTGTTTTCTGTTCTGCTCCAAACCACTTGTTAAGGAGTATTTGCTCTGAGTTGCTGTTTTCAGTTGACAGAACTCCCCTTGGAAAGCAAATACTAAATCCTAAAACGTCCCTGTATTGCTTCTCAATAGTTGTAATCAAAGTCTGTCTCCTTTATTGTTCCTAACAATTGTTCAGTTTTACTGTGCCAGCCCTATTTATTAAAAATAGTCAATAAGATGCAGCTTTGTGCGAGGGGTTTATGGACTGGCAGTTCTTGTTTGAAACAAACCAATTGTACTTGATTCTAATCCAGAGCTGGGATTCCTGAGTGATCTGCTGCAGCAGAGCTCACGGGGAGAGCAGTCGATGGCTTGCTGATAAGAAATCTTGGAGCAGCATGCTTATCTTGGATTTACCTCGGCTTTGCTGAAAGAGCTGGGTTTGGAGAAGCAGGAACTGCAAGTCACACTTTTCTCCCCCTTTAGAACCTGTGTTGGGCCACGCTTGCTCCCCAGTGCCCAAGAGTATTTACAGAACTAATTGCCAAAGTTAGAATCCTCTTAAAAGCTGGTGAGCAGGACGTTCAAGGTGAGAGCTTACAGTGGTGGGAGCAGGGTGGCAGCTCAGCAGCCATGGGAAGGAGCTCTGCTCATGGATCCTGCTGCCTTGGAAAAACAGGAGGTGTCCAAGACCACGATGTGGGCAGTGAGAAAGGACAGGAGCTGTCAGGAGGGATAATGGGGAATAAAACCCAGGAAGCAAAAATCCTGGAAGCAAGGGGCCAGTTGAGGCTGGAGCATCAGCAGGAGCATTTTTGGTGCTCAGCAGACTCTTCTGGTGTGGAGCAGGCCAGGGCTCAGCTGTGGCTGTGTAAGCATTTTGGGAGAGGGGAAATTCTGAGGCATCCTGGCAATGCCCAGGGGAAGGCAGCTGCGGGGCAAAGCTGGGCTCCTCACGTGCTGTGGCCTTTAGTCACTGCTGTCACAACATCAGCAAGGCTCTGGGAGCCTTCTGAGCCAAGTCATGGCTGGGAGGCTGCAGAGGAAGGGCTTGGGAGCAGGTAGGAAGGCTCTGGTTCAAGTGGGAGAGGAAAATCATTTGTTTCCTCATTTTTAAGAAGGTGTGAAGCACAGTGCTTGGGAGGATGAGTCTTTTGAACACGGATTGATGCAGGGTTTGTGGCTTTTCCTTACGGCTCTTCCAGCCAGCAAGAGATCACTGAACTTCTTTCTTCTCACTGTGTTTCAATTTGATGCCTTTCTTTGTTTTCCATATTCATTAGAAATCTGTTGCAGAGTTTTCTGTTTCTAGAGGCAGTTTCCTTTTACTTCCAACATTCTTGATCTCCTCTTCTGTTACACCAGGATCAGGGCAGCTACTCTGTGCCCATGTCATTCTTGCAGCTTCTTTAAAAACAGTGTTTGCACCCCAAAACTCTACACTCCTGAAACAAATCTAATCTCCAGCATTCATAAGCAAATGAGAACGCTTATCTTTGCCCCAAAGATAAGGATTTTTGGCCTTGCAATTCATTTAAGTTGCATCTGAATGGTAGGATTTAGTTATAATATATGGTCTGTGGTCATTGTGTGACAGTGACTAATGCCTGATGAGCAGGCTGGCCAGGCAGGGTGGAACTGTGCTGTGCTGTCACGGGCTGAGCAGGGCGAGGGAAGCGGCTCAGGATGGCCCGTGCTTGGCTCTGCACTGTCACTCACCTCCTTAATGACTCTCCCCAAGAGCAGCAGCACGAGCCTCCCAGAAAGCCTTTCCAGCTCTGTCCCTGCTTCCATTTACTGTCACTCCTCCCTGCCCCCAGCTCACGCCTTGTGCTGCCTCCAGTGTTTTGCTTCCTCTTCCTCCTTCCCCCTTTGCTCCCACACCTTGTCCCTTCTCCACACCTGGTTTTCTGCCCTACCTGACTCCTGCTTTTGACATACAACACTTATTTTCCAATCCACACCATTAATCTTTGTCCCACCTACTCACGAGGCATGAAGGTTTTACAGGAGCCCATTAGCTGTTATCTCTATCCCTACCCTCCAAACACTCCAGCAAAATGCAAGATCTCACAGTCTTCTTTTGGGGACATCACCTGCTCTTTTTGCAGGTCCCAGATTTCCTTCGTAAAATCTTGAAGCTCCTCATCCTTCTGCTCAGAAGAGAGGAATTTTTGCTTTCAAAAGCCTCCTATCCCAAAGCTGCTGGGAGAGCAGGGTGGTTGTCCCCAGCCCTTCCTGCCCTGCTCCACAGGGTTCATTTAATCCCTTAGTCTGCTGGATCCTGGCTGGGTTTAGGGGCAGCTGAGCTGTCCCCATGGCCTTGGGAAGGGCTGCTGTGATCATGAGGGCAAAACTCCTCTTCTGCAGTGGAGCGTGGCTGGAGGATGAGCTGGGCTATAAAGGAAATCTTTTTCTTAGCCTTTACCTCTGCTGTCTTGCACCAGTGCAAATTCATGCTCTGCCTTAGATTTTCTTTTAAGAAGAGCATTCTCACCACTACTCCTTGCTTTTACTTTCAAAACATGCTTTGAAGGCAAACACTTTTGGGGTATCTATATACAAGCAGCATATCCAGAGCCTTTTTTTGTTGGTATTTGAGGCACTGCTCCCATTTTCTGCCCTGTTTTCCCCATCCTTGCAGAGATCAGTGTTACCAGCATTTATCCACCCATGCTCCCTATCATCTTGGGTTTTTTTGTCTGCATTTATACAGCACACTCATATCTCATCCCCCACTTCCAGGCTTATTTTTCCTCTTGCTGTTTTCCTTCTGTCTGTCCTGCACCTTGGAAGGTTTCCAGGCAGGCTGTCCAGTCCAGCTCTGCAGATCCCACCATGTGTGCTCCCTGGCCAAGCCCTGGGGAAGCACAGGGGAGAAGCTGGATGCAGGCAGCCTGCAAATGCTGCCTTGTTTATGAGAGCTGCTTGTTGGTGCAGACTGCAGTCTGGGGGGAGCTGGGAAAGTTTGTCTGGCATGAAGCACTAAAGCTGACAAAAGATTGTAGGGCTTGGGCTGGAATCGATAAAACACAGGGTGTTGGGAAGGGAAGGTCAGAGCCCTTCCTTACTTCACCCTGTTCTTTAAATATCCCACAGTTACTGATGGCTGCAGTGGACACAGGAGGAACAGCACTCCATCCTCTGAGGGTCTTGCTTTTATTTATTTGGATGCAGATCTGGCTCCCCTGTTCCACGGGGTGCTCGGGTTTGGGGACCCTTCCTGTGCAGCCTGCTCTCATGGCAGGAGGTTGGAGCAGGATGAGCTTTTAGGTGCCTTCCAACCCAAACCATCCTGGCATTCTGAGAGGCTGTGAAATCCCTCGTTTAGAGGCGTTGCAAAATGGTAGCAACCTACATCTGCTTGTCTGGGAGATATCCCAGAGCCCGGTGCTGCAGCTCTTGAACTCCTCTGCCTTAATGGGTCAAATTTAGCAATTCAAAATCTGGCTTCTGAGGTAATTAGGAGGGATAATGCCCACTTCTTCCTCTTAACACCCTGATAGAAAAGCATCCAGGAAGGACTCCTGGACCTCAAAGATAAGCTGCCAGCTGCCACAGAGACTATCAAAGGGTGGCTCAAAGTCAAGAGCAAACAGCTGATTTTTTATGGTTCTTGGGTTTTTGCTGGTGGTGACAGGAAGCCATGTTCCCCAAGCTGTTCGCTTCCTGTTTTATTTTTACACCCAGCCCAAGCAGATCCGCATGCCTATCACATGGGAGCTGCCTGCTTCTCCTGGGTTGTTCCTCAGCTGACCTAGAAAAGTGATTCTTTCCCCTTCTAAATTAATCAAGAACTTGGGATGTATTTGCTTTCACTTAGTCCTGAAGATTTCACACATGTATGATGCTCCATGTAGTGAGCTGGTCACACAGGTTTCCTTCTCCCTCTTGGAGCTGGACCATCTGTGAGGGAGCTGTTTGATGCTTCAACGTTTGGGTCTGCTAGCAAAGGAGATTTTTGTTAGTTCAAGGCACTGACCTGCACATAGAAGTGTTTTCTGTCCAAAGCACAACTTCCGGACACTTAGCTTTTCTTCTTTTTTTTTTTTTTTTTTTTTTTTTTTATATTTTTTTTTTAAA
>VXBI01014107.1:15341-30120 GCA_013397375.1 Toxostoma redivivum
TTTTTTAAATTAGTTTTTTAAAGAACTGGAAGTTTGTCCTGCCTGTTGTACAATCAACCCTGACTTGTTTCTGTGCACACTCCAGTCCTGCATCCTGATCAGAGCCCCCTCAACCTCAAACTGCTCTAGCACGAAAACAATGGTGCAGTGTAAAGCTCATCCCCGGGGGATTTCCCAAGGGAAGAGGGCTGCAGCCTGCAGGATAAGGAGCAGTCACCAGAAAGTTTCCTGGTCAGCTGCAAGCGCTTCCTGTTGTTGCAGGAGAGCCCAGTGTGCTGCTCCAGGAGGGAGGCACCAGCGTGCTTTGGGAGAAGCTGTTCTGCTCTTTCTTTTTTTTTTGTATGATAACATCTCCTGTGTTCATCTCCGTGCTTGAAGCAGCTCTTGACTGGGAGTTGGGAATGTTTGTGAAGAGGAGCTCCTGAGAGCCTGGCAGGCTCTGGGTGGGCAGGGAGGGAGCAGCGGCTCTGGGGATGTGGGCGAGCACGTGGAGCTCTCCATCCCTGCCTCTGTACCTGCCTGGTGGGGCTCTGCTGTCACTGCAGCCAGAGAACAGGAGGATCTTTATTTCTGATGAACCACTTTTCTCAGGGTGGGGAGGAGGGGGAAGAAGGCTTACAAGTAAAGCCGTTTGAGAGCAGGAAAAACGAACACCATGGCTCTGGTGTGCCTGGAATTTGCGGTTGAGTAATCCTTTCCTGTTTCTTTTTTGGGTTGTTTTTCATCTTTCAGAACAGTGCCTGAAGCAGGTCCACCATGCCGTTAGTAACGAGGAACATTGAGCCAAGGCACCTGTGCCGTCAGACGTTGCCTAGCGTTCAGAGCGAGCTGGAATGCGTGACCAACATCACCCTGGCAAATGTCATTCGACAGCTGGGCAGCCTGAGTGAGTACCATGGCGAGCCTGCGCCGTGCCCTCAGGAGTCGCTACTGCTCTTTATTTAGCTCCCTTTCTACTCTCATGTTCCTATTTCTCCCCCATCTGCCTTCCCTGGGTAATGCTAAAATGTTTTCCTAAAGAAATCTGATGCTAATTTCATATCCGTAGTCCCATTGCCTTCCTATCTAAGAGAAAATGGGGAGGGGGGTGTGTGTATGTGTGTGTTCATGTGAGAGGCTGCAGTGAAACTGCAGATGGAAGGATGGAGCACAACTCAGGCTTGTAAAATGGGAGGCTCTCAGAGCAGGCAGGATCTTGTGTCAGAGAACGTGCCTGTAATTGCATGTGCTACTAAATAGAGCTTGACTCTGTTGAAGCTACACCATGTCAGTAGTCTTATTTTTAATGACAGATAATTAAAGCCCCCCCATGGAAGCTCCTGTTTGCCCCTGCTGCTGTTTGTTGTGTTGTGAGACCAAAGACCTGTCTGAGCCCAGTGGTGCCTCCAGAGCGCTGGTGGTTTGGGGCTGCTCACTCAAATGGCAGTGTGAGCTGGAGCCATGCCTGGCCCAGCTCTGCAGTGGGCTGACCCATAGCCTTGGAAAATCTGGAGGGAAAACACAGGTCTACAGGAGAAATGAAGAGTTAATTGTGGTCTCTCTGGGATGACTCCATACTCTTGAAATGCTCTGGGTTCTGATTAACCACCTTTGTCCTTGAAGCGAGACTTTGATAATCAAATTAATCTATTGTTCAGCTTCTCTGGGGTGTTTGCAAGCCCTTCTGCTTGCTCTGCAAAGCAAGCCCTTGTCTTCCGCCATGTGGCAGGCGAAGTTTGGGTGCAGGCTCTTTCCAGCAGTGCAAACCATGGCTGTCACTGAAATCTGGGCCCGTGTTTGCTGCCAGTCGGTGTCACATTCTGTTGGGTTGGAGAAATGTCACTGCACAGGCGAGACCAGGCTCTGTGCTCGCACTCAACTGGCCCTCGTTGTTCATTTGTTAGCTCTGGTAGCCAAGATGGTTGTGGAGTGTGAGTGAAATCCATCTCGTGCATGTGAAATGGTGAGGAAGGAGGCAGAGCTGTGCAAAGCCCAGCTGCAGTGGAGCTCATCCCTGCTCAGAGAAACGCCGTGGGTTATGTGACAGCCCTGGCCACATCCCACAGGTTTAGACCTTCTTTGCACAGATATTCAGAGCTTCTGTGCTTCTGAAGCACTGGGAGCCAAATCACAGCCTGGTTTCTTCTTTGGGAAGGTGCCCTGGGAGCTGGGATGTGGGGATGTGGGGGGAAGGTGTGAGCTGCTGGAACAGTCACAGGTACCTGGAGGGGAGCTGAGGAGAGGTGCCTGCTGCTGACCCGTGGTGAGAGGAGAGCAAGGCAGCTGGGAGGGAAATGCTGAGCACCATCCACTTCCCCAGGGCCAGCAGTGCTTTAAATAAAGCAATGTTTAGACTCACACCCAAATGACCAAACTCCTGCCCCCCGCCCTTTCCTCCCTCCTCCAAAAAACAAATTCTCTCTCTCCTTGCACCTTGACTATTACAGGAACGTAGAGCAGGTTCAGTAGGCTGTGACAGCCCTGTCAAGTGAATAATCAGCCATGCCTGGTACACCACAGTCTCTTTACAAAGATGCAAACATAAATCTTGTCAAACTTTCATATTCCAGTGAGTTTACCCTTCGTTACTATCGCAGCTGGGAGCACTTTGTATAAGTCGACGGCACGGTTTTGTGTGATTTTACAGAATCCACAGCTAAAGATGGAAGGACCTGTTAAATCATGCTGTCTGTCTTCCTGCCAGTGCATGACAAAGATAATTCTGATTGCAGGCTGCACTTTTGCAGTCAAAGTAACTAAACTAAAAAATTAATCTCTGTCTTAGCCCATCTAGAAGTGTTTGTGATGCTCAGGGGACGTGTGAGATGCTGGGTGATAACTCCAGGTGCACTCACACAGGCAAAGGAACACAGACCATCTTCTCTCTTCAGGGTCAAAACCAGGATAGAAAACGCTGTTATATATTATTTTATACTTGAAATATACTTTGCAAACCAAAGACCTGATTGTTCCCCTAGTGCCTGTTGCAGTGCCATGTGAAATTCAGAAATGTTTTTCACTTCTTGTGAAAGTAGAAGTTAAATTACAACTTTCCTTTTTTTGAGCTGTTGCTGGAAGGTTTTGTGTTTTTCCACAGATAAATTTTTGCTCTCTTTGGTCAGATAGGAGAGCTGATGTCTGTGCTGATGTTGAAAATGGAGATCATGAAACGTGGCTACAACAAGAGCTACCTGGCCCTTAGATCTCCAAACCTAAAACCCTTCTCATGAGTTTGGGTTTGTTAATTGAGCATTTGTGCAGTCTGCATTGTCTGGGAGGGTGGAAGGAAGAGGTCAGTTGAAGTTAACCTTCAGCATTTGCTTTCTACAAACACTTGGACCTGGCACTGCCACCAAAAGGGGTGGAGAAAGTTGAATTTTAACCTGGCTTGTACCGTGCTTGGCAGTGTAAGGAGATCTCCTGGGAGCAGGAACAAGGAGTTGATATGTGGGGTTAGATAGCTGGGAGTGTTTGTGCAGCTGGGCTTTGGGGGATGCCCTCGCCCTGCCTTGAGCTTTGTCTCTCTCACTCTGCAGACAACCACGTTTTCCAAAATTGCTGCTGAAATCAGACTTCCAACTGCTTTTTCTTCCCTGAATGTCAGAGAGGATCTTTAGGAGTAACAGATTCCAGAACAAACTGTTGACCATATGATGATACACTTCAAAACCAGACTGCTCACTGGGAGCAGCCCTGCACTCAGCAGCCGTGGCTGGAAATGTTTCCCATCAGTGGCAGTGCTGGGGCCGTGGCTGTGCCCTGCTCTGCCCTGGGCTCCCTGCCTGGGGCTGTGCCAGCAGCAGAGCAGAAACACAGGACTCACTGGGAGCTCTTGGGTTTATTCAGGTCTCCCACCTCTACCTGTGGCCATCTCTTGTTGCACTGGAGGTTTTAAACTCCCAAGGACGGGGCTGTGTGTTTGTTACTCCTGTGAGTGGTGCAGCTCCTGGCCTGAGCCCTGGGTGCTCTCATGGCCCAAACCATGAGTGGTGCTTGTCACAGCAGCCCACTGGGTTGTCCAAGCTGTTCCAGAGACAATGTCCCTGACTGGGAAGTTCTCCTTTGGTTTTGATTTAGAATCAACGTGAATGCATCAATTTTTCAGACACTGCCACCTGAAGGAACAGCAGGGTCAGTGCTGTCAGCTGCAGTTGCAGCTCCAGCTTTGGCATCCAGGACTGGTTCTGCTCTCTACTTCCAGAGTGCTTTGAGCTTAAATATGTGCCAGCTCCCCTGGAGGCAGGCCTGCTGGAGACTGGGAGCCTTTGAGATTCTCCAGGGCAATAAAAATCTAACTGTATTTCCTTGTCTAATACCAGAACAGCAGAGAATCTTAAAGGACCTTCAGATCCATCCACATTCAGACCAGTGTAGTGTTGTCAACCCTCTTTAGTTTGTTACTTTAATAGACTTTAAAGTATGTCTCAATTGTTTCCTTATTGCTTGAAGATCCCTTGGAAATGTCAGGTTTTGGTGGAACAAAGCACTTGCTTCCTGGATGTTAAACTCAGCCCTGACAAATTTGAAAAGAAGAGTAGTTGGTTCTTTCTTTCTTTCTTTTGTTCTTCTTTACTCATGAAAACCAGCTGGGAGACTGAGTATGGTCTGGTGTGGTTCGTAAGGGTAATGTGGACACTTCAATATTGCAGGTAAATCTGCAGAAGACATATTTGGAGAGTTGTTTACTCAAGCCAACACCTTTGCCTCTCGGGTGAATATTCTCGTGGAGAGAGTTGACCGCTTGCAAGTCAAAGTCACTCAGCTGGATCCCAAAGAGGAGGAAGGTAATGGAGTGGAGCACAGGAGCGTGGTGAGGGCTCTCCTTGAGTCAGCATGGCTGGTTCAGCACCACAAAGCCAGCCTGACCCTGCCATGAGTGCTGCAATGTGTTCTCTGGAGCTCAGGGGCTGTGTCCCTGCTCCCAGCACAGCCTTTTTGGCTCTGCTCTTCAGTGACTCTCCATGTGGGAGCTCGCTCTCCAGCATTGGGTGGCAGTGGAGGAGCTGCTGGAGCTTGGGCACAGGGGTTCCAAAGCCCAAGGGCCACTCAAAGGAGAGCTGTGCTGGTGGAGCAGCGGATCTTGGCAGCACTTGGAGATTTGTTGGGTTTCCCAAGGGATCTGTGGGAAAAGGAACCTGACCTTAAGAACTGCAAAGCGTGCCAAGAACTCCAACTGAAATCAGATGTTCACTGCTTGGGCTTCAGTGTCGTTGGCCTGGGTCAAGCTGATCTTCACTTGTTCTCTCCTCTTCCTTACAGTCTCCTTGCAAGGCATTAACACCAGGAAGGCCTTCAAAAGCTCCACCACTCAGGACCAGAAGCTCTTTGACAGAGATTCTCTCCCCGTGCCTGTCCTCGAAACCTACAGCAGCTGCAATGCCCCTCCACCTCTCAACATGCTCTCACCTTACAGGTAGGGCTGCAACACCTTCTTGTTCCCTTGCAGACAAGAACCTCTTCCTCCCAGCCTCTGGGGAGGTCCTTTCCTGTCCTGTGCTGGGCTGGAGGAGCTGTTTCCACTGGGAAACAAATCCACCAGGAAATCTCCATCCTTTGGATTATGTGAAACTTTGCTTTTGAGGTCACACCAATGAACATAGATAGAAAACGATCTCTTTGGTTTTGTGCTGTGGCTTTTGTGAGAGCCTTGGGGCCAGGCGTGGCTGGCACTGCAGAGCCATGCTGGCTGTGCTGCAGATGAGGCATTTTTCCTGTGCTCCTCCGTAGCCCAGTGGCTCCTTTCCAAAGAGCTGCAGTGTGAGGTGCAGAGCACTCACCTGGAGGTGGCTCTCACCCAGCTGGGTGCAGCAGGCTGCTGCTGCTGCTTCCTGTGGCCTCCAGTGCCTGCTCTGAGCCATCTGCTGGGACCTACACTGGCTGTGTAGCCAGTCCTGAGCAGTCCCACCCTGATTCCATCTTGTAGGTAGTAGAAGTAAAGGGGGTCAGAATCCAGAGACTTATCCCACATCCATAAATATCTTCTGAGCAGGTAAAAAGTAATTACAGATAGCTGGAGGCAGCTGTCTCCTGCCAGACGCGGCTGCACTGCAAAGTGGGAGGAGAGGGAGTCTGTGTGCACTCACTCAGGAGCTTCAAGGACGCTGCTGCTCTGATTTAGGGTTCCTGAGCTGGAGGAGGAGGCTTTTTCACACCAAAATACAGCACAAACAAAAGGGAGTTGAAGTGAGAGACCTGCTGCTCTCCTGGTGATTGCTCAGAGCAGTTGAGCTCCTCAGTGCTGAGCAGTGGAGGGTTTGTGTGAGGGCAGCGGGAATGGGATGTGGGAGAGCTGGCATGGCTGGGATGGGGTCTCTTCCTGCTCTGAAATGGGGGGCAGAGGCAAGAACAGTGCTTGGGACCATCTCACTGCACTTCTAAACTGTCTGAGACAGTGCCTTGTGTTCCTTCAGAGAAATGTAGGACTGATCCTTGTCTGTGTGGTTTTTTCCTCTCCCTATTCCAGGGACGATGGCAAAGAGGCACTTAAATTCTACACAGATCCTTCATATTTCTTCGACCTTTGGAGGGAGAAAATGCTTCAGGACACCAAGGATATCATGAAAGAAAAGCGGAAACATAGGGTGAGGAAGGGAGGAATAGGAAGTGAGAAGTGTTAATAAATTTTGGACTCCAAATTTGCTGTCTGAAATTCAGGTTTGCACTTTTGGACTCCTATGGGATCAATTCAGGGAAGTTTTTTATCTGGTTTACCCACATCCTTGTTAATTAAAAAAGAGAACAAAGATACCTCTAATTGGTTTTTCCAAATGCCACTGTCTTTGGGCCTTAATGTTAAAATACATCATAGCATGAGAGGTGTAGTCTTAACATACTTAATTTAGCTTTTGAGCAACTGGAGTATTAAGCATGAAAACGGATTGTGGTTCTTCAATGGAAAATAACAAAGAGATTTAGGGTGTGTTACAATTCTGAGTGGTGGCATCTAAAGCCCAGCTCTCTGTGAGCAAGTGTCCATATGGCACCCCAGAACACTGAACACCATCAGGGGGAATGAAGGTGAGATTTGGGTGTCTGGACACAGAGGCCAAAAGCTAAACTGATGTGGGAACTGTGCTTTTACTCAAGCTGCTTATGCCAGGGGGTCATGGTGGCATTGTCTGGGCTGCACTGGGCAATCTGATGTTGTCTGGCATTTTTTATGTTGTGTGTGCTCCAGCTTTCTTCTATGGAAGATCTTTGGAGAGTGCAGCAATCAGGAGAGTAAACTAAAAATCCCCTTTGAGAATGTGTCTTGTTGTAACTGCTCCAGGTCTGTCCTGTCCCTCTCTGTTCCCAGTGAATTGAAGGCAAAGTAAAGCTTGTGTTTGATTCCTCCTTAGAAAGAGAAAAAGGAGAATCCAAACCGAGGAAATGTGAACCCACGGAAGATCAAAACTCGGAAAGAGGAGTGGGAGAAGCTGAAAATGGGGCAGGAATTTGTCGAGTCAAAGCATGGTCCTGCTGGGTAAGCACTGTGGCCTGGGTGATTGGGATGCAGTTCAGCCTGTGCTGCAGCTCCTCAGGATCCACAGGTCGATACTGCCACTAATCACATTCTCCAAAGTAAATCCGCCTGCTGCTGGAAGATTTGCCAGATAAATCAGGGAGCTGCTGGGAACAGGGTGGCAGGAATGGCTCTGGCTGCTCTCTGCCTGTGGGCACAGAGGTGTTGGGAGCTTTGGCTGTGCTGCAGGCAGTGCCCTTCCCTCACACCCAGCCGGGGTGGCACCTCGGTGCCATTGTGTGATGGCTTTGTTACATCTCACCAATGGCTCTTCACACCCGAAAGTGAAGCGGGGGCTGTCCCCATCCAAGCATTTCAAGCTACAGATCTCTCTTTAGCACTTCTGGTTTGGGAATTCATTTAACTTTTGACACCAGCAAGGCTGGAAGCAGACCGAATTCCCCACAATGCTCTTCTTCCTTGCAGCTTCCTTTCATATAAGAAAAAAAATCTCTCTTTAAATCACACTCTCCAGCTAAAAATAAAACTTGCTTTTAGTTTAATAGGAGAACAGGTTTGGTTTCTAGCTGGGGAATCGAGCACACAACAGCACCATTTTCTTGCTCCTCTCCTTTCTCATGTGAGTGTGTTCTTGCATTTGGATTCACTTGGGGTCCAGAGCCCCCAAAAATAGGGTGGTTCCCCCTCCCCAGAGTGAAATGAGTCCACTGAAAGCGTGAGTCTCTTCTCAGTACTATTCCAGCTTTGAATACTTGTTTTAATGGCATTGCAGTTTCCATTTTGATATTGTACTCTCGAGCTTCTTTTTTGGCATCTTTGAGTATCTCCTGTTTTTTGCCACTGATGATACTCAGTGTAACTGCAAGTTCTTTAAGTCCAAGTCACTCAAAACATTCTTAAGTGTTTTTGCAAAAATGAAATGTTAAGAAAAATGCATTTATTCAGATGTTTGGTTGTTTATTAAAATACATACTCCTGCTGTTCTGCTGTGCAGCAGCCATAAACAGGGCAGCACCTGAGCAAAGTTTAGCCAACAGCAAACACATACAGGTGTATGTGGTTCTCCATATAGGAGTCTTTGAGAAATAATGTAAATTAATGATGTAAAATCATGATTTGGGTTGGAGAGGGCCTTAAAGTCCATCCAGTTCCACCCCTTCCACTGGAGCAGGGTGCTGCAAGCCCCGTGCAGCCTGGCCTTGGGATGGGGCAGCGCAGCTGCTCTGGGAGCAGGGGAGCTGCAGACGCTGCCCCGAGCTCTGTCAGCAGCAGGGGTGTCCTCTGGCAGGTCCCCCCCCGCCGTGGTGTACCAGAACGGCAGCATCGGCTCCAGCGAGGCCATGGACGGGAGCCTCCTCCCCCCGCCGGCCCCGGCCCAGCCCGACTCCATTGTGCCGCCGCCCCCCTCGTTCCCCGATGACAGCCTGCCTCCGCCCCCGCTGGAGTTTAGGTAAGCCTACGGGATCCCTGCTGTCACCAGGGACTGGTAGGTGGTGTAAAAGGATGACAGGAGACAGGCTGAGATAGTTCAGAACTTCCTCATGGGTGTTGTATGGGAACCAGAATGCTGCTGTCTGGATGGGAAGGGAAACTGCAGGCAGGGACAGAGGCACAGGCAGCACAGCTCTGCATGAGTCCCAGCCTGTGTCACTCTTCCCAGGCACAAGGGGACAAGCAGAGCACAGTGTTTATTCCACAGCAGTGTCCCAGTGAGTGGTTTGGCTCCGTTGCCAGAGTTTTCCAATGCAGTTGTTCCACAGCAGGGACTCCTGTTCCTTATCTTCATTTGGACAACGCTCTCAGGCACATCCTGGAATTCTTGGGGGTGTCCTGTGCAGGGCCAGGGGTTGAACATGATGATCCTTGTGAGTCCCTTCCTACTCAGGATATTCCATGACAGAGCTTTGCAAAGAACAGCTTCTTTAACCTCTTTTGCTCTCATCTGTGAGAAACACACGACGTGGGCACTGGAGATGGAGATGTATTTAAATTTCAAGGACTTGAGCACAGCAGCTGCCTCCTTCCCAGAGACTTGGGTGCAACTTCAGGTCATTTACTTGGGATTGAATGAAATGGTGACTCCCAGGCACCTCCAGAGATGAGAGTTATGGTCCAGCAGTGGCTCAAGATGCAAAGGGCAAAACAAAAGTGGACTTTTTCTTTTTTTTTACAGACATTAAAACAGTCAAGAGGAACAAGAGAAAGTCTGTCTGATAGTCAGGGCTGCTTGGCTTCTCTCCATCTTATCCAAAGGCAGCAATGCTGCAGCAAAGGCTCCTGTGATGTGTCAGAGAGAGCCAGCACTGCACTCTGCAGCCCGTGCCTCTCGGGCAGAGCAGACATGAGCTCTCAGATGAAGCTCTCACTGCCTTGTGCAGTTGCTTAGATCTCTGCCCAACCCCACAGATCTCCCCTTTCTGGTTTTGTTTTGATGGTTGTTTTTAAGGAACCCTAGGAGGTAGATTTGATCTCCAGGAGTCTGTTTTGGATCAGCACTGTTAAAAATGGTGATGTTTTGTGGCAAATGTGCCTTATTTTTCTGTCCCATGGAAGGTGTCAGTTTGGGGCTTCCCTTGCACAGGGTGTCACACAGGCAGGGAGTCCTGTGGGGTGAACAGAGCCCCCACAGTGGGAGATTCAGTCCCTCATGCACTGGTGCTTTCCATGAGTTGGGTTTCCATGAGACAGGGGTGCTGCCCTCCAGCTCTGAGCCTGGAGTCCAGAGAGGAGATCCATCCCCAGCAGGTGTTCATGTGCCTGCCTGGCACCCAGTCTATCCCAGCACACATCCCTGGTCCTGCCTGCCTTGTCACAGGCCTGACCTGTGAGCCAGGGGGCTGCTCCGAGCTCGGCCGTGCCTGCCTGGCCTCTGATGGAGGTGAGGTGGCTCGTGTTCCCGTGGATGGTGTGACTGTGGGATGGAGGACAGCATTCCTGCCATCCCTAGAACCTTTCCTTTTTCTGGAGGTGTAGGCCAAAAGAAACAGTGCGAGGGAACTAAAACCAAGGAGTGAGGTCTCATGGAAACATAAGTTAGAGCTGGAACTTGGATTTTTTTTGTCTGGACTGCAGCAAACACACATGATTTGCATTAACACAGAGACTGTACAGTCTGATGTGGCCTCAGGGCTAATTCCCTGTCTCTCTCGTTCTGTTGCCACAGCTATCCTGTAGACAACCAAAGAGGTTCTGGTTCTGGAGGGCCCAAACGGTCCAGTCTGGTTAGCCCGAGCCACCCACCACCAGCTCCTCCCATCGGATCGCCCTCGGCAGCCAGGCCGGGCTTTGCTCCCCCCCCAGCTCCTCCTCCTCCGCCCCCGCTGATGGAAAACACCCCCCCTCCACCGCNCAAGCCCAAGTCGTCCTTGCCCGCAGTCAGCGATGCCAGGAGCGATCTGCTGTCGGCTATTCGGCAAGGTGAGGTGGTGTTTCCATGCCAGCACTCTCCTCTGGAAAGCCTTGGGAGCAGTGCTTGTCCCCTGTGCCCCCTCCTTGCCTGCCCACCCTTGCTGGGTTTCCTGCTTCCCCCAGCGCTTCAGGAGGTGGCAGTGCTGGAATTGGTGTGGCCCAGCTCTGGGGGGCAATGCTCAGCACTGGGGTCACTGGGATTTGCTCTCGTTCCTGTGAATGGGAAGCTGCCACCCTCAGCACTACCCAGCACTGTGACAAAGGGAGGTGTCAGCGTGATCCCCTCCACTCCTCCCTTTCCCCACAGGCTTCCAGCTGCGCAAGGTGGAGGAGCAGCGGGAGCAGGAGAAGCGGGACGTGGTGGGCAACGACGTGGCCACCATCCTGTCCCGCCGCATCGCCGTGGAGTACAGCGACTCCGAGGACGACTCCTCCGAGTTCGACGAGGACGAGTGGTCGGATTAGCCACGCTCCCACCCCTCCTCCCCTCCTCTCCCGGGCTCGCTTCTCACAGAATCAGGTGGCCAAGCCTTGCACCACATCCTTCTCATCCTGTAACCAAAGATGTGCCAAGGGTTTTTCAGACAACCAGCAGCATATCTCCCCTGTCCCTCCCCTGCAGCTCTGGCAGGAGTCCGTGCTCTGCCTTTCCAAAAGGGCTCCTCACGGACACCACGATGCGGCGGTGGGATTTAGCTGGAGGGGCTCTAACGGTTGCTTATTTAAAAAGAGAGCTAAACCTCCAGATTTTTGATGCCACCAGGCAGAGCACATATAAACCCTCCATCCTGAGGGATTTTTAAAGTAAAGATGGATGATCCTGTTGTGGCCGTGTGGCCTTTTGGATGAAGGACATTTTCAGCTGGTTTTCTCAGTGCAACAGCAGACAGTTGATCTGATGGCTCTTCCTTGCCAGTGAATACTGGTAGTGCTGCAAGAAAATGGGCTTTAAATGTCAGTTCTCTGCTGCATCCCGCTGTCAAATAATCAGGTTTTTGGCAATAGTGCACAATTCTTTCCCCCCTGACCCCTGAGTATTAATTCCAGATCACCCTGTGTGGGGTGCACTTCCAGCTCCGAGGCTGCTGAGTGCCTTGGGTGCAGTGTAAGGAGGGACTTTTTTTTTTTTGTTTTAGAAGCTGCCTTTACCTTCCTCACATCTCCTGGACTGCTTTGCCAAGAGGAGACTTGCACAGAGGGATGTAAAACCGGGGCAGGAGGCTTGCTCAGCCTCCCACTCTTGGGAGAGCAGAGCCACTGCCCCACTGAGACACATCTGTGGTCAGCTCTGAGCAGGGGCCAGACCTCGCTGATTTTCTCCAATTCATGCTGAGATTGTGTTCTGAAATTCCAAATCCAGTGCCTAAGCCAGGGAGAAGGGGTGGGGAGGGGTTCTCTGGACACCAGGCACTGTGGTGGTCTTTGGCCCTGCCAGGGCAGTTGGAGAGGTGCTTTTTTTAGCGAGGTGACCATACTTTAACACAGGGACTTAAATGCTGGTATTGCCTTTGCTTCTTCTCCCTTCCCCCTAGGGAGGGGAGTTTGTGTGCCTAAAAACATCATGTATGTGAACTGAGTTTCCCATCAGTTACATCAGACCTAACCTACCCTAATTTTGTTGTTATAATTCATTAGTTAATTTTAAGAGAACGTTTTTTCTCCTCACTAACCCTGTGAATTAATTCCCAGGCTGCTCACTATAGATCCAGTACTGGCAGGGGAAAATGGGGAATCTGAACTAGCTGACCTCAGTTTTATTGCTGTTTTATGTTACCTTACATAGAATATGAGCATATCTTGGAAATCCAACCCAGATACCCCCGATGTGTATTTTAATTTGGACATGACTCAGTAAGGGTCATGCAAAAAGTAACTCCAAAGCCTTTTTGAGGTTGTGGGTCCAGCTGTTGTGGGACGTGTGTCCCACTGAGACCAACTCTCCCATCTTTCTGCCTTTCCTAAAGTATTTCACCAGCCTGTGCCTGTCTCTCTTCCCTGCCTCGCCTCCTTTAATGATGTTGCTGATACCTGGAACGCTGGGCCCTGCCCGAGGCTTGCTGCAAATCCTGCTTGGGAGTTGATGGATGGCTTCAGCTTGTGCCACGGAGCCCTCACTGATTTCCTGTGTGTGTGGGTGTGTTAATTCTGCCCGGGGCAGAGATGCCCTGGAGGATGGGCTGTGGGTCAGGCTGGGACCCAGTGAGACCCCAGAGATCCCTGGTGGCTGCACCACGGGTTGTGTCTGCAGGCAGGATGCAGAGGGCGTGGGCAGCCAGGCATCCCCATGGGCTGGGAACAGCAGTGCCAGGCTCTGGGAGAGGGAGCAAACCTCTGGAGTGCAGGTGCTGCAGTGGAGAGATTGGAAATGCAGAGGGATGGTTGCTGTGAGCTGGGTGAGGGGGTGAGAGAGGCAGTGCCATCCTCCTCTGGCTGCTCTGAGACAAGTTCTGGGAAAAAGGGGCCCTGAGCTAAGCCAGGCTGACAGCAGATCACACAGGGAAGGCAGGAGCCTGCAAATGCCAAACCTGGCTGAATTCGAGATTGCCTTAACAAGACTTAGCCTTGTTGGGAAAGGAGAGCGAGTCTTCCACATTGCTGAGCCCCGTGGATCATGGATGGGGAGCCAGCCTGGCTGCTGGGGACACGTCCCTCCCTCTGCCTCTTGCACAAGGGTGCTGCAGTGTGGGCAGGCTGTGGGTGGAGGTGGCTCCTCCAGGCAGTGCCAGGGACGCTGCAAACACCCTCTGCTCCCAAATCCCATCCCAGGGCAGGATTCAGAACTGCAGGACCCTGAACAGAAGGGTTGTGGACAGGTAGGGGAGCTTGGTTGTTGGGAGTGTTTTTTAAATCTCCTTTGATTCCTGCTTTTTTTTTTGTTTTTCCCTAAATCTCTGATTGCCAAGCAGGCTTAGCCTGTGTGGGGATCCCTGAGAAACAGCTGCTCTAGAGAGGGACCAGCTCTGAGTGTGGTTGCAGAATCGCAGAGCTCTGGGCCACCAAGTGAGCTCAGTGTTTTTGAAAGCAGCAGGGGAGGAGGAGAGGTGCCAACAGCAACCTTTGCAAGAGCAGCAGCTGTGCTGGGAGTGCAGGGCTGCCCCGCCACCTCTGCCCTCGTGTCCTGGGCTCCTTCTCCTTCCTCCCCTTCCGTGGGGCNATCCCGGGAGCCACCGGCCGCAAGTCCGGGCAGGCAGGGCCGCCTCCCGTCCCTCCCCTGCCCTGTTAAACATTCTCCCGGTGTCCTCGCCCGCAGTGCTTGGCTGCTGCTCCCGGCAGCCTCTGTCTCCCCCGCGCCCCCCTTCCCCGGCTGGGCGAGCCCGGTCCGGCTCCCCGGGCTCAGCCCGCAGCCGGTGACCTTCACTGCTTCTCCTCTGCTCATCGGGGCTCCCGGAGCTCCCCATGGCCGAGCAATGGTGCACAGTGTCATTTCAGGGAAAGGGTAGATTGGAGGGGTTTTTGTTTGGTTTTTTGTTTTTTTTTTTTTTTTTTATTTTCAGAACATGAACTTATTTAACGTGTTTCTTTTGGAAGTCCCTGCCCTGGAGGGGCTCTGGGACAGAGCTGCCTGGCAGGGCAGATGCAGCTGCCCCGGGTCAGGTTTCACTGCTGTTGGATTTCGGGGGTGCTTTCTTCTCTTCCTTTTTAAACAAAGCCTTGAAGTGGAAGTGGATCCGATGTTTTTATTACTGTATTAACATTCATTTTAATTCACTTCAGAAACTAACCCATTTTTCTTCCTGATTAGAATGTCATAGAATTAGACATGCTGTAACNTCCCAGAGCCCAGGGCAGGAGCTGCTGCTGCCCCCGAGCTTCTGCTCCCCCTGAGCTGCTGCTGCTGCCCCCCAGTTTCTGCTCTCCCCCATGTTCTGCCCCCCCATGTTCTGCTCCCCCATGTTCTGCTCCCCCATGTTCTGCCCCCCCATGTTC
>VXBI01014107.1:56257-92495 GCA_013397375.1 Toxostoma redivivum
GCTCCCCCCAGCCCCACATTCCCAACCCCACGGATATTTCCAGCCCCTCAGCCCCCAACCTGCCGGGAGCAATCTCGATGGCCGGGGGTCCTGGGGCAGGATAGACCCCGGGCAGGAGCAGCACAGCCAGACCTGTGCCTCAGTTTCCCTCGATGCCAGGGGAGCAGCTGGCTGGGGTGGGGGTCAGGGTCAGGCTCCCCCCGGCTTCAGTGCGAGGTGGCAGCACCTGCCAAGCACACACCACAAGAAAAGGGGATTATTTTTAGCCTGGTTTCTCAGGAAATGAGACTTCAGCAGTGGCTTCGTGTGTCTGTCCAAGGGCCACTCTCTCTTTTCTCCCCTTCAGGGTGCTCAGGGCGCAGCTCTGGCGGGGGTCCCAGAGGAATGGGATCACTGCTCTGGGTGTGCTGGGAATTCAGCCTGGAACTGCAGGGGAGCCATGATGTGAGGACACTGAGTCCCCCCGGGGCTCCTCGTGGGCCGGGGGCTCAGCTCTGGCTCACCCCCGGGTGGGCTCCGAGCCCTTTCTGGGCACCCTGGACCCTTTGTTCCTGCCACACCCAGAGCGAGGAGCATTTATGGGATGGAGAAGGTGTGAGGAGAAGTTTCTGGGTCTCAGCCACAGCCAGGGCTGGGGACAGAGGAGCACCCTTGCCACCAGCACACCTGAGCCGTGCCCCATCCCACTGGGCCAGACCCCAGTTCCCACAGGGATGGACCCCAACACCCTCGGGCTGGGGGCCCTTTGCTCGCACCCACTTTTAATTGTTTATTTCAAATCCCCGCAGCAGAGCAGGGAGCTCGAGGCCTCTCCAGCAGTGGCTCTGGCTGGGAGTGACATCCAAGGCCTGGCTGGGAGGCCAGTGCTGGGCCTTGCACCCCCTACCCTGCCTGGGAAACAACGGCGTGAGGATGAGGAGGGAGCCAAAGCCTGGGAGGCACCAGAGCCCCCAGTGCCACGGGACACTGCTCTTGGGGGAGCCCCTTGATGGCTCAAAGGAGGTGACCCCTGGGACCCCTCCCCTCCGGCCAGCTGCAGAAAAGTGACCCCACTTCAAAGGCGGCTCCAGGGCGGTGACATTCCCGGCTCCAGCGGGGAGGGAGCTCAGGGACCCCCAGCCCTGATCCCAGCCCTGATCCCAGCCCTGCTCCCTGGAGCAGCGGGGTCACTCCGGGATGAGCGTTCAGGCCATGTGGCAGCTGGGATAGATCCTGACATTCCATCCTGCAGCATTCCTGGCTCCCGGGGCTGGGCTGAGAGCTGGAGAGGAAAACGAGGGGAGGGGGGGCTCGCACAAGCCCTGGGCAGGGAGCCGGGGCCACCTGGGCACCCCCGGACCGGCTGCTCCCCTCTGACCCCAAATTCCCTGACCCGAACCCCGGGGCTCCGCTCCCACACATCCCACCCCATCCCCTGCAGCTCCCGGCAGCAGAGGAGGGTTTGGGAAATCCTGCCAGGCTTGGGAGGCGGCCCCGAGGGCTTTGGCATCCTCAGCTCGGCTTCCAGCGACAGATGTGTGTGGGATAAAGCCCGGGCGCCGCTCCCCGGCCCGCAGCAGCTGAGGCTGCTCGCCCGGCGGGCCGAGCAGGAGGATCCAGGTGGTTTTCCATAAAATGGCTGCACCATGAAATCCCCTGGCCTCGGACACAACCTAATTTTAAGGCTGATGTGCTCCCCCCCACAGCTCCAGCCTCTGGATATCAGATGGAACAGAAAATCAGTGGCTGCATCTGCAGTCAGCAGGCAGAGCTCTCCCTGCTCCCGGCTCAGGCAGATCCTGCGGGGAGAGGGGAGGATGAGTCTGGCTCCTTGCTTCGGGCAGCCCCAGGGCCAGGACAGGCGTCCCCTCCCCTGGGACAGGGGGACTGGGCTGGGAAGGGAGTGGGGAAAGCAAAGCCTCCCGGAGAAAGGACACGGCTCAGACAAAAGGGAAGCTGCTCACAGCTGAAGGGAATCAACCCTGGAAAAAACCATCTCCCACCCTACAGCACTTGGCTGCCCCTGCCCAGGCATCCAGACCTCACATGAAATCCCACAAGCTCTTCCTGCACTGCAGGGATGGGGGATTCTCCTGCCCCCAAACCTCCCTCCCAGCAGCAGGGCTGTGAGTTTTCCCTGGAGTGGGAAAAGGGAGAGTTGTAAAGCCAAAGGTGTGGGAGCTCTGGGATCCTTTGGGCAGGAGAGGCCAGGCAGATCCTGATCCCAACCCCGCTCCTGTCTGAGGGCTGAGAGCAGGGAGGAGATGCAGCACTTGGAGATATCCACAGAAATCAGTTTATTTCCCTGCCGTCGGGATTATGAAACCACAGAAGCAGAGTTTAAATATTTACAAAGAAATCCAGCGCCCCGCAGAGATGAAGGGAACAAAGGATGAGGGATGGGGGCTCGCCCTCGCCATTCCAAACTCTGCTCTGCTAAAAAGCATCAGGAGCAAACGAGAGGGAATTTTAGAATTTTACAGTGGGGATTTGGAAATCCGGGGGCCCCCTGACACCCCCAAGTCTCAGTTTTGGCAATTCTCGCAGAGCTCATGGATAAAACACGGGCGGGATGGGCCGAGGGGCTCGAGGTTATTGCTGAGGGTGGAGCAGCCCCGGGGCCGGGCACTCCGAGGAATCACAGGAAAGCAACACCAAGGAAAGCTTCACTGCCCTCTGCCCCCGCCGGCCGAGAACAGAGCTCACACTCCATCCTTTCACCCAGGCTCTCTCCGACCGGGATTTCGGTGTCCAGCAGCCCCAGCCCAGCCCCCTTCACCCCAGTCCCCACACGGGCAGGGAATGCTGCGCAGAGCTCCAGGCTGGTGGGGAAGAGCACAGCGGGCTGAGACAGGGACAACAATGAGCAGGAGGATTTAAAAGTGACTGAGGAAGAGGGGAAAACACAGAAACGAGCTCAGGAGGAGGGTCCAACCCTCCCACAGGGCTGGGGGTCAGGGAAGGGGAGAGGCACATGGGGAGGGTCTGGAAGCCAGCAGGCTGACAGGGCTCCAGAGGCAGAGGAAGCTGCAGACGTGGCTGGGACCCCAGGAAACCTTTCCTGCTGGCCACAAGCACTCCTTGAAATGGATTCCTTGGAATCCTCCAGGTTCTGGAGTGATGAGCTGGTTTTTCAGGTGTGAGTGGAAAAGCTCTGCTCCCCCCTCTGCAGGCAGCAGGGACCTGCTCAGCTGCACATGAACCTTCAGCCCAGGCTTGGCTCTAAAACCCGCCCTGGCTCAGAGCCCTCCAGAATCAGTCCCTGCAGAGCAGTCCCAGCTGTAGGTGCGGTTCCAGGTCACATCCCAACTCCTTTCCTGCCTGGCAGTCAGGGACAACGCCCCTCCCACAGCCCCCTGCCTGAGTGTGCTCCTCACACCCATCCCTGCGCAGCACCTGGGCCCAGGTGTGCTCTCCAAAGCTCCCTAAGCCATTCCTCAATCACCAGCCAGGACAAAGCCACTGCCCCAGTTTGCAAAGCCCAGCCAGAGAGGCAACCTGCAGCCCCTTCAGCTCCTCCTTCCAGCTCCAGGCTCAGGTGCTGCTCCCACTGAGGTTTCCCAGCCCCAGGCACGGGGATCAAAGGGGAACAGGAGCCCTGTGAGGACTGCAGTGCCAGATTTAGCAACTGAGAGCCCGAGGAGGAGCAGGGAGTGGTATTTTCTCTGGCACAAGCTAAAAGGGACAAAGGGCTGCCTCCCAAAGCTGCAGCAGGCTCCTGAAGGGGGGCACCCTGCCACGAGCCCTTCCCAAGGCAGCCCTTTGGCTTTCCTGCCTTCCCAGGCTCACCAGCAGGACCAGGGCAGCTGGCCCTGCCACAGAGCGTCCCTCAGGAGTGTCCCCCCTCAACACCCTCCTGCCACTGCTGGGGGGCCATGGCTGAGTGCTGGGGCACCCCCTCCTCCCACAACAGCCCCACACCTCCCTCTGGAATGTGTGCTACTGGAGAGATGTGCCTCAGGGAAAACAGCAGCTCCTAACTGCAGGCCCAGGGGACTGGAGGAAGCATCTGGAGAAGAGGAGGAAAGCAGGTGATCAGAGAGACCCTCCCAGGGAGCATCTGCTCGTGCCACTGCAGCAGGCAGCGCTTGCCTTGAGGCTTTTCTTGGCACTGGAGGCGAAGGTGCCCACCCCTGCCGTGTCCTGATCCCAGCCCCACCTCCCCAGCTGCAGAAAGGGAGAGAGCAGAAGCTTCCAGAGCCCTGACACTGGGAGACACCACCGACAGAACAGAAACAGGAGGAAAAGAAGCCAACTCCAGGAGACAAGGATGAGCTGGCACGATGCAGTGGGGCTGCCCCTTCCTGGAAAAGGCTCCCAGAGTCCCAGGCCTCCATCCTGCTGGATCAGTCACAGTTTATCCTTTGTGTGCTGGGGGGCAGGGCTGCCATCACCGCAGGTGCAGGGTGAGAACCACGGTCACAATCACCCCCAGGAAGAGCACAAAGGGCAGCCAGGTCTTCACAAACCCCCCTATGCTGCAGGAGGGAAAGGAGGGAAGGTTTAAACGTGAGAAATCAGCAGAGGCAAAAGGATGGGAGAATAACTGGAGAAATCACAGGGAGACAGATACCTGACTGTCACCTGTGGCACTGCCACCCACCCCATCCTGGAAATTCAGTGTTAAAAACTGAGTCAGGACCAAAATAAATATATCACAAACAACAGGGCTGGGGTCTCCTTCCAGCTTAAATTAAGTCAAAGACATTTCACACTTGCACAGACAGGAATGGTGACAGGAGGCCACAAAAAATGAAACCCCATTACCACAGGGCTCGTTATTCTGACTGCTGGTGGATTTAACCAAGCCAGCTGGAGCTATCCCAGCCCAAAAGCAGAGCAGGGAACACTCCACAGAAGTGGAGCTTCAGGCAGGGCAGTGCTCACAGAATCTCCTCTCCAGGCACAAGGAGCTGACATGGAGATTCAAAACCCCTTCCTTAAGGAAAGCTCGGGGTTTCCCTCCCCACTCCAGTTGGAAGCTCCACAGCAGCTGGACATCAGACCAGTTTTTATGTAAACAAGGTTCAAGAGAGGGGAGGGAAACCAGTAATCCTTGGAGAGAAGCCATCCTGTGACCTTATGTTCCGACCTAACCCAGCCAGAAGACAACACAGAATGAGATTTGCTTTAGCCAGCATTTCCCAAATTCCAGGCACTCCAAATTAGCAGCCAGGAACAGTATTTTGGGAGCAGCATCTAGTGCAACCCAGCAAGCACTCCTGCTTCTCCTGCTGAGCACAGGCAGTGTCAGCACCACCCACCCACAGCCTGGGGGGATGTTTGTCCCTTCTGCACGGGCCAGGTGATGCTTCAGGGGGCTCAGGAGAAGGGAAGGGCCCCTTCTGCTGCTGAATCAGGCTGTCCCTCAGCTCACCTGACGTATTTCCCATAGAGCAGTGTGAAGAAGCACAGTTTCACCATGTTCCACGAGGTGCTGTTATCGTATCTCATCAAGTTTAAGGCCAGAGCCACGTGGGAATGGCAGTTGTCACAGCAAAGGTTGTGCTGGAACACAAAAAGGGATTAGAAATCCTGTCCCTGAGGTTTCCCAGTCCTGGTGGAGAGCCACAGGTCTCACTCCCGAGGCCAGGAGCCAAACCCTGGGGAGGGATCCCCTCAGACCCTGCAGAGGTGCTGGGTGGTGGAATGGAGGGGTTGGATGAACTTTAAAGCTCCTTGCTCCAGCCTGGCCTGGAACCCTTCCAGCAGGGCTGGGGTAGCCAGGATGTCTGTGGGAGCTCCCTGGGGGCTCTGGGGGTCCCTCCCTCCCTCCCCAGGCAGGGCAGGGCTGTACCATGCGGTGCTTGTACTCCTCGGACGCGTCGTGCACGGCCGTGTCCCACGCGTTGGCACCGGGGGCAAACACCTTGCTGGGATCCAGCTTCCAGTACCTGCAGGGGTCAGAGGCTTCCTCTGCACTGCTGCACCTCCCCACTGCCTGCTCCTCCCAGGGGGATCGTGGGATCAAAGCCTCCCGAGCTGCAGAGGACCCAGGAGGGTCACTGAGGCCAACCCCTTACACAGGCTCAAATAAACCCAGTGCCTTGGAAATGCACAGAGCCCAGCTCTCAGCACCCCAGAGAGAAATGACAGAGCTCAGGGCACAGCCCTGAACTGCTCCCACATCCCAAAGGAACCTCCTGGCCCTTCTGAACACAAACCTGACCTGAGACACAAACCCAGGCCCTTCTGCTCCCCAAAGCCCTGTCAGGATGTGAGTGCCACCCGCTCATCAGGCAGTGTTCACTCAGAGCACTTGTTAACATCATCCTACAACAGTTCAGCCTTTTATTTTCCTTTTCTCTAACAAAGACTCCACACAGCTCTGGTTATTAACACCACACGTTGCTGTCACGCTGCTGAAAAGGTTTAATTTAATGTGGTTTCCTGAAAAGCAGAGACACAGCAGCCAGCAAGGTGAGTGAGGGCAGCTGAGCACCAGGAAAGCCATGTCACAGCAGGTCTGTCCCCAGGAGCTGCAGGGCAGTTTAATACAAACACACAGCACTTACTTCACAGGTTTCCCAAATGCCATGTTGTCTTCCTACAAAACAAAAAAGGAAAATTGTCTCAGGAGGTGAAGCCAATGTTCAGGGCAGGGATGGTGCTGGAGGTGTCCCAGCTGGCTGGCAGAGTGATCCCACTGTCCCAGACACCAATCCTGGTGTGCCTGGCCTTGGATTCCCATTGTCTCCATACCCTGCTCTGGCCATGGGCACATTTACACTCCCCACACACTGACACCACTCACCTACAAGTGCCTAGGCACTTCTGCTACTCAGAATTAAGAGAATTTAAGTCCCAAACTCCTAATTTAGAGCCTGGAATACAAGACTTTTTCCCCCTTCTCCTCACCAAACCAGCCATGATTTATCACACCCCCAAATGAGCTGCAGTGAGGATCCCAGATCCTCAGAGCCAGCTCAAGGTGTTAATGGAGCTGGAGAAGGCAGGGCTGGCTCAGGAGCCCCAGGGGCAGGGAGCAGCAGGGGAACAGGAGCTGTGCTGCTGCCCTGGGTGCTGCAGGGCAAGCAGGAGTTGCAGGAGGGGAAGCAGGAGCTACAAGAGGGGAAGCAGGAGCTGCAGCAGGAGTTGCAGCAGTTGAAGCACCAGGGGTTACAGCAGCTGCAGCAGCAGGGGTTGCAGCAGGAGGAGCTTCAGCAGTTGCAGCAGCAGGGGTTGCAGCAGGAGGAGCTGCAGCAGTTGCAGTGGCAGGGGTTGCAGCAACAGTTGCAGCAGCTGGGGTTGCAGCAGAAGGAGCTGCAGCAGTTGCAGCAGGGGTTGCAGCAGCAGTTGCAGCTGGGGTTGCAGCAGCAGGGGTTGCAGCAGCTGCAGCAGGGGTTGGTTGCAGCAGCAGGGGGTGCAGCAGGGGTTGCAGCAGTTGCAGCAGCAGCAGCAGGGTGCACGGGTACTCACAGACACGAAGTAGGGCCCCGCGAAGTCCCGGATGACGCCGGCCGAGGTGCAGATGCCCATGTGCCCGATGATGGGGAACAGCCACCTGCAGGGAGCAGGGACACGAGGGGACTGTCCCTGCCACACCAGCCAGGACACGGCTGGCAGGGGCAGAGCAGAGCCAGGCAGGGGCTGGAGGGAGCAGCACACTGCACAGGGCCTGCACACAAACCCTTTGTGCAGCCAAGCACAAAGATCAGATCCTGCAGGAGCCGCCCTGGGACAGAACCAGACTTTCCACCCCAGCAACCAAAAACCAGGTCACCCTGCCCACCTCCCACCACGCTGCAGCCTGCCACTGCAACCTAGATTGAAGCTCTCCAGACAGAATACACAGCTCCTGCCTTTGGGAAGAGCATTCCCTGCCCTAAATGATGCCATTCTTTCATAGTCCTGCGCCCTGATGGATATTTACAGCCCCAGGGAGCAGCAGATCTATACTCCAACCCCTTTCCATCACATCCTAACCCTAACCTAACCCTTTCCCTGGTCAGA
Organism: Toxostoma redivivum; assembly: GCA_013397375.1. Classification (NCBI taxonomy): domain Eukaryota; kingdom Metazoa; phylum Chordata; class Aves; order Passeriformes; family Mimidae; genus Toxostoma; species Toxostoma redivivum. Next base: position 64,190 of record VXBI01014107.1, read on the forward strand.
CCCACGTGCAGCCTCCCTCCATCACTATCATGCAGGAGTGAATCCTCCAGCCCACATCCCATTCCTCTCCCACACGCTCCAGCACTCTCAGGTTTGCTGATCTCCCCGATTTCTCTCCCCCTGAGGGACTGAGTGGCTCTGGCAGCTCCCTTCAGCACTCCCAGCTGGGGTTAGGAATGTTACAAAGCTCTGGAAAATCCTCCAGGAAAAGGCTGAGGTGAAAATTTTAAACGATCAAAAAAAGAAAAGAGATAAAAGAGGCGGCAAGAGGGGCAGAGCAGGCTCTCCTGGGCTCCCAATCCCGGCACGCCCCACACCACATCTTGTACCTGACTGCGAGCTCGGTAAACATCACCTGACGGGAACCCGGGGGAAGAGGAAGGTGGAAAAACAAGCCTGGCTGTGCCCGGACAGCCCCAGAGCCACAGCTTTCCCCGTTCCCACGGCCAGAGCAGGGCTGCCAGGCTCTCCCGGATCCTGCCCACACCCGGCCGGCAGCTCCAGGCCCGGGCCGGGAAAGGCAGCGCACCGGGACTGCCCCGGGCACGGGCTGCTCCCAGCCCCAGCGGCACAGCCCTGGCTCCCAAACACGCTTCCCACGTTGCCGGGCTCCCCAAGGACCAGCCCGGCCAGCAGAGCCTTCCCCACGCTCGCCAAGGCCGCAAGAACGAGGCGCTCCCTGCGATCCCGGGAAGGGCGACGGGGGCTCGGGAGGGGCTCAGGGAGAACCGGGAAGGGCAAGAGGGGAAGGCGGGACAAGGTCCCGACAGGGGCGAGGGGGACCCAGAGGGGTGAGGGCGGCCCGAGAGAAGCGAGCGGGGCCCGGGACAGGGGAGGGGAGGCGAGGGGGTCCCGTCCCGGGCCCGGCCCCGCCGCTCCGCCCGGCCCCGGNCCCCCCCCCCCGCCGCTCCGCCCGGCCCCGGTTCGGCCCCGGTTCGCCCCCGGCCCTCGCTCACGTCAGGACGGGGATCGGGGTCCACACCACGCAGTGCGGGAAGCGGCCGCGCTCCGCGTCCGGCGCGGCGCCACCGCCGCCATTGAACTGCTTCATCCCGGGCTCCGCCGCCGCCATGCCCGGGGCGCGCCCGCAGCGCGTCACTTCCGGCGGGCCGCGCGCGCTTCCGGTTACCGGGAACGGGAACGGAACGGGGAAATGGGAACGGGGAACGGGAATGGGAACGGGGAAATGGGAACGGGGAACGGGAATGGGAACGGGGAAACGAGAACGAGATTGGGAATAGGAACGGGACAGACCGGGAACGGGAGCGGCCCCCAGCGCCAGGAGCAGAGCCCGGGCCTGGAGCCCGTCCCAGTCCCGGACCCCAGAGCCCCCGGTCCGGCCCCAAAGCCCGGCTGCCAGAGCAGCAGCGGCGTTTGCAGAGGGAAAACAGGGTGAGAAAAATAGCAATCGCTTCATTAGGAAGTTAAGCTGAAACTGCCCAAGGAAGCTGCAGACGTGTGTTTATTCCAGATTTCCAGCCACCACAACACACAACAGTGAGAGCCAGGGGGCTGGAGGGAGGCACAGGGAGCGCAGGGATGGGATAATGGGATGGGATACAGGGATACGGGGATGGGATAATGGGATGGGATAATGGGATGGGATACAGGGATACGGGGATGGGATAATGGGATACAGGGATGGGATACAGGGATACAGGGATGGGATACAGGGATGGGATACAGTGCTTCCCGTCAAGGCTCAGAGCAGCCAGGGCTCTCCAGGAGAGCTGTGCTGTCCCCCTGCTGTGCCAGGGGTTGGGAATCAAAATCAACAGCCTTGGCCCTTCCTGCACGTGGCACAGAGGTGACACAGAGCCGAGGTGGCCTTGGATTTGGGGATTGACAAACCCCATTCCCAACGCTCATCACGAGTTCACAGCTCCCACTCTTACCAACATCCCTCTCCTTCACCTTCTCCTTGTCCCTGCTCTGTGTCCTGCTTTCCCCTCCCTGCCTTGTCCCCCTTGTTAGGCTGAGCCTAGCCATGGATGGTCTCTGTTCCAGGACAGAACAGCCCTTACACCCCGAGCTTCAGAGCCCTAGCACCTCCAGGGGAAGCCCAGGGTGAGCTCTGGGCTGCTTCCACCAGGGCAGCAGAAAATGGCACCAAAGTTTCCTGCCAAGGTGGCTTCTCCCCATGCAAGCCACAGCAACTCCCCTTGAGCACTCAGCTGTCTGATGGAAAAGGAATCCATGAAATATTTTCCCAAAGGAGAGAGCTGAGGAAATGAACACGAATGAGAGCAAAGCCGTGGCTGGGTCTTGGTTTTTGCTTTCCTCTTTTAGGACAGAGAGTAATAGGTACAAAGTGAAAGAGGGGAGATTAGATTGGATAAGAGGAAGAAATCCTTCCCTGTGAGGGTGGGCAGGGCTGGCACAGGGTGCCCAGAGCAGCTGTGGCCACCCCTGGATCCCTGGCAGTGCCCAAGGGAAGCTGTGCCTGCCTGTGGCAGGGGCTGGGATGAGATGCTCCAACCTTTAACAGTCCATGATTCCATTTTGGCACTTGGGATGGAAGATGCACACAAAGGTTGTGTTTCAGTGAACACTTTTTGTTCAACAAAGAAAAAAAAACCCTGGCATTGATTTGCTCCAGGCCAACATAAATATCAGAGATTGTGAAAAAGCCACGAATGAGGGCCAATGTTCACATCAGCTAATGTGGTCCTGGCACGTTTGTCGGATTAGGCAATGGATTTGCTCTTCCTGCTCATGGCTGGGAGGCTGCTAAGCAGGATATCACCAGGGACCAGCTCCTTGGCAAAGCCACACAGCAGGGACAGCCTCGGCAGGACGTGTCCCCGCAGTGCCACCTCCCGCCTGGCCGAGGGGCAGTTCAGACACTTCCCTCCCTCGTAAACCCAGTTCAGGAAGGCAAACCCAGCTGCTGGAGCTCAGGAAGAGCACAGCTTTCCCCAGGCTGCGTTAAAAAAAATAATTAAACCCAAAATCAATAGAGCACTGGTTTGCTGTGCAGCTCTTTGCGTCTGTCAGGGAAGCACAGGGGCTGAGCTGGAGCTGACAGCAGGGTCTTCCTGGTGACAACTGGAAAGCTGCTGCTGTTGTGCTGCTATTGATCTAAGCAGAATACAAAACACCTGAAGTCAGCAGGGAAAAATAGCTGCAGTTGGGAAAGGAACTGTGGGGGGGAGGACAGGGAGGGGAGAGCAGGTAAGAAGTTCTCCATGCATAAAATTAAAGGCCAGGGTTTTATTGCAGCTCTCTTGCCTGACTACAGCACTGGATCGATGTGAGAGCAGGAATGGTGCCATCATTGTTTGTGCAAGCTCTCGTTTGAGGAAACACAAAGGGTTTGCCAGGATTGCCACCGCTGGCTCCTGTGCCTCCCTTCAGACAAGGGGCCCTGGCCCTGGCAGGTGCCAGCATGGCCCTGGCACCCCGGGGACCCCCAGCCTTCCCGCGGGGACAGCGTGGGGTCTGTCCCAGCCCTCCTGGAGCACCTCCCGTTCCCAGGGCTCCCAGCCAGCTCCTGCTCAGCAGCGCTTCCTTGGGAACCTTCCCTGTTGTGACAGCTCCAGCGTTGGAGGGGCTGCCAGAGCCAGAGCGGGCCAGGAGGAGATCCCCTCCCCCTCCTGACATTGACAGCCCAGGCAGCAGCAGGAGCTGACTGGAAATGTCACCGAGGCCGGGGCTGCTGGAGGACACCGGCCTCGTGTCCTTTGCTGGCCCTGCAGGGTTTGTGCTGCTCCCCTGCCCTGCTCTCTGCAGCCTCAGAGCTCTCCTGGCTCAGGGGGAGCCAAAATCAGCCCTGGGGCTCTGCTGGTGCCACTCACACGCTGCCACGGCCACGCCAGGCTCAGCCCCCTCCCCAAAAGTGGCCCTGAGCCACCCCAGCCCTCAGCTCCAGCCCCGGGGCTTTTCTCTCTCCCTGTCCCTCTGACACTGCCAATCCACAGGGTTTCACTTCCACCTCCAAGGAAAAGCCACCAGGGATGGGGGGCAGCCCTGGCAGCGCTCCCAGAGCCAAGCGCTGGGCATGGTGACTCCTCAGCCATGAAATCCAGGACAAAACCCAGCACCTCTGCAGGCCAGCCCTACAGGGGTCCCCATCAGCCTCGTCTCCTGCAGCAGCGAGGGCTGAACCAGCACCCTGAGCTCTCCCAGCACCCTGCTCCCACCGTGCTCACACACAGGACCCATCCTGAGCCCCTTGCAGGTTTGTTGTTGGCACTGCCAACAGTTCCATCAGAGAAAAGTGCATTTGTCAGTCAGGCTGCAACTGTTCCTCCCCCCACATCCCAGAGCATTTCCCTCCTCTGCCTCCTCAACCCAATCCTCTCATCCAAATGACAAATAAAACTAATTTTCTGGGTCCTTCTACCCATTTCCACCCACAATTCAAACACTCAGCTCCCAGCCACTCACTCCAAGAGCTGACCCAATTAGCTGATTGCCAATTCCAGCTATGGATGCTCATTGCTTTGTTACACCAGAGCTGCCTTTTAAAGCAATAATTTCTATCAGACAGGATTTGAAATGAAGAGGCCTCAAAAGACCTTCAGCTGAAAGGTGTCCAACAGGAATTTTTAAGAGAAGAGTTCAAATGGATTCTGCAAATAACAGCCTGGTTTTCCAACTCTCCCTTATGGCCTGCAGCTTGGAGAGCAAGGAAATGTTTGGGAGGTTTTGCAGCAGGAACCTGGAGGAAAAAGTGAGTTTGTGAAATGCTTTAGCAAAGGAGCATCTCTGGGTGCACAGGCTGGTGCTGGACACAGGGAAGGTGCTGCTGCTGGCACATGAACACTGGACATGGGGGATTCAGGCTCAGGCAGGGGACCTTGGGCTCCCAGCCCAGCCCAGGAGACTCCTTGGGAGCAGCTAGGAGGCAGGATGGGCTCTGCAGCTCTGCCTCCACGTGCCCCTCTGGCTCCTGGCTCAGCAGGGCCTCTCCAGGGTTTTGCTGTGGCTGAGAAAGCCCCTCGGACACAGGAGCAGGACCTGCTTCCCTCCCTCCCCTCCTCCCAGGCAGCCCCACCCAGACAGCTCTGAGTCCCCAAACCTGGATAAATGAACCCAGCACTGACTCTGGGGCCAGCACAGCTTTTGGGGGCTCCCAGCCCCCTTCCCAGCCGAGCTCCTGCAGCCTCTGCTCTCTGAGGAGCACGCAGCACCTGGCCCAGCCAGGCCACCCTCCACCCACTCTCACCCAGGAGAAAGGTAGAACAAAGCCACAACATCCCCCAAACAAAACACACCAAGAAAGAACTAGAACAAAGAATTGTTTAATCGCTTAACCCTTTCTCTTCCAGGGACCAGAGAAACAAGTTTTCTGCTCCTTCTAATGAGGGCAGTAAGGCTCGTGTGTTACCTCTACAACTGCAGGGGCAAAGTTTACGAGATGATCGTCTTTAGTACTCAAAACAGCGAGAAGCAATGGTCACTGCAACACTAAGAGAATCCTAGAGTCTCCTAACGGAGAGCCCATTGCTAGAATACAAAAATAAAGGAGGCATCCCTGCATATCCCAGGCTAGAAAGAGTTAACCAGAAAGAGCAGGAAGAAGCTTTCCCAAAGAGGGGGTTGAAGTAAACAGCAGAGGTCAATAAAGCAACATCTTCTCCTGACTTCCCCAGCATGTTTTTTTCCTTCCAATAAATACAAATTCCTCATTAACAAGCGACAAGCAGGTAATCTGCCCACAGCAAGGGGAAAAGGGGCTAGAGGCAGAAAGATTTTTCTCTCCCCTTCTCTCCTATTATTATTAATCTTTTTATTTAACCAAAGCAGCCATTAAAAACAGCAACCCACTGCAGAGGCAGGGAATCTGGTTGCTTTCACACTGCAACTGGCAGGTAAAAGAGCTGCACTGTCTCACAAGGGTAAAAAAAACCAAAAAAATAGCTGCCACAGCAAAAGGTGAATGGGGAGGGAGAGGTCTGTTCTCTTCAGAGCTTTCCACCTCAGTCTCTCAGTTTAAAAATCAAAGTCTGCAGACGTTGTCTACCAAAAGCAGAAAAAAAAGTTTGAGTGGGAGGAGAAGAGGGAAAAAGAAAAAAAAAAAAAAAAAAGGATGCATCTAGTAGGAAGCCTTAAGCAAAAAAAGAAAAGGGCAGACCATGTCAGAAAGTCACCCAAGTGAGGAGAATTTTGTGCTGCCTCTGGGGTTGGAAGAGCAGCAAATGCCAGGGGTGCACCTGGCTCCACCCCCAGCCAGGTGAACTCAACAGTCACAGGTACTGCATGAAAACAACCAAACGTGCCCCAGGAGCTCAGGGACACCTGGCCCAGGTGAGCTGTGCCTCAGCAGGACAGGGAGGCTGATCCTGCCACCACAGCTGGCACAGCACAGGGGAGCTGCTCCCCTTGAGGGGCTCCCAGCACAGGGCGAGCTGGGCTCCACCCTGGGACAGAGCAGGGCACCCCCAGGCCTGTCCCTCTGCAGGGAACAGTCCTTGAGAGATGCTGCCAGCTGCCCTCTGTCCCTGCTCCTGTCAGGATTGTTCTGGAAGGCAGAGGCAGCCCTGGCTCAGGCAGCCCCCGCAGCTGCGCTCAGCAGCGCTGGCACAGGCAGCCAGGCCAGCAAAGGGAGGCCTCTCATCTTTCCACGGCAGCAACAGGAAGACCAGGGACTGCAGCACATGGAAGAACAGCACACACACATGCACACACGCTCCCAGACACACACCTCACACCCCTGGGACCAAGGCTAGCATGTTCAGACCGTCGGCAGGAAGAGACACGAGACAGCGCAGAGCGGTGCAGATCTCCAGGGGCTCTTTGGTCTCAGTTGATAGTCCTAGAAAAAACAACCCCCAGAGGTGGCTGTAGCACAGCTGTGTAAGATCTGTGGGGTATTTAGTGTTTGGCAACTGCAAGAGGGGAAAACAGGGCTGTGTGTTTCAGGAGGGGGAAGGAATGGAAGTACAGTGCTGTGTTTCCAGGTGTGCTCCTGGCCTTGCAGCCAGTCAGGGCGGGGGGAGTGGGAAGAGGAAGGAGGGTTCCTGAGAGGACCACGAGTCCATCTGATGTTACACCAACAGAGGCAGGGAAGGCCCACCTTGGCCAAGACAGAGCAGCTGGCTGCACAAAAATGCTGCTGCTGCAGCTCTTACCATTCCCATGTATGAGACAACGCCCTCAACTCTGCACAGGTGATGCACAGAGGAGCAGGAGAACACAGCTACACACCTTGGGCAGTGGAGAGGGGCTGTCACCTGCCCCTTTCCTCAGCAGCTTTAGCTACAAGTCCTAGGCCTCTGATCCAGCCTGTGCCCATCGCTGTCACTGCCGCCATGGCTCAGGGACCACAGGAGGGAATATCAGAACTGGGACAGCTCCTCCTGGAGCTGCACACACCCAGTGCCTTCACTGATCCCTCAGCTAACACAGGGGGACAAGACAGGCAACCTCCAGTGCTCAGTACAGCACAGCTACATCTGCTGACGCGTCTGAGATGGAAACCAGAAGATGTTATGGGATACAACAGGTGTTTCATGGCCAACAACCGTAAACCAGGGGCCTCTAGACAGGCTGGTAGCACAGTCAAGCTTTCCAAATCACTGCAGTAAATTCATTCCATAACCCCTGCCCTAGGTTTGTATTTTATTCAGGAATTTAACATCCCCCCTGCAATGCAGGCAACAGCCCCTGTACCAGATCATACAGCAGCTCTGGAAAAATAATCACCAGTTACACTGCTCACAGACAACTCAAAGACCCCTGTTGGGACTAAATTCCACTAAAGGCAAACCCCAGACTGCACTGCCATGGAGGAGGAGGAGGTGATGGTTTAGAGAGGGCCGCTCCTGCCCCTGCCAGCTTGTCCTACCCTGTGCATAGTGCGAAACAGTGCAGTCATTCACCAGAGAAAGTTCAGGACCAAGGAAACTCGGTTCCCTTTCAGCCAAACATTTAGAGGAAGGAGAGGCAGTTCTGTTTTAGCTGGGCCGGCACTGGACTTGCCCCTCTGAGCTGTCCTCATCATCGGAGCCCGCGGCCCCGGCGCTGGTGAGCCCCGTGATCCTGTAGCCCATGTTGAGCAGCATCACCTCCAGCGGGTCGGCGTTCATGCGCCGCTGGTTGGCCTGGGAGGCGCCCTCCATGTCCAGCACCACGCGCCCGTTCAGGGTCTCGCTCTGCAGGGACAGACAGCACTCAGCACCAGCAGGGAAACACAGCAGCAATGACAAGGAGGGCTCAGAGTGCAGCTCTCACCTCCGGCCTGGGGTTCCAGAGCCGCACGACAGGGTCGATGCCGCTGGTGGCCAGGAAGCAGTAGCTGGGGTGAGGCTGCAGGCAGTTCACTATGGACTCGTCCCCCTGCAGCACACGCACCAGGTTGGTGGTTTCCTTCTCCCAGATGAAGAAGGAGCCATCGTCGGAGCCGCTGACGATGTACTGGGCATTGCTAGGGCAGAGAGCACGGCCTGGGGGTCACTCAGGAGCCAGGTTCCAGCAGGGTGAGAACTTCACATGGCTTCTGTCAGCAGCAGGCTGGCACCCCTCACACTTACACATCCCAACAGAGCTCTCCATGCTGGCTCCCTGCATGCCCAGGAGCCCTGTTTTCAATCCCAAATGGATTTCTGAAACCCAGCTCAACCAGCTTCCCTGTGGATCTGCTCATGCAGCAGCACGTGAGGAGGGCCCCTGTCAGCTCATCCCACCCCCCCAAACCAGTGCCTGATCATTTTATCAACAGTGACATGGGGCTACACGTGAGGCTGCCACAGAACAGATCACCCTGCTGCTGCTCAGCCTGTCCTGCACCCCTGCCAGCGTACCTGCCAAAGAAATTGGCCTCCTTGATGTCGGTGGTGGTGTTGCAGTGGCCACAGTACCGGAATTTGTAGTCGTAGCTGCGCTCCCTCAGCACCATCTCGTCCTCAGAGATGGAGTCCTTGCGGCCCGTGGCTCGCAGCCGGATGGGGCCACCCCCCTTCTTGTCCTCAGCTGCAAGGACAAACATTTCCCTCAGCACCACCGGGGGAGTTCTGAGCAAACACACCCCAGGAGACCCCAGCAGCCTTAGAGGAGAGTTAAGGACGATTCCAGCAGGGAGCAGGCTGGGAGCAGGAGCCTCCTTCCTTCCAGATTATCTCCTGGCTACATCAGACTCCTTTTATCACACTCTCACTCAAGAGCAAACCAGGACCAGGCACAAGCAAAGAACAGGCTCAGGCCAGTTTTTGTGCACAGCAACAATCAATCTCTCTCAGAAGTTGGAGCTTTACTTCAGAGGGGCAGTTTAAGGAGGAAAGTCCTTGTGTGCTCATTAGATTGCAGTGTAACCTTGGAGAAGGCCAGGAGCAGCAGCACTCACCGTTATCACTCTTGGAGAAGAGGGCAGCATTGATGTCCCTGTCTAGTGCATCGCAGGCACTGCTGTGTGCTTGTTCTGGAAACTTCCCTTTAAAGTCATCCAGACACTCCAGTGCTTCTGCCACGTACTTGAGCTCAAAGAGACAGCGGGCAAGGCGGAAATGGGCCTTCAGGTGGCAGGGGTTTAGGGATATGGCCTTCAAGCAGTCCCTCAGAGCATCGTAATGGTCCCCATCCCTGAGGAGAACAGAGCCCTGCATCAGCCAGCCCCAGCAGCAACAGCAAACATTTTCCACTGCTGCTTCCCAGCCCTCATTTCACTCCACAGCTTGTTGTTTCCAGCTCTGTACACAATCCCACACCCCAGGAGCTCGCTAACAGCATTTGCTGTGACTCGGGGGCACCACCTGACCCAGCCCAGCCTCCCCAGGGCCCCGCAGACGCCCACAGGCAGCTCTGCGATGTGACCACACCAGGCTGCCCCGCCAGCCCTGACCTGCCATTTTAAATCCGAGAGAGCAGAGCTCCCTGCTGCAGCACATTTCGGGAAGTCCTTTGAAGATGGAGGATGCAGCAGCCCTCTGGGCAGGCAGCACAGCCCTCCCGTGCCAGGCGGGCTCCCTGTCACAGCTCAATCGTGCCCCTGTGTGGACACACGGCACAGCTCCCTCTGGCCACCAGCCCTGCAGGGCCTCCCAGCCCCGGGACACACGGCTCGAGCAGCAGCCCTTCCTCACCCTTACAGCAAAAACCCCTGGAGCTTCACAAGTTCGAGTTCTAAAGCCTTGGGGTTTTAGCAGTGAGCGTTACAGCAGATGGGCTGTGCTGGGTATTTGTGTCCTGGCCACAGCCTGGGCTGGGGGCTCTGGGACTGAGCCTGGCCCTGGGACTGTCCCTGCCTGTCCCTGGGACTGAGCCTGGCCCTGCCCGTGCTCTGGGATTGGGGCTGTCCCTGCCCATGGCAGGGAATGGATTGAAATGGGCTTTAAGGCCCCTTCCAACCCAAACCAATCCAGGATTCACTGCACCTACCAAGGTCCAAAACAGTCCCAAGGAGATGATAAATTCACAGAACAATTTTAGATCAAGTTAAACCTTTGTCAGGGAACCACAGGGAGGCTCAGGTTGAAGGAAGCACTGGAGGTGATGCAGGACACCTCCCTGTACAAACAGGGCTCCCCACAGGATTGTGTCCAGACAGATTCTGAATACCTGCAGTAAAGGAGACCCAGCCCTCTGTGGGCAGCCTGTCCCAGTGCTCTGTCCCCTCACAGTAAAGCTCCTCCTCACACACAGGTGGCACAGGGCAGAGGTGTCCCTGTGTCTGGACTCATTGAGGGGAGCTCCAAATCTTGCAGGAGGATGTTTTATAAACCACTCACCCTGCAGCTCCCTCCTGCCCAGGAGATCTGCAGGGCTGCCCTTGCAGCACTGCCAGGGTTAATTCAGGACACAGCAAAGGCCACTTTTAGTCACAGAAAGAGGGAATGCAGTTACCTGTTAGGGTGACACAGGTGTCTCACATTCACACACCTGACTGGCTTTTAAACTGCTCTGCCACCCTCAAACATCCTTCCAGCTCAACCACCAGTGCTGGCAGCCCAAAGACTGGGGTGAAAATGGACATGGTGGGGTGTAAAGCAGGCCCTGGCTTCTCCCTTTGTTACAGGATTGACTCAGCCTGTGCAAAACTAGAAATCAGCTCAGTGCTGCCAGCGTGGACTACTGAAAGCAATCCAGAGGGGGATGCAGTTGGCTTTTAGGAGCAAAATTTCAAAGGACAGCCTTGGAAGTGCTGGAAAAAATGAGCAGCATCTTAAGGGAGATGAACAAGGGGAGGTTAGGAAATTACAGACCTTCCTTTTTTCTTGCTCTCTCTGTTATTGAGAGAATGAGGCCAAAGCAGGACCTGCAGGGTTCTGAGGGTGGCCTGTACCTGTTCCTGCTCCAGACATCAAGAACACCTCAGAGACACGTGGTGGTTCAGCCTGGGCCACTGTCTGCCTCTCCTCCTGCTCAGTGACATCCCAGCCACCTTCTTCACACTCCACAAACTGTTCCTAGCAGAAAAATGCCCCTTTTCTGCACCTGGGAGGCACCACCTCAGTGCTATTTAAATCCCAAAGCCTGCATGCCACAGAAACCCACTGTGTGTATGTTTTTCACATCTTCCTGCTACCCAAAACTGTGGCAAAGCAGAAGCTGACACACTGAAAGGTTCAGATGTGCCAACACCCTTTGGGAAAAAGATTCCTATAAGAAAAATGTCATTCATGAGATCAGCACTCAGCTTCAGTGCTCCATCTCTTAATCCCAACCTATTGTTCTTCTCCTTCTGAACACTGAGGTCTTTTTGAGGCAGCTCCCAAATCTCTGCTATTGCAAAACAGCCAGTAGGCCAGTTACCAACAGTCACAACAACTGCTGGCTGCTCTTTATCTTGGCAAGAAGAGAGGAGAATTCATACTGGGGATTTCAGCAGGGAGAGGAGAAGGATATCCTCACAAAGCAAATGGAGATGAAGGACCACAGCTATTTTAAATATGTTAATGGCAAGTCATGGTACTCAGTCTTACTCTGCTCAAGGGGACAGGCACTAAAATAACTCAGCTGTATCTTGCAGATGCAGCTCTGGCCACTGGTCAGAGCAGACATTACCTACTGCAGAGGCTGACAGGCTGTTTTGCAACCAGCAGGGCAGAATCCCCTCCAGACTGCAAGGACCTGCCACCTCCCAGAGCCCTCCAGAGGTGTCTGCAGTCCAAGGAGTGGGGTAGCACAGGAACCACCAGGCCTGAGCGTCTGCAGTGGGAAATACTCGGACAAAGCGGCAACCAAAGGCACCCCAGCACCCCAAAACAACCTTCTGTCACGAGTTATAAAGCACAGTCACCATTACATCATGTGTTGACAGCAGATTTAAGAGCCCTTCTTCAATGCAAATCAGAACCACCCAACAGAAACACAGACACCCAGACTGCTGTGCATCAGATGTGGATTTGGGATTTCTTTCTGAACAGGAAAGGATCAGGATTTCACACAGCACATCAGGAGGTGACACAACGAGCTGGCCTCCCCAGAATTTGTCCAGCACACAGTGCTGAGCCATCCCTTTGTGCCAGAGGTGCCCAGTTGTGTTCCAGTGTAACAACCCCAGCCCTGCCCGGCAGAGGGACAGCAGGGTGGCCCTGGGGGCCCTTGCAGTGACCCTGCCCTTACCACTTGCGCTTCATGTAGGCAGCAGCTCTGTTCCCATAGAGCATGGCGTTGTTGGGGGCCTTCTGCACAGCCTTGCTGTACAGCTGGATGGCCTGGGTCCACAGCTGGCAGGCAAAGGCCTCGTTGGCTTGCTGCTTGATCCTCTCCAGGTACGGGGGCAACTCCACCTGGGGGCTGCAGGGGAAGAAGGGAGCAGCACAGGTGAGGTGTGCATCCTTCACTCCAGCTCAGGGTCTGCAGGGTTTAGCTCCAGCTTAGCTAATGTTTGCTAGACTTCCTAATGAAAGATTCAGGAAAAGGCAAAGGGACTCTGGACCTGAAGAACCAGAGTTTAAGAGGAAAATTTGGTTTTGACCACAGAATCCCAGAATAGTCTGGGCTGGAAGAGGCTTTAAAGCCCATCTCATCCCCCCCCTGCCATGCCAGGGACACCTTCCACTATCCCAGCTTGCTCCAAGCCCCATCCAGCCTGACCTTGGACACTTCCAGGGCAGCCAGAGCTGCTCTGGCACCCTGTGCCAGGGCCTGCCCATCCTCTGGCAGTCTCACTGTGTGACCATCATTTGACTGTTTCCACTTTTTCCTTCATCTGCAGAGACACACTCCAAACTGAGCAGTGGGTATTTTAAGCATCAGACCTCACCAATAGTCTTTGTTTCTGCATAAACAATGTTTCCAATCCTCTTTCAGCAGTGCACAACAATGCACATGCAGAAGCATCTGAGCTCAGCAGGCCCCTGCTCCACAACCCGAAATTGCAGCCACGGTGGAGGGGCCATCTAGAGGAGAGGAGCTGGAACAGCCCTCCAAGGGACTCTGGAGGAAGCCACACTACCCATATATGGTGTTAAACAAGGGTCTGGACTTCGAACCAAGTCTCATCAGCTGTGAGAAGCACAGCCACCAAAACGTGCTGCTGCTCCTTCACCCCAACTGCATTCTGCTCCTAAAGAAAGAAATCAGCAGGAGCAAGAGCAGAGGCTCCATCCAGTGCTGGCTCCCGTGCTAGGAATGGCAGTGATGTTCCAGTGTTGGTGCCACAGAACAATTCTGGCTGCTTCAGCTCAGTCTGCAGCAGGCAAGTGCCCAAAAAATGGCAAAGGGAAGCCAAGGTTCCTCCACCTGCCAGCCTCTGCCACTACCCACACAGTTCCTGCAGGCCAGGAAGCAAACACCACTCAGGACACTTTGCTTCCAGGCCTGAGAAATCATTTCTTAGTTTTGTCCACCTTAATTCATGGTAAGAGGAAAAATCCTCAGGACAATTTCTGCCAGGATGCTCCTGCCTGGCCTGACTCCTGCTCACAGCCCAGGCACCAGAGGCCACTTGGCAGTCCAGGAACAGGGAAGGGATTTGCCCTTCACAGCTTTTTGGCAGCACCTCACGCTGTGGAGAGGCAAAGGACAAGGACAAAGCCACGGGAGCCCTGCAGGGCAGCTGTGCCCTCACCTGACGTGGGCCCTGCCCTCGGCCAGGCGGAAGCCGTTGCTGTGGAGGTGGATCCCGTTGGACACTCCATTGGTTGAGGTTTTCCCATTCTGCACTTCTGAAGGTCAGACAAAAGATACACACAGCCATGCTAAGCATCAATGTGCATTATACAAACTCAGGGTTTGTTTTACAGCAGGGCCAACCCAGCACCACAGTCCCATTCAGAAACAGAACTTCCATGGTTCCACCTGGATTTGATTTGTTCTGTTAAATTTACAAACCTCTGCAGTGTCCTTTTCAAGACAATTCCAGATCAGAAAAGCAGACACACACAGAACTAAGTGCTCACACACAGCAAGAGCAACTTCAAGGGAATTACCTTTGACTGCTTTCAGGCCACAGCTGAGCATCATGGAATCCTGGAATGGTTGGGAGGATTCCAGGACCTCAACCACTGCCAAGTCTGCTTAATCCCTGAGCACAGCTTTAGGCACTCCCAACTCACACCCCCCTCTCCACAGGTCACTTCTGCCCTCATGTTTTGCCCCACTGCAGAAGGATTTTGGAACCCAGGGTATGAACTGCACTGCAGAAACAGCCCAGCACCACCCACACCCTGCTTCATTCTCCTCCTGCACCTGAAAATGAGAACTCCACTCTGTTGTTCACTCCCTTTGTGACAGCATCACACTTACCCCCTGAAGTGTGGCACTTCTTCGGGAGGAGAAAAGTGTATGGTCTCTGTTTGTATGTCAGATCAAACAAATAGACCTGAGGAAAGGAAAAAAGAGCATGAGACAAGTCTGCAAAACAGAGATGCTCAAGTCAGAAATAAAAGAGGCCTCAGTAGGTACACAGTTCCAGGTTTGTGTTTGCTATTTCCCATTTTCTCACTGGGACTCTTTTTACAGATGGACACACAAGGGATGGCAGCAGTAACTGGGGAGTGTCCCAGTTCAGAGAGAATAGCGCTGAGGAACAGGAACCTGGTCTGACTCCACACCTGCACAACTTCAGAGATGACCTGGCCACCAAGCAACCTGCTCAGAAAGCTTCATATTTCAATCAATCAACTAAGATATTCCAATTAACACAAGGATAAGGAAGAAACCAAACACCTTGGACAGCCCAGGCCAGAGTTCATCTTCTCCTAAAGGCAGGGGGTGCACGTGTGAGGAAGAGCTACAGAGGACAAGCACAGAGCAACCTGCCCACAAGCAAAGGTCCTGCTTAATCCACACCGATTAATGCTGCCAGGAGGATTTTCTCATTCCATTGACAGGCTTTACAAAAGATCCATGAGTATCACCCAGAGCTTAAAATTAAAGCAATCAATATTCCAGGTGAAGGCCTTTGCTTCTCCAAGTTCCTTATTCACTACATTCTATTACAGTTTGATGTTTCAAGAATGAGTTATGAAATCCTTTCTAGGTCAAAGGTCAGTTCCAGAACTGGTTTTGTGTATTTTCTTTCTCCTCTTCCAGAGTGAAATGTGAATTGGAAGACCACAACAGAACGTGGTTTAACTCTGATCAGTGACACTGTAACAAATATATCCCTAATCCCAAGCATTTAGCCTGAATTAATCAGAAAGCAGTTTCAAATCAATCCCATTACCCACAGAGAAGTTGCTGTGCCTGTTTTCAACAGCACACAACCATGTCCAGTGACCCAGAGTGAAGCTTTCCTGCCCCCTCACCTGCTCACCCCCCATGTTGACCAAGAGCTCGGTGCCATCAGGGCTGAAGGTGACGTAGGTGGCCACCAGGACCCTCAGCCGGTTGTTGTAGTCTGGGAGCTTCACTGGGAGGTGCCCTGAGGAGAGGACAAGTCCATAATTATTGGCTTAACCCTGAACTGTTGTCTGTCCTACCCCAGCTGCTCCCTTCCACAAGAGCAAAGCCAAGGAGCACCAATGGATTTTCCATTTCCCACTGTCCACTGGATCCTTCCACGAGGATCCAGAACACCCACAGGTGCCTGTCCACAGCTCTGGGGATCAATTCCCATCCCTGGCAGTGCCCAAGGCCTGGCTGGATGGGGCTGGGAGCAGCCTGGGACAGTGGGAGGTGTCCCTGCCCATGGCAGGGTGGAACAAGGTGTGTTTTAAGGTCCCTTCCAACCCAAAGCACTCTGTGATCCCGTGATTCCAGTTTTGCACAGCCACCTCCACATGAAGACCAGAATTCTCACTGCCTTGTTAACAACCAGCCCTCAGAACCCAGCAAATCTCAGTTTTAGGGATTCACTAGGATTTGGCTTTTGTGATTTGCGGCCATCTGCAAATACCTCCATCCTCAACCCCCCTAATTAGGTTTCCTTAATAAAGCCCTCAGCACAAGGAAACCAAAACTCCTAAGTATTCAGCTCACACACAGGTTCTGTTCTTCAGACAGCAGATGTGTTGCATGACCAATTCAGGGGACCTGAGGAATCCTCTAGTGGGACTCATCAGGAACAGGACTGTCAGAACTGGTCTGCTGAACATGCTGGTCTGAGATACTTAAAAAAAAAAAACCCAAACATTTTGGGGTAAAAGATAGTAAATAATGAGCACTGGAGAAAAATGTCAGCTAGATTGCTCAGATACTGCATCACTGATCGTTCATCTGCAGGATGAGGCCAAGTCACTTCTGTGCCAAAAAGATTTTGAGCAGCAGCTTTGCTGGGACCAGCTCCAGAAAAGCCTATAGAGACTGGGTTATACCCAACCCTTCACTTCCCAGCAGCAGTGACAAAAACACATTTATGCTGGACAAAAAGCAGCAAGGCTAGCTCACCACCCCAGTGAAATAACCTGCAATTGCATGGAACATCCCAGGGGAGAGACCCTCTGAACAGGGGTTTGTGTGTGATGGGTAGAGCTCAGTTTCTTCAGGCAGTGAGGTCCCCCCAGTGCCCCCATACCTGCCACGTAGTACTGAGCTGCCCCGTCCGGGAGGGGTTTCTGCCGGTCACAGAACGTGTGCACTCCAGCTGAAGGACTCTGCTTCATGCTTTTCCTACCCAAGAGAGCAACAGCCCCACGGTGACACAGCCTGCAGCAGCTGCAAGCCCCATCCACACTGCCTTTTCCTGCCCAGCCACCAGGACAAGGCCTGCCCACACAGCTCTGGGGTCACCAGCCCTCACCACCCCCGTGTGCTCATCAGAAGGGTGTGGGTGACAGAAGAACAGAGCAAAGCTCCCAGGGGAGGTGGGTGTGGAGCCCTGCAGCAGGGGTGTCCCCAGGGCAGGGCTGTACCTGTGGTTGTGGATCATGCGGATGTCGTAGAGCCGCACGAAAGGCCCGCTGGCCCCCACGGCCAGGTAGTTGTTGTCCTGGGGGTTCACTGTCAGGCACTTGGCCTCCACCAGCTGCCCACAGTACTCAGTCAGGTCTATGAGCACCTCGGAGCGTTTGCTGTTCTCCCGCAGGTCGTACTGCCTGCGGAGGGGCAGGGAGCACGTGAACCACGGGGCAAGGCGGCAGGACACACCCCTGCAATTCCTGGGCTGGCAGGGACCCACAGGGACCAGCCAGCCCCGCTCCTGGTCCTGCACAGACACCCCACAAACCCCACCCTGGCCCTGGGAGCACTGTCCAAATGTTCTCAGAGCTCTGGGAGCCCTGGGGCTGGAACATTCCCTGGGGAACCTTTTCCCCATATCCAGCCTAAACCCCTCCTGACACAGTTGAGATGACACCAAGGACATGGACAACAGCCATTTGTGCCACAGGTTACTGGAAGCACCTCAGTTCAACACACACTGGGGCTCAGTAGCAGGATAATCATTAAAAGCAGATCTATAATGTGCACAGACTTATTCAAGTTCCAAATTAAACACCCAAGTCATGGCCTGCTCTTTTCCTGGCCTCCCTTTCCAGCAGTGAGGAAAATGGAGGTGATCAGGAGAGCGTTTATGACTCTACAAGAGAAATCTTTCCAGTTATAGGAAAGGGAGAGATGAGCTTAAGCTGTTTTGTACAGACACAGCCTGTGTTCAGGCCTGTGCACAGCACACATTGTGGTGGCTCCCAGAACCAAAGCAGCTGGCATTCTGTACCTGATTAAGCCATCTTCTGCTGCACTCCAGAAGGTGTTTGGCCACATGGGAGCCGTGGCAATCCTCTTCACTCTGTTGGTGTGGTCTCCAAACATGTGCACGGTCTCCTTGACAGTCAGGTCGTGCACGTGCACCTTGGAGTCCGCAGCTCCGGTGATGAGGATGCGATCCCCCGAGTGTGGCAGGAACTGAGGGAGGGCAGGGGGCACTCAGGAGGGAGAGCTGCTCACAGGGACCCCAGCAGGCACAGAGCAGCAATTCTGCCTCAGCAACGTGGGCTGACCTGTGTTATTCCCTCTTACACAGGGCACTGTGCACACTCCAGAGCCAGCAGCTACAGCAGGACACACCACAGTGTCTTCACCACACATCCCAAAATCTGCTACAACCATTTCCTTCCAATTCACAGACAGAATAAGCCTGGGATCTCCATAAACTAAGTGCAATTTAATCCTTTCCCTCATAATTAGAAATAGTTAACTTTTTTCCTGCTTGCATGAAAATGTTTCCCAGCAAGGATTTATCCTTTTCCTGCTCAGGCTGCTGATCCTGTTAGCTGCTCATTCCTTCTCAGCACATACCTTGACAGAAAAGATGTTTGCAGTGTGTCCTGTGTGCATAGAAAGGAGCTTCTTGTGGTGCAGAGGATCCCACACAATGGTATGCTGGTCATCAGAGCCAGAGGCCAACAAGCTGGAAGGACCAGGAGACAAAAATGCACCATGAGTTCTTGTGTTCCTCACCGTGCCTGGGTCTGTGGGGCTGTCTGACCACAGACATCCACGCAGTTAATTCAGCCCTGACCAGCCCATTTCCTCTCTCCCCTCAGCTCACTGTGCACCCATCCCTCCAGCCAGCTCCAGGAGCTGAGGCAGACAAACAGCAATTCCCCAGAAAACACAGCTTGGCTGAAGCATCTCAGGAGTGTTTGGTCAACAACAAACTGCAGGGCCCCTGCCTTCCTCCTCACCCTGGCTGTGCTGACTGCCCCACATCACCTCTGCAGCCCAGCCAAGGCATTCCTTGCCAGGCTCCTGTCCCAGGGCTCATGGGGTGAACCACAAACTGCTCCTGAAGTGTGCAAGGTGCTCTTGGCCTGTCCATCCACCTGCATCTGAACCAAAGGAATCCCAGATCTGCAACCCTCAGCTCTTTTAAACTCAGATTTTCTCGTAGCCATTCTCTTTCAAGTACATGAAATTTTCACTGGCAAATAATTCTGAGGAGTATTAGGGGGTAGACTGGGATGTTGTGAGAGGCAGGTGCAGAAGTACCCACTCCTCCTCCAATCCACTCATTTCTCACACAGAATCTCTTCATTCCACCTGGTTACTGGAAGCTGCTCTTTAGTTTCCCTCTAAAATTGCAGAGGGGTGAATTCTCTACCTCCTCCCCTTGGATATTTGTTCCCCAACAGCAGCTTTTACCAGCATGGAGAAGGGGGTGGGGGAATGTCACCACCAGCTGGGCAAATCCCAAAGATCCATTATAATCCATAATACCACTTAAGAGAAGAGAAGCAGCCTTCAATCTCCCCTTCTTAGTATGACCACTTCCCTTCTGAACTCACTAAAGGGGCATTTCTAACAATATCCAGATATATTTAACAAAATAAAGCTTCTTTTGAAGTGTGAGCTCTACTACAGCTCAAAATTTGAGCTTGAGCTCCACTTTACTAAAAATGGGAAGCAGCTGCTTATGATAACATGACCTACATCCTACTCTTGGGAAAACCTGGGGTTATGGCTCTGCTGATTCCCCAGATGAAGCCACATACTTACTCTCCTTTTTCATTCCATTCCAGACAGTTGACACACCCAGAGTGACCCTGAGGGAAGGAGGCAAGGGAAGATGGCATTACTCAAACCTCAGATGTATCAAACAGAGCTGTCCTAAGACAAGGACACAGTGAGCTCCTCACAAATAACTTCACCTAACAAAAGCAGGGGTTTTTTTATTCCAACCCCATAAAGAACACTTGGTAGATAAGCAGCTCCAGAAAAGACAGACATGCTAGAGCAGTCGGGGTAGAAAAGGCAAAATGAAACAAATAAAAAAAGGCAGTGTTGAATAAAATGGCAGTTTAGTCTCAGAGGCTACAGCTGAAATCCTGCTGTACACAAGGAAAGGTGACTTTGCTTCCAAAGCCCTTGGCTAGGCTGACAAATTACATGTACAGGCACTCTGGGAACACAGGGAAAATGCACTTTTGATAGCTCTGTTAGAAGCACCTTGCTGCTGGATGACTGCATCATCCATCTTCATCCACATTAACCAACACTGCACCAGAACTGGGGGAGTGCTGAGCAGCATTTGATGTGGGAGATGTGACTGAAAAGGGGGACAAAGGAATCCTTTTCTGTCCCAAACCAAGATAATTGATATGTTAGAGGCTGGCTCAGTTGGGTAGAGCAGGGCTGTGGCTTTGACCCCAGATGGGGCTGGTCACTCCAGACTTGGCCTCAACGACCCCTGTGGGTCCCTTCCAACTCACAACACTCTGTATCCTCTTAAAATCTTTCCTAGGGTATGTCAGAGTGCACATTAGAGCTGAGTATGTTGGACAGCTGACAATTGTCTTCTCCAGGCACCAGTGCTGAGATGGGGTGGTGCCCACCCTGTTGAAGGCTCTCCTGTAGGTCACCAGGCAGTGCAGAAAGCTCTCACTGAGCTACTCCTGCCTCTAACGCAGTTTGGGGGACCAAGAAATCAGTACTGACCTCCTGGAACAGAGAATTCATGCACTGCTGCAGCCAGGGGCTCAGGAAGGAGCTGTTTCCCCCTGGACACTCACCTGCAGCCAGGGGCTCAGAAAGGAGCTGGATTCTGACTCACCTGCAGCCAGGGGCTCAGGAAGGAGCTGGATTCTGACTCACCTGCAGCCAGGGGCTCAGGAAGGAGCTGTTTCCCCCTGGACACTCACCTGCAGCTCAGCCTCCAGCCCC
Organism: Toxostoma redivivum; assembly: GCA_013397375.1. Taxonomy (NCBI): domain Eukaryota; kingdom Metazoa; phylum Chordata; class Aves; order Passeriformes; family Mimidae; genus Toxostoma; species Toxostoma redivivum. The sequence continues at coordinate 85,118 of VXBI01014107.1, forward strand.
AGGCGCCGGATGAAGGGGTCGGTGACGTGGTAGTGGCGCTCGAAGCCCAGCGCTCCCCTCTCCTGCAGGGACAAACAGGGACAGGCTGACACAGCAGCACGACACAAACACCCCTTCTGCCCTTCCACAGAACATTCCTGAAGTTTAAAAATCACACCAGGGGTGTCCACAGGTCCTGTACTGTAGTATGGAGTGACAGAATCCCAGAAGGGTTTGGTGGGGAGGGACCCTAAAGCCCCTCCAGTGCCACCCCTGCCATGACAGGGACAGCTCCCACTGTCCCAGAGTGCTCCAAACCCTGTCCAGCCTGGCCTTGGCACTGCCAGGGATCCAGGGGCAGCCACAGCTGCTCTGGGCACCCTGTGCCAGCCCTGCCCACCCTCACAGGAACAATTCCTGCCCAATGTCCCATCCCTGTCCTCCTTCAGCTCAAGGCCATTTCCCCTTGTCCCATCACTAAACGTTCTTGGGACAAGTCCCTCTCCAGCCTTCCCATCCTTTGAACACCTCCAGGTGGGCAGATCTTCATCTTTGCCCCTGAACTGACTTTAAATGCTGTGTAACTCAGTGCCTGAGAGGCAGCTGGCCCAGCTTTGGGCCTGAAACAGAAGATGTGGAAGAACTTGGGAATGCTGTTATCATCCCCTGGCAGGGATTTCAGCAGGACCTCAGCCCTGAGCACAGCAGCACTGCAGCAGAGCTGCTCAGGAGAGCTCTGCCCTGCAGAGCCTGTCCCTGGGGGTGTGAGTGGCCAGCAGGCTCCAGGATGGGCCATTCTCAGCCAGGAGCAGAGCTGCAGTGCCACAGCACAGAGGGATGGCAGCAGCTGCCTCAGAACTGCACCAGAACAAATGAAGGTGAAGGAAAGCAGGACAGTTGTTTCCCCTGTGATCTCACAGGGCTCACAGATGCATCAGCAGATGGCTCTGAGGAAAGAAGGCCAACTGCAGAGGCAGGAATGAAGGAGAGGGAATGCAAGCCAGATTTTGGATGGAACATCTAAATGTCCATGGAGATTCTTCCCTAGGACTTGACCCAGCTGTGGTCCCATTCCATGCCACAACTTAATCCTCTGTCATCAGCATTTAGAGATGGGAACACCAATGTCAGAATCATCCTGGTGGTGCCCAAAAACCCACCCTGGTGGTGCTCAGAGCACATCAGGAGTCCCAGAGCAGACACAGAAGTGCTGAATTCCCTTCCCAGCCCAACGTTCAGTAATGAACTCCACACACCAAAAGCTCTTTGAAGACAAAATGGAGACAGACATAAAAGGATTGGAGGCAAAACAAACCAGGCTTTTTGTAGGAGCTTCCATGACAAACTTCAAACCTCCTGATGTATTTTTGAGGAGAGCACTCCTAAAGCACTGCAAGGCCCATGCAAGGAGCTGCAGGTACAGTTCTGTGCTACTGCAGCCTCGGGGCCTTGGGGAGGGCTGTGGGGTAGGATATTGCTTTTCCTACAAGGAACTGCCTGACTTAGCAATCCTCCCAAGGTCACACATCAAAGTCTGACAGAGCAGACGGTCTGAGACAGTCCCAGGCTAAGGCTCAAACCACAGGACCAGCCCTTCCTTGTTAGGGCAGCAAAACAAATCTTTGCACATGGATTAAATTACAAGCTTATAACAGAGTTTGGTACCAAACTGCAAAGTGAGCACTCGAGCTCCCAGTTCCTTATTCTGGCTACTCACAGATCCCTTTTCTGAATGCTGATTATCAGCAAAGCTGCAAATGATTTCAGGCCTCTGAGTCCCAGCAATAATTGCCTATTGTGTCTGCTGCAGCCAGTCCTTTCACGTTGATATTCCACAAATGCAGCCATCAGATGACTGATCCCACCACTGCACAAGTTTTTTTTCCCTACACAAAGGAAGCAACACAGCACTCTCTAAAGAAAAGGAGACAGAGAGGCTGTGACAGAGATCATTAGCTTTACTGCAGTCAGAAATACCTCTGATGGCAAGATCACACGGGGAGAACACAGAGAGCAGAGAGGGAAGCTGGCTAAGGGCCTTTGTGGTGCCCAAACACAAGCAGCTCTATTTCTGTCTTCAACTCAGAAGGAGCAGAGCTGCTGATGGCAAAGCAGCCCAGGGAGAGAGAGGAACTGTGCTCCTGCCATGCCAGACTTCATCCCAGCTCTCCATTAGGGACAGTGACAGGTCCTGTGTGTTTGTTCTCTTAAGCTCCTTATCAATATGTAACCAGCAGGGATCTCGCTCCCCACTGAAGGCAGCACCAGGAGTTTCTCCCCTGCAGCACTGTCCCCTGTCCCCAGCCAGCCCCAGGGGCTCACACACACCTTGATCTGCCTGTGGATGATGTCTCTGGTGATGTTGGCTTTTGCCATCTTCCTGCAGTGGGGCAGACGAGGAGAAGCTGTGGGAAGAGCTGCTGTGCATCCGAGCATTCCAGCCGAGGCAGGACCCACAGCCAGGGGCTCAGTTACCTGCAGGAAGCACACGAGGGGACAGGGACAGCACAGGACACCACTGTTAGGCCACTCACACACAGTGCCAGGCTCTGTTTCCCACAAAGGGCTGGCTAAGAACTGAAAAGTTTGGAATAAAGGCTCCTGAAGAAACTCCAGGAAGGAACAACGGAAGAATGAATGTCTGACTCAAGGCCACTCCCAGTTTGTGGAGAAATTCGTGATGAGCAGAATTCCAGGACTATGTCAGCCTGGAAAATCCATGCTTCTATCCCAGCAAAGACCCTGTGAGTCCAGAGCAGTGTCCTGTGCCAGGCTTCCCTCCCACATTCCATCACCACTCTTGTCCAATGCCATGTTTCCCAAACTCCACAACCAGCAAAGGTTATACTGTGAATAAACACAGCATCAATGCTTTTGGCCATGCCTCCTCTCTCATTTACTACACTGGATTATCAACAAAACACCCCTAAAATACCCAAAAGGGCATAAACATTCCTTGGAAATTGCAACAGCCAGCCACGAGGTAACAACTGAACACCTAATTACCTCAGCAAGAGAAAGGGGGTGACCAGTTAAAATTTAATTTCCAGGAGAAATTAAGAGTTTTGCACACTCTTAATGGAGTTTAATGTACTAACCTAAATAATTGAAACCCCATGGAATTGGCTTCTCCTGCTAAAAAACATTCAAATTGCAGAGTGCTGGTCACAACCCTGAGCTGGACAGGCTGCCTAGCAAAGGATCAGAGTCAGTCCCTGAGAAATGCTGCAATTCCCCCAGTTTCCATCCCACAGCCTGGCCCATTTAGACAATTCTACAGTTCTCTTGAAAATAACAAGAATAAAAATCAAATTTCAAACACCCATTTTGTCCTATGTAACCCTCTAGTTTAAAACCCTCTTGAAAAACATTTCCAAGCAGAACAAGCCAAAATTTTCCTCTTCTAAATGAGGAAATGCTGATTCATTGAAAGGAGCATTTCACAGAAACGCTGCAACAAACAGGAGTCGTGGCTGAGCTCATCTGCTCCTCTGCTGCCCCTGGCCCTCCTGTGCCAGGGCAGGGACACCCTCCACACTCCCAGGGTGCCCCAAGCTGGCCCTGGACCTTCCAGGGAAGGGGCAGCCACAACAATTTCCCCCAGGAATGGCTCCCAAGGACAGGAAGGGGAGGCGGCAGCAGCATCTGGGCACAAGGGCAGGTGGATCTGCTGACTCTGCAGCTCCGGAAAAGTTTCTGAGCTGCTTCCCCAAACTTGAGGAGAGAGACTGAGGAGCAGGAGCGTGCCCAGGGAAGGGAAGGGAGCTGGGAAGGGCTCAGCCTGGAGGAAAGGGGGATCAGGGGGAATTTCTGGCTCTGCACAACTCGCTGGCAGGAGGGGACAGCCAGGGGGGATTTGGGATCTGCTCCAGGGAACGGCCTCAGGCTGCCCCCAAGCCCATCCTCAAAGGAACAGAACCCCAGCACATCTCAGCACCCCTGCCTTGTCTGCAGTGCTCACAACATCCCCAGGCCCTGGCCACAGTCTCCCCTCTCCAGCTTCCTCCTCTTCCTCCCTGCCAGGCAGATTCCTTGTCTTCCTCTTTGAGACCAGGTGACTTTGTCTCTCAGGACCCCACTGTGGCAGTGCCAGGCAGGCTGTCACCTCCTGCTCTGCCCCACTGCTCTTTTTGTCACATTTCCTACCTCTAGCTAGAGCTGATTCCTAATTAGCTCCTTTCTCTTCCAACAGCACCAACCAACCTCAAGAACACATGAGAGAAAAAGCACATGCATGGAAAGGTCCAGATCTCCCATGCACAGCCATAAATAACCACATCAAGAGGTCAGTTTAGAGCTAAAGAAGTCACTGCAAACCCACTAACACCCCAAAACCCCTCTGTATGAACAGAATGGCCAGAGGGAAGGAATATCCAAACCCCCCAAAACCACCACTCCTTAACAGACCCAAATTCCCTGGTTTTTCAGCAAAGACTCCTCTGTGCCAGCATTTTCCACCTCGTGGGACTCTGGCACCCACCCTGGCTGGGTGAGACCAGCAGTCCACAGGAGCTGGTTATTTCTGGACTGCTTTGGGATTGCTGATGTGCTGTGGAGCTTCCCAACTCTCTGGACAGTCATTCCAGCTGTGGTAACCCAGAGGCTGCCCCAACAGAACACTGTAGTGCAGGAGATCAACACACCTTAACTTCACTTCCTAAAAGATACAGGTGAGGAAAATCATCTAAGAAATCAGACCTTGGCTAAGAGGCTTGGATAAAACGCAGTCAGACAGGAATGCAGGAGCCCCTCTTTCCAGGAAGGGGCTCGATTTGGAAACTGGATGCTGTAAAATGCTCAAAGACCCCCAAATTTCATGCCTTTGCTTGGCCAAGAAAGCTCCAAAAGCCTTTCCTCCTTTCCCTTTGCTATTTTTTGCTGCTCAACAGGTATTCCACAACTACAAAGGCTCTGGTGACCCTTCAATTATCACGGAATCACAGACAAAGGATTAAGAAGCCCAAATTCTCATTCCAGATCACATTTTGAGCATTAGCCACAACTGATCACAATCCCAGACTCCCAGTCCCCATGGATATGACAGTTACCTCATTCTAATATTAAATAAATAAAAAATAAACAAATAAAATAAATATTAAGTGTTCTTAACACTAAAGACTATTAACCCCACCACTGTACAGGTAGATCCAGCCTCCAGTTTCAAACTGACCCTGGAATAAAACAAAATCTTCCAAGATTTGTAGATCTCCTGCAAAATACATATAATAGAAATCAGACAAAAATAAACTGTGCCTCCCAATTTCTTAGACACAAAGGCTTCCAAACATGAAGTCCCTCCAAAGAGTCTGTCTTTGCCACCAAAGGAATTGGATTTTCCACCATGGAAATTGGTAAAGAATGTTCCTCTTTAGGCAAAACCACCGTGCAAATTCTGCTCTAACCCATTCTTGCAGCTTCTGGCTTTTAACTCACCCTGCACAACCAACTCCTGGTGGAATGAGGGATTAAGTCCCAGAGTGAGGCACAATTTAGGATAAATGTGCACTGTTGCTGCCAGGGCTGGCTCCACAAGCAGAGATCACCACACCCCTCCTGTCCCTGCAGGTGTCCCAGGCCAGGCTGGGACAACCTGGGCTGTGGGAGGTTCCTGCCACTGCAACTAAAGGATCTTTAAGGTCCCTTCCACCCAAACCACCCCATGATCCCGTGGCCTCTTTGGGGTTATTTCTTGGATGGCACCAGTGCACATTTCTCTACCACCCTTCAAGGACAACTTTCCCTTGTTCCTCACTGCTCCAAACCTGCCTGGAACACCCCAGACAGGACTAAAATCCTGGGATCCAGTAACTGCTGGCACCTCCTGCAGTGACAGCCTCTTCTCAAGCCTGGAGCACACACAGGAGCAGCTCACCTGCAGCTCCCTGCACCTTCCTCCTGCCACACACAACTCCAGGGGCACAAACACAACTTTCACAATGCTTGGCCTTTAAATCCACAGTCAAAAATTAACAAGGCACAGATTTCCATGGGCTCCAAACCTGGCAGGCTCTGTTTACACTGACAGGCATTTAAAAGCCCCCTAAGCTCCTGGGAAAGTTCACTTCCAAAGGGTGCTCCAGGGCATGGAGAGAACACTCACTCCTAGCCTGGAAACAAAACCTGAACACTGATAACACAAATAATTCCATCAATTTAACATCAAACACTCCCAACCCAGCCTGGATTTGGGGGATTGCATTTCCCTCTCATGGAACCACCTGAGCACCTCCCACCCACAGCAACACAGTGACAGTGCCAGGCTCTGCACAGGGGGGTCAGAGCCCCAGCCCTGGCACCAGCACCCTCTGGGAAAGCTCCATCCACCCCGAGGAGCTCCACAAAGCAGCAGGACTCCTGAAACCAGCACTTCCAAACAAGCAATGCCATTCCTAACTGCTCGGATGTGCCCAAGTTTCTCAAACTCAAGGTCACTGGGAAAAAGCAGCACTGCACACCACGAGCCTCTGGATACACCACTCATCCCTTAGACCCTTTCCCTTCAGCAGCTATGAATTATTTCACCCATCCAAACACCACCCAGAACCTCCCTCCAGAGGCTTCTTTATCCTCACAACTTATTCCCCTGCCCTCTTGACTTTCCAAGAGGTCACAGATCAAATTAAAATATATAAGTGCAGATAGGATTTTTTTTTTCTTTAAGAAACCTGAAAAGCCAAGAAGGAATGACCTGTTTAGCAGCAAACACGTTGCTAAAAGAAGGTCTTGCTGCAGCTGAAGGAGTTGTCAGGAGCAGCAGTGGCTCCCCAGGACAGATGGCTGGAGCAGGGAGCCAGGAGGAGAGGTGAGATCTGACAGAGCCAGCACGAGGGGACTGTTAGGGAAACTCTGACACACTGAGGCCACACGGTGCCTCCAGCTCAGCCCTCCCACCACAGCCCTGCCTGCCCCTTGGTCCCCAGCTGCCACATCCACGGGGCAAAGGGAAGATACCAGGAACCCCTGAGTCCAGCACAAGCAACATCCCAGTGCCCATCCCACATGGCCCAGTGGCTCCAGGAGGAGCTGAACTGGCAGAAGAGGAGAGGCTGAGCCCCTCCCCAAGGAAAGGGGCTGCAGGACACCCAGCAGGGCAGGGAAAGTTTCTGTGAAGGCTTCAGCAAGGAGACAGCGAGCAGAGGAGGGAGCAGGGCAGGGTCACGGCCAGGAAAGGCAGAGGAATGTGAGGGCAGGGCAGTGCCAGGCTTGGAGGGGAAGGGGAAGGCAGAAAGCAGGAGCTGTACCTGGCTGGGGTGGCACCAGCAGATGATGCAGGGCTGGGGGAAAGGGGGGTGAGGATGGATAAAGGAGAGATCCTTAAGAGGAGTCAGACCCCTGGGAAAGAGAAGGGAATGACAACTCGGGGGAATGAGGGGACACCTGACAGGGCCCGGGCTGGGGG
>VXBI01014107.1:96745-111427 GCA_013397375.1 Toxostoma redivivum
CCGCGCCCCCCGCCGCCCCCGAGGTCATCCACCCGCTGAAGGAGCAGCCGGCCAACGGCTCGGGAGAGGGGCACGCCAAGCCCCGCAAAGCCTTCCCGGTCATCGGCATCGACTACACGCACGTCCGCATCCCCTTCGAGATCTCCCTCTGGATCCTCCTGGCCTGCCTCATGAAGCTGGGTAGGTGGGCGGCCTGGTGGGGGGAGTCCGTGGGGAAGGGCCTGGAGGAGGAGGGACCCCCGGGGCAGGTGGGACACACACCCCCAAGAATCCCAAGGAGCGACCCTCGTGAGCATCTACCATGAGGGACCCAGAGCATCCCAGGGCGGGACCCCCCAGCTGCATGGGACAGACACCCCCAGTCATCCCAAGCAGTTACTCCTGTGGACATCCCAAGGAGGGACCCTTCGAGCATCCTAGGGAGAGACCCCTCTAAACATTCCAGGCTGGGACCACCCCAAACATCCCAGGGCAAAATCTCCTGCACATCTGCAAACCTCCCAGGCTGGCTGTGCCGGGGTGGGCACTGCTCTCCCCACGACCTTGGCTCTCTGTCCTGGGCCTGGTGGACAGCGGCATCCCTGCGCTCCCACAGACTGCTCCGTGCCTGGGAGCGGGCCAGGAGATGCTCCTGACCCCTGCTTGCACCAGGGCTTTCCTCCCTTTGACACTTGGGGAGGAGGCATCCAGTTTGCTCGCTTCCTCTCCAAACCACAGGATGCCTTTTGTAACCTTGGAGAAGTCACTCAAAAACCTCCTGGTGCTTCGGCCTCCCCTTCCTCCCCCTCCGCAGCACACCGGGGTGGGTTTGCCTCTGCTGCAAAGCGTCCTGAGATTCCCGCATTAAAGAGAACGGCTCGGGGCTGGAAAAGTCACCGGCTCTGGGAAAGCATCACTCTGCCGGGGCGGCGGTTGTTGACAAAGTATTTTCCAAACTTCTGCAGCTGGATCAATACCAGCCGAATTTCCCCAAAGCTATGATGTAACCGCTCCGCTCGGCCCTGCCGTGCTGTCCCCAGCCTCCGGCAGTGCAGAGGTGGAGCTGGCCCCGGGCCCATCGCTGGGGATACAGCCAGGGGGACAGGTGAAATGTTTGCCTTGGAGCGGGTGAGGAGGGAAGGGAGCTCTGCACTCCTTCATTTGGCTCCTCAATCGCCATCAGTGGTTTAATAGCACTCACTTACAGGATGCTCCAGCTTGCTGAGGGAAATCTTACTTGGGAGCTTCTTAAAGCTTGTTCCTGTTGTAAACAGTGCCTTGTCCTGGTCTGGAAGGGTCTGAGAGACCCCCAGGAGCTCAGATCCTTCCTGCCCAGGTGCTCCTCAAAGCATCCCGTCCCCTCTTCAGTGCACTGTGAGTGTGTGTGGGCAGGTGAAGCCCCATTGCCACCATCCCTCCTGGGTGCTGTATTTACGTGCAGGCAGAGGAGTGAGAACACGTCAGACCCGGAGGCTTGCCTGGGAGGCAGGCAGTCAGGACAGGGTGGAACCAGGTGGGAACCATGGTGTTTGTGCCTTCCTGGCATTGCCCAGAACCACCTCGGGCACGTTCAGCTGTCCCTGGGGAAGGCAGAGCTCCTTTGGCTCTGCTGTTGCACTGCACCTTCAGCCCTGCTCGGGGAGCAAAGAGTGAGGAAATCAGGAGTATCTGCACGGAAGCTGATGGAGAAAGGAGGGGCCAATGGCCTGCGGGCCTGCTGGGGAGCACGGGGGAAACTGCGCTGGAAAACACCAGAATGGGAGAATGGGCAACAAGGAGTGGTTCTGGGGGGGGATGGACGGGGTGGGGACACCTACCTGCTCTGTCACTGGGGCTGAGGACACCCACCCTGCTCTGTCACTGGGGTTGGGGACACCCCCCCTGCTCTGTCACTGGGCTGGGAACACCCACTCTGCTCTCTGTCACTGGGGATGGGGACACCCACCCTGCTCTCTGTCACCCACTTTGCTCTGTCACTGGGGACACCCACCCTATTCTCTGTCACTCACCTGCTGTCTGTCACTGGTGCTGAGGGAAGCTGCTCCTGCCACCCTTGCCTGGAGTCAGGGCTGGTTTGTGCTGCAGGAAAAGTTGTGTCTGCCAGCTGTCAGCTTTGATGCTACAGATATTGTGCAAGACTGTGTGTTTTAAGGGGTGTATTTTAGGAGAGGCTGCCCTGCAAGTTTGGCAAAGGTCTTTGGAGGTGGCAGGTGCTCTGCAGAGCTCCAGAGATGCTGATTATGCTAAAATCCACACCTTAGCTTACCTACAACTCTGGCAGGGCCTCGACAGCAGGGTTGCCCTGGGACACCCTTTTCCTTGGCCTCCTTTCCAAGGTTTTGCATTTCTTATTTGTGCTGCCTTGGCAGGTAGTTCCCAAGTTGCTGGTACAGCTCCCTCCAGTGCTCCACGTCCATATCCCACCCTGGATCAACAGCAGCACCAAAATCGGCTTTTTCCACCCAGGGATAGCTCTGACACAGCTGGGCACTGCTGGCAGTGCCACCTGGAATGGCAGGATGGGGCTCACACAGCTCCAGCTCCCTAAACTAGACAGGGTCTGCAGCATCCTGTTTCCAGGAAAAGGGGGCTCATAAATAGAGCAGGAGCTTGTAGTGCTTCCTCTTTCTCCCCACCCTGTCAGTGTGCATTTATTGATGCATCAGGGTGATCCTGCAGAATTCTGAGGGGACCAACATCTTCTTTTTCCAGGAACGGGAATTGCTGCGGTGTGGGCTGTGCATGACAGCTCCTGACACCTCATGGCACCTCCTGACTGCCCCTCCCCAGCTCACAGCTCCTCTCTGCTGGGCTGAAACTGGTGATTGAGCCACAGGTTTCCACAAAACTGAGTCTTCAACCCTGTGAGTCACTTCAGGAGTCACTTCAGGGTGTCACCCTCAGGGGCAGTGCAGGGTGGCCGTGGGGAGGAGCTCAGAAGTGCTCACAGGGCTCTGCTCCAGGCCAGGAGATGCAGCCTGACCTTGTCCTGTTGCCTGATTTCCCCCTGTTGCTCTTGATGCTTTAGACAGCTCCTCAGACTTACACACATCCTCCTGTTATCCCATCCAGGGGATTTGGGCTTTCTCCAGCAGCTCTCACTGTGTTTGTGTGGGGAATCAAAGGTGTGAGTTGGGCCTTTCCCCTCTTGCTGCAGTTTTTGTAAAATGCCTCAGAATGTTGGTTTCTGGAGGATTCCTCACCTGACAGGGCACAGAGGGAGTGTCTCCCCAGCATGTCCTGCAGGCATGGGCTGTTCTGCTTTGTTAATCCCAGTGAAGAAGGGGAAGCTGGTGCTGGCTGCTTTACTGAATACTCACATGGTATTTTAAGGCTGTGTAGGGGAAGAGAGAGTGAGGGGCAGCTACAACCACGTGCAGGTCAGGTCTGGTGGTGGGCTGACTTTGCCAGGAGAAACCTGTGCAGCTGCAGGTTGCAACCAGACATTGTCTCAACCTGTTGTGTTGTTGCAGAAGGTCAGACCTTCACAAAACACCCAGTGAGGAGCTCTCTGTGCCCTTCTCCAAGGTTTTGCAGGGATATCCCAAGGGTTCCTTCACACCGTGCCCAGGGTGTGGTTGGGAAGCTGAGGGGGTTCCCAGCAGGAAAACCTGCTTTCCTCACTCTGAGGACTGACCTTTCAGCTCCCAGGCTCCCAGAGAGTTTAGAGAAATCAAGTTTGACTGTAAATACTTGCTGGTTTCAGGGGAAAGGGAAGGAGTGAGTCAGGAATGCAAATAACAGACTGTGGTCAGCAGTGCCTTTGCTCAGAGCTCTGTGCTGAGCACCAGCTCTTACCCACCTTGGGCAGCAGCTGGGGCTGCCTGTGTCTCCAGAGCCCACACTGGCCAAAGCCAGAAAGCAGAGAGTCATATTCCACTAGCCACCTTCCACCGAGGCATGTCCTGTTGTCTGTCTGCACCAAATGGCTTCCCAGCCTCCCTGGAGCATCCTGGCCACTCCACCACCAGCTCAGGGGAATCACAGGGTGTGTGGGTTCACCTTGGCTGGAAAGGAACCTGAAATTCATGTCTTGAGCTCAAGGTTTGAAAGTTGGCTGGTGCCTTTCCTTCTTTTCTCTCAGAGTTCATCTACCCCAGATGGAGAGAGGCTTCATACCAGGGCCTGTAGTGCCAGGACAAGGGGAAGTGGTTTTATGAAGGCAGGTTTAGATGAGATAAAAGAAAGAAAGAACTTACTCAGAAGGTGGGGAGGCCCTGGCACAGGGTGCACAGAGCAGCTGTGGCTGCCCCATCTCTGGCAGTGTCCAAGGCCAGGCTGGACAGGGCTTGGAGCAGCCTGGGACAGTGGGAGCTGTCCCTGCCTGAGGTGGAGGGGTGGAACTGGATGGGCTTTAAGGTCCCTTCCTACCCAAACCATTCCATGATTCTGTGACTCCTGGTGCCCACCAAGCTGCTCTGTCACTTCCCTCCTCTGCAGGAGAAACCACGATGGAAAAAAACCTCATGGATCAAGATAAAGGCAGTTTAATAAAGCAAAAGCAAAGGTCATGTGAAGAAACAAAGGGAAACAAAAGATTTATTCTGTACTTCCCATCAGCAGATGATGTCCAGCCACTTCCTGGGAAGTACCTTCAGGAGCACAGTGGCTGCTCCGGAAAGCAAATGTCGTAATTAGAGCTGCCCACCCTCTCTTCCTCTTTTCTCTGTGCTTCTCTGTGGTGTGGAGCATCCCTTTGTCAGCTCGGGGCAGTCCCAGCAGTGTCCCACCCCCAGCTCCTGGGGAGGGCTGGCTGCTGGGGGCAGCTCCGAGTGCTGCTCAGCGGAGCACAGGGTGTTATCAGTCCCCTCCCAGCCCCGGCAGGGTGAGAGCACCCTCAGGGCTGCTGTGGGCCACATGAGCTCCAGCTCAGCCAGGCCAGGGCGTGGGGACACCCTGTGTGCAGGCAGTGACTGCAGGGTCCCCACGGGGCAGCTGAGCTCCTTGTCACCAGCCCTGCTCGCTGCCTTTGCAGCCTGTGGTGCTCCCTGACTCACTGCTCGGTCTCTTCTTCCCCCTGTTGTGTCTGGGGTGTTCCCTGCCCCTCCAGACTGAGTGACAGCTGCCACTGCCAGCCTGGCACTCACCGAGCTGTCCCCACTGTGCCTCTTCTGTGTCCCCTCTGTGCCCCCAGTGTGTCCCCTCTGTGTCCCCTCTGTGTTCCCTCTGTGCGCTCACTGTGTCCCCTCTGTGCCCTCACTGTGTCCCCACTGTGCCCTCACTGTGTCCCCACTGTGTCCCCTCTGTCCCCACCTTGTGCCTGTTGGGCTGTTGTAAAACAAGCCAGGGCAGTGTGTGTGCTCAGAGCAGAGGAGCCCAGAGCTGTGCCAGGGTGGGTCAGCTGGGGACACGCTGGTGCCTTGGGGAGCTTTGGTGTCACAGCTGAGCCTGCTGTGCCAGCACAGTGCCCGTGCTTGTGACTGTCCCTTGGAGAGCACCAGTGGTCCCCAGCACTGCTGTGCCTGGGGAGGAGCCAGATTAAGGGAGATCTCAGAGCCTGTGAGCTGGTGATAGCTGGGAGAAGAAGGGCAGGACATGCTGGGTGCAGGTGGGGTTCTGGAGCCTCACAGGACATGGAGGGTGGCTCCTGTGCCTGGAGGAAAAGAGACAATTTCAAAATGGCCAGAGGAACGTTTGTAGAAGCTGGTGGCTGCTGGCTGGCAGCGAGATTTGGGTGCTAAAACTCTTGGGTGCTAAAACTCTTGGGTGCTTTTCAAATGTTTTTATCAGCCCACATCCCTGCCCTGAAATCGTGGCTTTTGGAGGGGCCACCCCGAGGTCTTACAGAGCCCTGCAAGTTGGGAAACTTGAGGATTCCTTTGTGTGAGGGTTGATAAGCAGGGTAGGAAACCTGCTGTGGTGGCTCTGGATGGAAGAACTGGATCTTGAGAGCAGACACAGCAGAAACACCCCAGAGCAAAGCCTGGGGACACCTCTGCCAGAGCCACCTCAGGGCTGGGGATGGGACAGCAAGGAACATTCCCAGCAGTGCTGTGGTGTTGGGAATTCCCTGTGTGACTGTGGGATGAGTGTGCAGACACAGCTCTGTCTGTGGCCCTGCTGCCACAGAGGGTGGCTGGGCTGGGCTGGCCGTCGGCAGGACTGGGCTGGTGGGAGGGGCAGCACCTGCTGGATCCTGGCTCTGCTGGTCCTGGTTCCCTCGCTGAGCCCCAGGGAAGTGTTTGTCTTGTTCCTGGTGGGAATGTTTGTCTTCCAACCTGGCTTATCACGTGTTGACTGCAGGCACTGTGGTGGTGAGAGCTCTGAGCTCACCCCAGTGCCCCCACCTGTGTCAGAGCTGTTCCAGGGGAGCTGGGCCTTGCTCAATGGCTGCTGGGAAAGCATTTTGAAATAGTGCTGCAGCTGGTGCCACAGGAGTGTCAATTGTCGTGACAATTAATTTAAACAGTCTCTTCCAATGCAGACTTGTTGCATTCCCACTCCCTTATTGGGGGATGATCCAAACACATGCTCTGGCTCCCTCTTCCCCTGCTTTGCCATCTCAGAAAGAACAGCCATGGCATTTATTTTTCCCTCTCTGCTCTGCACATTGCGGGTGTCTGAGCTAAAAAACATCCAAACTGTTCCCTCCATGGATCTGAGAAAACCATTAGTTTAATTATGGCTGGAAGAGTGAAAGGTTCCTGCTGTGAAATACAGGATGGTGATGGAGTGGGAAAAGCAGAACAGGTCTGTAATCACAGCCATTCCTCCCTGGTGAGCCCTAATGTGCATTAAGGCAGGATTACACTCCACTGCAGCCATGGCTTTGCTCCCTGCAGGGACCCTGCTGCCTGAGGCAACTTCTGGACCTCAAGGCCCTCAGGAGCCAAAGCTTTTGTTTCATCCCATTTATCAACAAGGGCTTGGAGGGGATGCCGGGGTCAGGGAAGGGCTGGCTGCCCACACGGGCTGCAGGTGGGATTTGGGATGTGGGTGCTGCAAGGCCTGTGGCAGCCAGAGCCCAGACTGCTGCTGGCCTGGCTTTCAGGGAGATGCCATGGAGTTGTTCCTCCCCGAGACCTCCAGATGACCTGGGGTGGTTTGTGTCGATATTTGGCCTCTTTGCTTCACATCCTTTCTCCCAAAATTACCCAACCACAGCTTGTCCACGACACCCAGAGATGCTGGAGTTCCCTTGGGAATTAGTAGTGTGGAGGACAAGTCTTTTGTCTGCAATTAGTGTAGCTAAATAATCTCCTTTGGGGTTTGAGAAGGGAAAACCAGGTGGTGGTGGAGGGCAGAGGATCATTCTTGAGGTGACAATAATCCTGTGGCACAAGGGGACTGCAGCCCTTCTTGTAAAAAGAGACACAGATGCCTTGTACAAACCAGATGCTCATTAGTAAATGCAAGTAAATACTTCTTTTACATAACCCTTTTCCCCCTGCAAGGCCTGGTTTTGGCTCTAGGTGCAGAGGTGATGGGGGCTCTGAGCCTGCCCCAGCTCATGCAGGGCTTGGTCCTTTGCTCCAGCATCGTTGGAGCTGTGAGGAAGGGCAAAAATGGGGATGAATTACTGCAGCTGCCTTGTAAACATTTGGTTTCTTTTATTTTTTTTTCTTCTGTTTTGGGTCCCCAAGGCCTAATTTGTTCAAATAAAACCCGAAATCCACACGGAATACTCTGTGAAAACACAGCCTTGCTGAGTGGAGCTGGAGCTGGGTTACACCTCATCCCCCCTGCCCCACTGGGCTGCCTGAGTCAGCAGCAGCTTCTCACCCATTGGGGCTCAGAACTACTGGTGTAGGTTTCATAAAAACCTCAGTGTTTGGAGATTAGGGCCAGAGAGTTTCCCAGGGAGCAGCAGAGGAGCAGGGATGATCTGACCTGACCCAAGGTTGATCCTCACACTCCACTGAGGTACCACCATCAGTTCTCCATGGTGTGATATCTCACAGACCACTCTGATTTCACAGTGTCCTCCAGTTGTGTGTTAGATTTGTCATGTTCTCCTCTTTGGCTCTTTCCTGGGGCAGCACAACTCGTGTGCTTCTGCTTGGGAAGGAAAAAACCAAGCTGAAAGCTCAGCAGATGGGCGTGCACACACTGGCTGCTGCCTGTTTGTTGGAAAGGAAGATCCAGGGCTGGTCCTTGCTTGAGTGGAGCAGTGAGATGAACTGGTGGTGTGTCACCTCTGGGGTGCAGAGATCTGCTGTTACATCACCCCGTGTCATGGGGTTCCTGCCCAGAACCTGCCTGCAGAAGAAGGGCACGACTAAAGCTCATTTGAAGTCAGGGAGATGTTTTGAGTGGAAAGTTGAAGAATGCAAAGCAGTTTTTTAGTCAGAAGAGAACACACGCAGTTTTCTGGGAGTGACTCACAAACATCTCAGCATTCGAGGTCTTTGTCTCCAGAAAGTTGCAGTACAATCGACCTCCAGGGACAGCACTTAAATCCCACTTAGCAGAGGGTGCTGCTGGGGAAGCAGTTCCCCTCTCTTGTGCAAGACACACATTTGCAGAGCAGACACCCCGTGGCCACAGTTTATTTGCAGTGCCTGGAATTATTCTGCATTTTGGAGTCACGACATGCTAAATCTTCATGAGGGATTTGGAGAGAAGGCAGCTTCCCACCCCACTGCTGGAGATTTCACAGCACACACGCCAGGGGCACAGATTTAAGCACACACAGGCCTTTGAAAAGAAGAGCTGGTGTTTCCAGCCCTGGTAGTGCCTCAGTTGCCCTTGGGAACACTTTTCCCACAGCAGCCTTGGTCCGTGGGGGTGGGTTGGCAAGGAACAGCTCCCGTCCTGTCTCAGCTGCTCTGGAGGGACAGCAGCTGCTGCCAGGAGCTGGGTGTGAGGAGGATCCTGGTGGGATGGAGGTGGGATGGTGTCTGGGTGTGCTGGGGAAGAGGTGACAGTGCTGCTGCTCGTGCTGGCGTGTGCTGAGAGCGCTGTCACTTTGTCTGGCCTTGCAAAGCCCGGTAGTAATCAGTGCTAATTGCAATTACTCCTCCCTGCTGTCCAAGTAGAGACCAACAGGTTATTTCCTGAAAAGCTTTTGTTTGTCTTTCCTGCCCGTGTCCCCGGTAGGAAATCTGCCCTTCCTGGGAAGGGCGATTGGCACCGCTCTGCCTGGGGACTTGGTCTGTGCTCACCTCAGGCTGGCTCAGGTTTAACTCTCCCCAAGGCTTCGAGGGCCAGCAGGAGCTGGAGTTAAATGCTGAGTGCTGTGGTTGGGGGTGAGGAGCTGGGAGAGCAACTGGAGCCTTCTTTTGGGTTTGAGGCCCTGTCTCTTTGCATCACCTTGAGTCCCTTCTGCTCCAGAGCATCCATCTGCATCCAGCAGTGGGAAGGCTCCCTTTGCACCACGCAGATGTTAACTGAGAGGATTCTATTGCAGAAATCCCCTGGCACTGACCCCTCCTAACCCAGCTATTCATGGCATCCAGCGCCTTGCAGCAGCTGAAGGAATCTGGGAAGAGCATGGCTGATGAGAGTGAGTTATGTTTAGCTCCTTGTCCCTCTGCCTGGAGCTAAAGAAGTTTTTCTAGACCTTAACCCTCCTCAAAATGCACGAGTCCAGCTGCTGTCACTGTTTTGAAGGATATAAACCTGGGTGAGGATGCTGTTGCCCTGTAGAAAACTCAGTTTTCAGTGTGCCAGGAAGGTCCCAGCCTTGCAGGCCTGGCTGTGAGCTGCACCCATCCAGAGCCAGTGGGGGAAAGTTAAAACGGGTGTTGGGACAAGAGCAGCGGAAATGTGGGTGGCAGCTTGTCCCCGTGTGCCTCTGTGCCCGGCTCCTGCTGGGTGAATGCCATGGCTTGGGAAAGACTCACGGTCCCGCCCTAGAAAAACGGTGTGGAGCCTGCCCAGAGGCTCTGAACAGGTCTGGTGATCGCAGGCTGTGCTTTGGGAGTGGCTCTGGAACATGCCCGGGGCAGGAATGCAGTCTGCATTCAGGGATCGGGGTTACTGGGTGACACCGAACCCTGGGCTGCCCCCAGAGCTCAGCGGGGAGGGTGGGACTGGCACCTTGTCATGGGGCAGCTCTGGGCCTGGAGAGAGGTGGAGGAGAGCTGCTGCATGCACAGCTGTGCACAGCTGGGCCAGGAAGGGGATTTTCAAGATGTGGTGGCACCGAGCCTTGAAGCCTCCCAGGCCATCGCTGCTCATTGGTTCTGTGTTTTTCTCCCTGCAGCCACGGGGTGACAGCCCAAGGGCCCTGGGTCTCTCAGTCTTTAATGGCAATTAGATCTTTCTTAAAACGTGCTTTTCTTGCAGAGTGTCCTTGACTTCCCTTCTGGTGTGAAGGAGAAGCATTAGCCAAACACAGGACTGGAAATTGGGAGCTGCTGGCTTCTCACGCCATTCACTTGGGGACTTGGGCAAGTCCATTTAATGTCTTTTGTTTCTCATTTCCTTTTTACAGCTGGGAGAAAATTAATACCAGCTCTGTAAAAGACTCCCAATTGATCTCTTAATTTCTTGTGAGTGCTTCAAGATAAAACCAGGGTACATGCTCTTGCTGCTCTCAAAAAAAAATGTGTTCAAGTGTTTCTGCTAAAGGCAGAAATCCATGGATTGTTCTCAGGGCATGTTGTGGTTGTGTGTGGGCACCTTCTCCTCCTGGGAGGCTACTCCAGGTCTTCCCAGTCCTTCCCAGGGTCGGGCAGTGAGGTTGAGCTGGGAGGAATCGCTGGCAGCTCTTTGTGTGCGGGCTCAGCAGTGTGTGCTGGGTGGGGAATGCCGGCTGCTGGATCCCACAGAAGGCTCTGAGCTGCCCCACAGTGCTTGGAAAGAGAGGGATGGGCGAGAAGCAAAGCAAGCCCAAAGGAGCCCATCCCTGTGCTGGAGGGAGGAGTGGGTGCTGAGGCTGGAAGGGCCGAGGGAGGAGATGTGGGTGTTCTGGTTAATTCCCAGTGTAAACAGCTCGTTCCTGAGTGTACACAGCGGGCTCTCGGGGCCGCCCATCCTGGCAGGCTGCAGCCCAGGGTGCCTGGGGATGATTCAGAGCCAGCATCGCTCTCTGCAGCACTGCAGCACTGCCACGGGGTCCCAGCACACCTGCACACCCACACACGGCCTGCCCTGCACCTCCCTGGGGAGGGAAATGGGGTTTGCCTTTGCAGGGGGAGTGTGTTCTCCTGGAGGGAGCTGGGCTCCTCTGCATGTGGGCCTGGCTGCTGGCAGGATGCAGTGATGCCTTTGTCGTGTTCTCCAGGCTGCTCAGCTTTCTGGGGACCTTCCTGCATCTCCAGCTCCTTCCCTACATGGGAAGGACAGCCTCAGGGCTGCCATCATCACTGTCCTTGGGGATTTGCATGCCCAGGGTCTGCAGTCTGGCACTCCTGCGTCCCTGTGCAGCGTGGCAGTGCCTGCTGTGGCTGCCATGGGCTTGGAGCCACATTCCTGCACGGTGCTGCTGCAGGCACTGAGTGACCAGAAGAGACTTTGTCCTTGCACTCAGTTGCCACAAGAAGCTTTGCCCTTGCCCTGCTGTTGCTGTCCATGCCAGGGCTCAGCTGCCTGTCCTCTGTTCCCAGCTGTGTCGTGCCAGTGGCTGCTGCTGGGTGGGAAGGAGCTGGACCCCCCTCCCCTGCCCCAGGAGCTTTGACAGCACACCAGACCCCATCCCATTATCACCAGGAGCAGCTGCAGTGCATGAAATGACTCTGAAGAGCTGCTCTCCAGCAGGCTCTGTGCACACAACAGCCCAGGCCTGTCCCCCAGACCATCTCTGACCTGTCCTTGGCACCTTGACCTGGCAGAGCCATGCCAGCACTGCTCCTGCTGGGGCCCTGGCATCCATCCCCTCTGTGCCTGCAGCACGGCAGCTCTCAGCATCCTTCCAAAGAGAAAGGCTCTGCCTGCAGCTCCTTTGTGTTAATGCTGCCCTGGGCTGGATTTGCTCCCCAGGGGTCCCCAGGGAACAGTGAGATTTGGGGAAGTGCTGCTGCCTGCAGCTGCCTCAGATGAGGTGTCTGCACTTGTCTCCCCTTCCATCAGAGGGTTTATTCAGGGCTGCCAGTGGGGATTTCCTGGGAGCTGCTGCTGCAGGAGCACAGTGGAGCTGTCAGACATCACAGCCCTGCTGCACCTGCCCACAGCCCCTCCTCACAGTGATGCAGGAGCCTCTGCTGTTCCTGAGGGCTGAGGGGCTCTGCCCTGTGCTGCCCTAGCTGGGCTCACGTGGCTGTGCCTTGGGGGCTCCTCCTGTGTGCAGCCTGCTCAGGCTGTGGGTTGTGGCTGCTTGGCTGAGCTGCAGCAAGGCTGGTACCTGGCAGTGTCTGCTTTTTGTCCTGTGGCTTTCAGGTTTTGAGTCACCCAAGGGCTGGCCTGATGCTATCAGCCCCGTTCTTATCTTCTGCAAAGCAGGCAGGGTCCAGCCAGGTCACCTTCCCACACGCACCTGCCTTGCCTCAGGCATTGGGGCTGGACCCACGGGCTGGGGGGCTGGGGCTGTACCAGGCAGGAACTGCTTCCATTTGTGCCCGGGGTGTTTGCTTTAGGTGGGAAAAGGAGTAAAACCAGGGCAGTTGTGTGGCTGTGAGGTGGGGCCGAGCTGGGTGAGCAAGGTCTGTAGGCACAGGGGTGATAATGTCACACCAGGGGAAATAAAACAGTCCCTTTCTCATGTGGCAAGGGGACGGCATGGCTTTTGGGGATGTTGTGTGCATATTGGCTGTGACAGTGTGGCTTTTGGGGACGGTGTGTGCAATCCAGCTGGTCAGGGTCACAGCCAGGCTGTGTTGGGCAGACCCTGGGGGGACCAGCCCAGGCCTTCATCCCATCCCACGTGGATGAAGTTGATCCTGGCTCCTGAAAATGCCTGCAGGCTGTGGGGCAGTGCTGGATGCTGATGGCTTTTCACCCAGTTCTCAGCCTGATTTCAGCCCCTGCCCACCGAGTTTGGGGTGCAGGAGTGACCCCGAAATCAGGCTGGGTGTTTTGCTTTCCCCTTGTCCCTGTGCTGGTTTTGCACGCTGTGTCCATGGTGAGGGTGGCTCTGTGGCCCTTGTGTGGGATCTGCATTCACTCAGTGACTCACGAAAAGCAGCATAAATTAATTACCTTCCTGGTTCTTGGCTTTGCTTCCTAATTAGCGACAACAAAATAATGAGGCTTGAATGAAACATTTGGTTTGTTCTGGAGGAAATTGTTTTGCTTAGAAGCACTTTCTGTACCTGTGCCTTAACACAAAAAACAAGAAGTCACCTTCTCACCAGGAAATGGCATTTGGGGTGGAAAATCAACGCTTTTCCGTTCTGGACATTGAAGCCACTGGGTGCTTAAAAGGTTGCCCAAATCAACCCAAGCTGCTGAAACCAACCCAAAAAGAGCTGCAGGGGAGCACTGGGGTGACCTGGACCTGCATTAAAACCCTGCCTGCTCCCTGGTGAAACAGAAAAGGGTTTGGCAGAGCCTGAACTGCGTCACGGCCCCACATGTGCCCTCCCATGGGATGCCTGTGGGAACAAGCCAGGTTAGAGCTCCGTGGGGCTGGAATTCCAGGGCACGTGGTGACGTGTGAGCTTGTGAGAGGCAGTGAATGTAATTTAAGTACGGTGGTTTTACCCCCTCTCCTGGCAGGGTGACACCAGCCCTGGCCTCGCTCTATTTATAGGTGTAAATCACCAGCTATTTAATTCCTTTTGAGCAAGTTCAATTTTCATCCCCTTCCCTCGAGGCTTCCCTGTTCCATCTGGTGCAGCTCTCTCGGTTCTCCTTGCTCCNGGAGAAAGAAGGGGCTGGTGCTGAGTCATGGCTTTGTGGATCACTTGTCTCCAGGGCTGGTGACACATCCCAGATTTTGGGGTTCAGCCAGCAAAGTGTCAAGGTGTGGGGGCTCTGTGTGGAGCCTGTGTCACACGGGGGTGTGGGAGGCATCCTGCCTGCATCCCTCACCCCGGGACTGGGCCCCCCAGCCCCTGCCAGCCCGGTGTCCTGAAGGGTTAAAGTGGCCTTTGGAGGCCCTGGTGCCGTCACACACACACGTGTGTCTCCTCCAGCCCTGCTCTGCAGTGTCCTTCAGAAGGGCAGCCCTTCTGAGCATGCCTGCTTCCCACACCCTGAGCCTTCTCCAGGGCTTCCCCAGCTCTGCAGCTCCTCACCCAGCCCAGAGCAGCACCCGGGGTCCCCAGGGCTGCAGAGAGCATCCCTGGGGGGCTTCAGCACCACCCCAGACTGACCTGCATCCTCCACCCCTGCCCAGACTGAGCCCTCATCCTCCACCTCCTTCCAGAACAATCTCTGGGGGGTGGGAGAGCTGCAAACCCTGGTTAATAATNGACACCAGCCCTGGCCTCGCTCTATTTATAGGTGTAAATCACCAGCTATTTAATTCCTTTTGAGCAAGTTCAATTTTCATCCCCTTCCCTCGAGGCTTCCCTGTTCCATCTGGTGCAGCTCTCTCGGTTCTCCTTGCTCCCTGTCTTTGCAGGGATCCAGCTCCATTTTCCAAGGGAGGAGCCCAGCAGGGTGAGACATCCCCGATGGCCCTGCTGGGCCAGCAGCAATCAGCAGAGCCTGGCTGATCCTTGGGCAACTGCTGCTCAGGGAAGAGAGCAATCCAGGGTGGTGTTTTCTGAAGTCAGAGGATAAATGGAAAGAAGCTGCAGCCAAACTCTGGAGGGCTGGGATGGATTTTCCCTGGGGATCCAGCTGCAAAATGTTCTGTCACTGCATCGCCATCCTCACAGGCTTTAACCCTGCTGGGATCTTACCCATCCTCCAGCCTCCACCTGCCCAAAATCC
>VXBI01014107.1:120892-150092 GCA_013397375.1 Toxostoma redivivum
CCTGCTCTGCCCACTGGTGGCTGTTTCATCCATCTCCAGGAAGAATGGGGCTGGGACCTTTTGTTCCCTTTCCGTGTGGGATTTTAACCCATCTCCTTTCTCGGGATCTCTTCCCAGCTGCGATCCTACAACCGGCACACGCTGGTGGCTGACCCCTACGAGGAAGCCTGGAACCAGATGCTGCTGCGGAGGCAGAAGGCCCGGCAGCTGGAGCAGAAGGTGCTGGGGGAGCCCCAGGGCAGGGCAGGACGGGGGCCGGGGGGGCTGGGGTTTGGGTGACAGAAGGTGACCCCAAGCCTTGGAGCTCCTCTGATGGCCCCGGGCTCCAAGCAAGTCCCTGGAGGGTGGCTGGGAGGATCTGTGCTGTGTTCCCTGTATCCCACTGCTGCTCCCTGCTCATTCCTATGGCCAGTTCCCTGCTTGCCCTCCCCACCTGCCCTGGTCACGCTGCTGATGCTGCCCTGCTCTGTCACAGATGAACAACTACCTGACAGTGCCAGCACACAGGTTGGACTCGCCCACCATGTCCCGGGCTCGCATTGGCTCAGGTAGGTGGGAGGGACCTGCAGGAGGAGCACCTGGAGCACTTGGAGCTTGTGCTGTCCTGCACCTCCTCAGCTCCCCGTGGCTCTCCAGCCCCGACCATCCCTATCCCACACCCATCCCAAGCCCCAGAGGGTTGCTGCTCCCAGCAGAAGCCCCCAGCTCGCTTCCCAGCACGATTCCCACTGGGGGAGTCAGGTTGGGCAGTCCCTGTGGAGCTCAGCTTGCTCCATCCTCGCAGCCGTGGCTCTGTCCGTGTCCCTCCCAGCCCTCCTCAGGGGCGGGGATCAGCAGCGCTCAGCCGCGGGATCTGTTGCCACTGGGTTCCCAGTTTGTCCATCGCACATTTGCTTTGACGCCCTCGGTTCCTCCTGTGCTGCGTGTCCCCTGCTGCTGCGGGGACAGGGTGTCGGGTGTCGGGGTGTGGCGCGGCTGCGGAGCCGGCAGTTCATCAGCAGAGGGCAGCTTCGCCTTTCCCAACCGAGCCGGGCTGTCGGCAGCTCCAGCTGCGATGTGGGAATCGGGAAAAGGAATTACACAGCTGAATTGGAAATCAGCGAGACAGCCCGGGCACCCCAGCCCCAAACAAACATCCCCGAGAGCCCCCTGCCCTGCCTGACCCCCCTGTGCCTCCCAGACCCGCTGGCCTACGAGCCCAAGGAGGACTCGGAGAACCTGCCCATCATCACCATCGACCCGGCCTCGCCACAGTCCCCCGAGTCCGTGGACCTGATGAGCGAGGAACCCAAGGGCTGCAGTGGCCTCCCACCCTCGCCCGAGGAGGATGAGGAGGGGCTGGTGATGCGGGTGAAGGAGCCTTCCTCCCCGGGGACTGACGACGTCTTCACCCCGGGGAACAGCGACAGCCCCAGCAACCAGCGCATGCTGCGGTGCCTGAGCGACCCCGGCCCGCGGCCAGAGCCCGAGGAGGGCGAGCCCTTCATCCCCAAGGGGCAGTAGCTGCTGGCACAAAGCCTCCAGATTGTTTCTCTCTCTCCACTCATTCGTTCTTTGCTCTTCTTTTTGGTTTCTCGTCACTACACACCGGGTTCAGGAAGGGGAGACTGTCCTGGATGGACTGGGATTGCCAGGACAGCTCTGCCCAGCGAGCCCTGGGCTGGCCCCAATGAGCAGGGAAGGAGGCCCGGGATGCCCCGGGCTCCTTGGGCCGCGTGCCCTGGGGGTGATGGACAATTTTCCGCCCGGGATTGGGATCTGCAGGTGCCTCACAGCCCCCGCGGGGCTCCCAGAGGTGCCCACCCACTCAGGACCTGCGGCCGGCTCTGACCAGGGGCGTCCCCATGGCACAGCTTCCTTCTCTCCCCACTGGGCTTTATTGCCCCCTTGCCTTGCTCTGGAGCAGAGATGGGACAGCAGGAGCTGTCACGGGGCTGGCACACACAGACAGACAGACAGACACACGCAGACAGACACAGACACACACAGACAGATACACACACAAAGACAGACACACCGACAGATACACACACACTCTCCTCCTGCACCCTCCCAGGCACCTCGGGCTCCCCTGCCTTGGCAACTTCCCCATGGGACCGGCTGTGCCTGGGCTCCTCCCTCCTGGCCTCACATTTCATGCCAGGTCTTTCCAAATAAATATTCTAGAGCCATGCAGGGGAGCAGCTGGGTCCCCCTCGCTTCAAGCAGCCTCTCTCTCCATCCCTCCTGGAACTGCTGTCACCTGTCCCCACGGGGACCCTCCGCCAGCCTTGGCCTCACCCTGTGCCAGCAGCGGCTGCTCCTTAACCAAAGACGGGGCCCGGGGTGTGCCAGGGGGGATTATCTGTCCCCGTGCAGCTGAGAGGAGCTGGGGGAGATCCGAGTGCCAGCTCCCCCAGCCTGGGGACACGCTGGATCCGGAAGGTTGGCAGCAAGGGGACAGCTGGGGGTGCTGGAAGGACCCATGTCTCCCGAAGGCTGGGTGTCCTGGTGACTTGCAGCCGTCCCCAGGCTCAGATACAGGGGTGTCCTGTAGCTGTCACCTTGTCCCCCACGTGCCACCTTCGCCATGGGTACCGCGGGGACCCCGGCCGCTGTCCCCTCCCTGTGCCGTGCCTTGCCACGCTCTGCCCCGCTGCCTTGGTGGGCTCCTGTCCCACATCCCACCCCCGTCCTGCTCCCCATCCCGCTGGCACCCCCGGCTCCGCGGGGCTCCGTCACCGGGGCGAGCGCCCGCCTCGCTGCCTGCGCCTGCCTGCTGCCCTGCTCTGTTTCCAGAAGGAAAAAAAAGCAATGGAAATTCTCTTGTATAAAAAGGAAAAAAAAAAAAACAAAAACAAAAACCAAACCCACATGTAAAGAGATTCTTGGTTTTTATCATAAATATTCTAATAAATTAATGTTAATTTTTAGTGGGGGTTTTTCCAGCTGTTTGGACTCCTGCTGCTGCCACACGGTCCCGGCTGTCCCAGACGAACGAGGTGGCTGTGACACCTCGTCCCAATTGTGAGGATGGAGAGTTTGCCTCTCACTCTCCTGCCATGGCTCAGGGACAACTGGAGCCCCATCCCAGGGGGACATTTTAAGCCATTCCCAGCTTTTGGCAAAGCCCGGGGAGCCCCTGGCTTTGGGGAGTTGCGGTGGGAATTGTTTGATGGCTGCAAATGAGAGCCGTGAGCCGTGAGTCAGCCCCGGCATCCAGCAGCGCGTCAGAGCTCACCTCGCTCACCTGCCCGAAACACCGGAACCCACGGACCCCGGGCCTGGGGCGGGGCTCGGCTGCGTCACCCCCTGCAGGGCTGACCCGAGGGGTCCCTGGGCAGGATGGGGTGCGGGGATGCGGTGCCAGTTCGGTGGTTGCTACCCTTGGGCAGGGGGACACCAGAGCAGGAGGGTTTGGCAGGAGTGGGCAAAGCCAGGCCATGGTTCCATCCTCACCGGGGAGAGAGCGGCCTTGCCAGCCCAGCTCCAGGGCTGCGAGCACGAGAGGTGCAGGACACTGCCCGTGCTGGACACTCGGACACTGCCCACCCTGACACTGCCCACCCTGACACTGCCCGTTCCGGACACTCGGACACTGCCCACCCCGGGCACTGCCCACCCCGCACAGAGCGAGCAGCGGCAGCCCCGGGCAGTGCCCAGGTAACTCACCTGCCCACTTGCCGGCAGCATCACCTGCAGCCTGATTTCAGTCATACCTTTAGAGCGAGAACTCCCCAAACCGAGGCATTTCCAGGATATTCTCGTTTCTGTCTCAAAGGGTGAGTAACTTATTTTAATTAGGGAGAACTAATGATCCCTCCAGGGCTGGGCTGTCACCGCTGAGCCACTGCCAAAGCACACGCAGTGCTGGGGCCAGGGCTGGATGGGCCCCGGCGTGTCCCCCACGGTCCTGGCAGTGATGTCTTTTCCCCATGCCCCATATCCCCCTCTTCCTCCCAGAGCATGTTTGGACCTTGGTGGTGGCACCACGGACAGGGAGAAAAGGGGCTCTGGGCAGGATGACCTTGTCATCGTGTGTGCCATGGTGTTCGTGTCCCTTCCACAGCCTCCATCCATGAGGGTTAAAGATCTGCAGCCCCAGCCACGGGACGGGATTTCCCGTGCCTCAGTTTCCCTCTGTGGTCCAGCACCAAGCCCGGGGTGCAGTGGGTGGCAGGAAGGGAGTGACTGTCCCCATGGCCCCAGCACGGACCGAGAGCCCTCAGAACGGCCATGAAGTCACTCCCCGAGTCACTGGCTGAGGCTCAGCAGCCTCCAGAGCAGAGCTCCCGGCTCTCCCAGGAGGACAGTGATGGGACAGGGTGTCCTGGAGCTGCCACCACCCGCAGCTCCACTCAGGTATCACCCGGGGCCCAAAAACCCAAAGCGAGGGAGCGGCTGTGCTCCCTGCCAGGCCCAAATTAGTGCCCCTGAGATGGGTCATCCCTGCCACGGCTCCAAAGGCACAAGTCATGCCAAGAAAAACAGCACGTGGTGTCACCGGGAAGCCACCGAGCCGGGGGACACACAGGTCATGCTGCCGGGGGACAGGGATGTCCCCAGCCAGTGACACCCCAGGGGAGATTCAAGGGAAGCCACATCAGTGCTGGTGACACGCTGTTGCCGTGTCGCTGTCCCCAGAGCCTGGCCGTGCCGTGTCCCCCCCACTCCCCGGGCAGCATTGTGCAGCAGCCGGGGAGGTGACAGGTGCCATTCCCCAGCTCTGTGTCACCTGCAGTAATGACACCCTGCGCTCCCTTTCATGTCAGCGCCTCCTGGGCGGCCCCGCTCCCGCGGCATCGCTCATCGTCCCCTCCAGGATGGGATGTGTCCGAGTCTGAGGGTCCGGGCTGGTGACACAGGGACCCCGGGCTGAGAGCAGAGAGTGGCAGCACAGTGACACCCCTCATGCAGTGCAGCGGGTGCTCACAATGCCCCTAAAATGCCCCTAATGCCAAATCCAGCCTTGCTGTGGCCAGCACGGGGAAAACATCTCTTTGGGCAACTGCGGGCACCACGGCCGGCGGTGGCACTGCGCAGGGACACGGGTGACCAGCGAGCAGAGGTGGCACCCGTGGGATGGGCTGTGTGGGAGTGAGCGGGGCTGGACAGTGAACCCGAGCGACTGGGAGGTGTCCAGGAACTGTGTTTGCCGAGGGAGGATTTGGACACGGCCGTGGAGAAGGACTCCACCTCCTAAACCCACAGCGGGGCAGATGCGTGGGGATGGCAGCGTGGGCGTGGGGACGGTGACGAGGGAGAGCAGCAGCTGTGCATGGGACAGCGGGTGTTTGCCCGGCGGTGGTGGCTGGAATCCGCCTGGGGACAGTTCGTGTCTCCATAGGGACAGCTCGTGTCTCCATAGGGACAGTTCGTGTCTCGGTGAGGACAGTTGGTGTCTCTCTGTGACAGTTCGTGTCTGCCTGGGGACAGTTCATGTCTCCATAGGGACAGTTCATGTCTGCCTGGGGACACTTTGTGTCTCCGTGGGGACAGTTCGTGTCTCCGTGGCGCAGCCCCGCACCGCGGTGGCCGCTGCGTGCGTGGCTCAGGCAGTGCCCGCACGGTGCCAGCTGCCGCGGGCACAGGGACAGGGCCAGCCCGGGACACGGCTGACGTGAGCACGGCGGCGGTGCCAGGGCGCTGGCAGCGGGGAGCCGGAGTGCCCCCACCCCGACAGCAGCACTGCTGTCCCCCGGGGCGACGCTGCGTGACGTCGGTGGCTCCGGGAGCAGGGCTTGGTCCCTGCTGCTTGCTCAGGGAGTTGGCACACGCCCTGCTTAATGCCGAGTGGGACGGAGCCGGTCCCACGCGTGTCACGGAGTCCCCGAGGTCTCTCCACCTCCCGGCTGGGGACACTTTCACCCACTGCCCCACTGCCGCAGCTCTTCCAGTCCTTTGCCCCAGTTCTCCCGCTGACCGGCCCACCGGGGCTGCCAAAGGTCCGCAGCGCCCCGAGGGGCTCCGCTCAGCTCGGGGGGTTCCATTTCTGCCCCCACCCGCCCCTTCCCGTGCCCCCGGCCGTGCGGTGTCCCCGCTCCTCTCCCGCACACCCGGGCGCGTTCCGGGCTGATTTCCCCGGGGGCCGGAGCCGTGTCCGTGGGGATGCTGCCAGCCCCAGATCCGTGGGGCAGGCGGGGTCACGGCATCCCCTGCCCAGCCCCTGTCCCACCCCCGTATCTCCAAAGGGGCTCTGCCACCCTCGTGTCACCCCCGGCAGGCAGGATCCGCCCGCGTTTCACCCCAAGACGATGATTATTCCTTAATTGCCAGCAAAACAAACGAATAAAGCCCGGGCTGGCACTGGCTGAGCTGGAAGGAAGCGGCCCGGGTGCCATTCGCAGTGCCAGGCTCGCTGCCGGCGGCTCTCCGGGATAGTGGTTCGGTGATGGAGGTTGACGAGCGGCTCGGCCCGTCCGGCCGGAGCGCGTCAGCTCCTTCCAGTGGGCCCAGGTTCCCTCCGGAGCCGCAGCGCCTCTGTCCCCACCGGCCCAGGCAGCCCAGGGTCCACCCCAGCTCATCCCAGGGGATCTGCAGCTCCTTGTCCATGCGATCTCCGTGTCTGGATCCTGCCCCACCGCCCGGGGCTGCCAGAGCTGGGGGTCCCCCAGGCCCCACATCCATGGGGGGGTCAGCCCCCGACCAGCCCTTCCCTTCCTCCCGCTGAATCCCCCACCTGATAGATCCTGGTCCCTAAAGCCATTTGGCCTCTCTCAGCCTCTTGGGAAACGTTTCCTGATCCAGCTTTTCTGCCGGCAACATCAAAAGGATTTTGCAATGAGAGGCAGCTGCCTGATTTTTTCATCAAGTTCCTTGGAAATTCACTTTCCAGCAGGGCTCTGCTTGTGCTGTGCCCCAGGTTGGAGCCTCAAGGGGAGCATCCAGGAGCATTTTAATCCCGGTGGAGAAGCCTGGTGGGGTCACGGGTGGAAGCCAGGGAGCAAAACACCACAGCAGGAGGAGCATCCCACACGGGGACCCCGGCAGAGGGGACTCCAGCCCCCCTTGGGGCCCCTCTGCCTGTCAGCGCAGCAGGGAATGGGGAGGATTTCAGAGGGAATCAAGGCTCAGGACACCACTGCCCTTCTCTCCCCTCCAAGCCCATCTGGGGATGCTCCTGAACACCCCAATTCCCCCAGCTCCTCTTTCTGCAGCCAGCTCCAGCTCCCAACAGCAAACCCTTGGGATGTGGCAGAGGCCTTGGCTTCTGAGACAGACATTGCATCTTGAAAGAACTCTGCAGATTGCACCTTCCCTGGGGTGGGATGTCCCAGGGTGGATGTCTGGGAGTTTTCAGGGGAGTTCTTGCAATAAAACCCTGTGAAGGTCTAAAAACAAATCAGCACTGGCTTATCTCCCAGCGGGGCTCGTGGCTTCTAAGGATGGATCGCAGCTCCAAGCAGGAGCCGGGAAATGGGAGTGGCCACTGCAGGTGTGGGGCTGGAGCTGTTCTGTCCCCGGCACCGCGGGGCACCAGCTCAGCAGGGAGGGCCCGGCTGGAAATGTCTGCAGGGTGGAACGCTGCACAGAAATGAGCACTGCAAAGGGATGGGAGCTGTTGGGATGAAAGCAAATGGGTGGCCAGAGGCTGGGGACACGTCTGGCCCCAGGAGGAGGCGGTGGCTCAGCTGGGAGCTGGGCCACGCTCTGGGATTTAGGGGCTGGGTGTGAGCTCCATCACCCTAGAGTGTGACCCTGCATCTCCTGGGTGCCAGAGCTGGCACAGGGGGGCCCTGGGGACTCTGCTGGCCAGGGACAGGGGACTGGGGGAGCTGGGGGTGTCAGGATGGGGACACTGAGCTGCGGAGTCACAGGCCATGGGACATCTGTGGGGTGTCAGACCGTGGGGTATCACTGCAGGGAGAATCCAGGGGCGCCAGCCTGCGATGGGCATCACTGGGGGAACAGATCACAGGGCAACTGTGGGGCACGGGGTAAAAATGGGGCATCACTGGGGCATCAGATCACGGGGCATCAGTGGGCATCCGTGGGGTGCCAGTGGGATATCAAAGGCGTCAAACGGCACCAGTGTGGCACCAAAGGGAGCCAGCAGGACATCAGGGGGCACTGGTGTGACAGGAGCGTGTCCCGGTGGGACAGCGAGGGACATCGCTGGGTACCACAGGGACCCCCAGGCCCCCCCGGGCTGTCCCGGCCCGCCAATCACGGCCGGGATTCCCGCGCGCGCCGGGGGCGGGGCTGCCCCGGCCCCGCCCTGCCTTTGCCCCGCTCCTTCCCCCGATCTCCGCCCCGATTGGCTCCGGTGCCGCCGCGCTCCTCCCCCTGGGCACGGGCTCGGGCCGGGATTGGCGGGGGCCGGGGCCAATGGGGGGCGCCGCGGNGCGTCCTGACCTGGGAGCAGGTGCAGCGGCTGGACCAGATCCTGGGCGAGGCCGTGCCCATCCACGGCCGCGGCAACTTCCCCACGCTGTCGGTGCGGCCGCGCACCATCGTGCAGGTGAGGGGGGCTGAGGGCCCTGAGGGGGCCGGGCCATGAGGGGGCTGCGGGCCCGGGCCCCGCTCCGCGCTGGACTCTGCCCCGGTCGCTCCGCCGGGGGTCAGGCAGAAAATAAAAGTGCTGAGGCGGCGATAACCGGGCCCGGCGGGCCCCGAGCCAGCCCGGCCGGGCACGCTCGGCCTCCCCCCGCAGAGCGGCTGCCCCGGGAGCCGCTGAGTGCTTCGGGTTGGAAGGGGCTTAAAGATCGGGGAATATTCTCAGCGGGGCAAGGATCCAGCCCTGGCTCTGCACAGGACACCCCCAGAAATCCCACTGAGCGCCCCAAGCGCTGCTTGGCTTCTGGCAGGTTTGGAATTTGGGAACGGCATCTCGTTCCAGCCCCCTGCATGGGCAGGGGCACCTTCCACTGGGGCGGGTTGTGCCAGTCCTGCCCAGCCTGGCCTGGTTGCTCCAGGGGGAGTTGGAAGTTTTGGGGTCTGGCCCCCATCCTGCCAGGAGTGCTGTGTGCCCAGCTGGCCCCACTGCCCACTCCGGGGGTCCCGGTGGGGCTGGTCCCTGCCAGCAGCCACAGCAGCAACGCCTGGGGCTGAGCAGCTGCTGCAGTTTCTGCCATAGATCCTGCTTGGCTTCCTCCCCTCCTACCTTCTTCCTCCTCTTTTTGAGTTAATTTGTTGCCCTAAAAAGCAGTGAAATGTATGTGGCCAGGGCAGAAGTGGCTTTTTTTGGAGCTGCTTCCACGAAATGGCTTCGTGCTGGTGGACATGTTGGGCTCGTGTTGGAAGAGGCAGAGTTATTAATTCAAAGGCCGGATCAAATGTCCGTGTCCTTTGATTTCTGGGCACCCCTGGCTGAATCCTCCAGAGCCTGCCCGAGACTTTGGCTTGTTCACGAGCTCCTCTTAGTTTAACTATCAAGTAATAACTGTGTTTAATATTAAACTAACAATGTAGCTCCAATGAGCTGATGCATATTCATATTTGGGAGGCGACTTCATTCCTCAGTAATGACTCATCAAATGTAAAATCGGGCATGTTGGCTTCTAATTAAAAAGCCTATTCACAGCGCTAAGACCCAACTGGCTTTCACAATAACCGGGATTTTGGAGCCTCGGCTGCTTGAGGAAGAGTTAGAGTTAAGCCTGGGAGATGGAAGGGTGACATTTGAAAGGCTGGTTTGGGATTCCTCGAGTTCCTGTCGGGGGCAGAAGCTCTGGGTTCTGGCTGCTTGGAGATGAATGGCAGATGAGAGCTGCAGGCAGGACACTGAGCAGCATCAGATATTCCAGCATATTCCAAATATTTCCAGCATATTCCAAATATTCCTCCCTGGTGGCACGATGCGGTGTCCCAGAGGATGGTGCCAGCAGCAGCTGCAGACACGGGATGACTGAGGGCTGTAATTGTGCTGGCCATGCTGGCAGACCCTGTGTTTAGGGCTGACTAAGCTGCACCAGTAACCCAAAAGGCAGGTATTTATCCTGTTGTTGTTGTTGTTGTTGTGCGAGGGGGGAAGCAGCAGGTCAGGACGCTGCAGGATTTGCTCCTGCCTGGCTGTCACACTCAATTATCCCAACCACACGGAAGGTGAGCTGCTCTTTTGGGAAGCAGGTCAGCAGCTGCCTAACCCTGGAAATATCCAATCCCCTGGTGAAAAATGCAGCCCTGAACCCACTGCCTGCAGCCAGGGGGGATGAGCTCCAAGTGGAGGTTGGTGGGTGGGAGCTCCCAGGGAATGGCAAAGTGCTCTGCAGGCTGGAGATGTCTGGGATGATTTGGGACAAGGCTGACTCGAAAATTGGGTTTTTTCCCTGTTTTCTGAATATATCTCACACAGACAGGCCTGGGGAACTCGAGTAAGCTTGGAGCTTGTGGCTCTGGAATGCTGCAGGTCCTGAGCCGTGCCCAGAAAGGGATTAAGCAGGTGTTCTTTGGGGTTAGGAAATTAATCTGGAACAAGATCTTCTCCAAGCCCTGGGCCCAGCTCTGCACCTAGCACTTTGTGACCTATATCTTGTCTCTCTAAGCCTGAGAGCACAAAACTCTTTAACTCCACGAGCAGAGCTGGAGCTGTGCCCTGGGTGAGTGACTCCAGCTGGCACCAGGCTCAGGCCAGGAGCTCCCCTGGGTCGCCTGTGTGGTGTTTGTTCAGTTTGGGGAATAACCCTGTGTTAATCTAGGAGCAGATTCGGTTCTTCAAACTATCTGCCTTGGAAAACAGCTTTTTTCAGTGTCTGTGCTGGGGACCTGGGGCTGCCAGTGTGAGCAGTGTCCTGGTGAAGTGTTGCCTGCCTTGTGACTGTCACCACTGCCCTGGCCACGAGCCCAGCTGCCTTTCCAGCCACAGCAGGGGTGGCTCCTGTCAGGGACACGGGGAGCAGCACCGGGGAAGCTGCCTGGTGAGCCCTGACAGCCTCCCAGGTGTGGAAACACCACTGGGTTTGGGCTGGGATGGTTCTGCCAAGGCAGCAGAACTTGCTGATGCTGTGCCTGGGATGTGATGAGACCAGAACTGCTCAGGCCCACAGCAGCCAAGAGGGTTTGGCCCTTGTGAAACAGCTTTGAATTGAAATTCACATTTTGGGAGTTTGTGGGGCCCCTCAAACTAGGGCAGGCTCACAGGGCTGAAGGGCCCAGTCAGAGTGGCTCTTGGTGATCCCATTTGTCCATTTGTGTCCCAAGCTTTGGCTCTAGGCTGGCTGGCTGGGACTCCCAGGAAAATGGGAATGGCTGCAGGGGAACACGAAGGCAGGATGAGACGAGGGAAGAGCTCCTGCTGGAAGGTGCAAGCCTAATCTTCCTGGGATCTCTGAGCCGAGTTAAACTCAAATTATAAGCTGGTGTCCAGATAGTTTATTTTATGGTCTTGGGGGTTATTTTAGCCTCCTGCTTGTTAAGTAATCAGGCAGGTGATTCAGCTTCCCTGTAAATGAACAAAGCTTTGGAGGGGCTGCTGGGTGTGCCAGGACTGGGCAGGCAGCATTAAAATCACCGGAGTAACACCCGTAAGATGAAAGCTGCCTCCTGTGCTTGATAGCATGCCAAGCTCAGCACGAAGCTCTGACACACTGGAAATTGTTAGGATACACTTACTAGTTGGGACATGAACTTGCATATGCCTGGCTGGGGCCTTTGAGCTGCTCTGGCATCTTGATTTGCCTTTAATGAATCTTGACAGGCGAAGGGATGGCTCAAAGGAGTGAGCCACCCTGATTAAATCCACGGGGACTGCTGCAGACTGCGCTGCCACCTCTGATTTGGGGTCACTGTGGGGTCGGCTGCTCTCAGCTTGGTCACTGGGATTGGGAGGGGATGGAGAGGGTGGAGACCACCCCAAAAAACGGGGCCAGGAAGCCTCTCCAAGGGAGTGTGGGGAAGGCAGGGAGAGCAGACACTGCACTGGAAGCAGAGGAGAGATCATGTGCAGTCAGATCTCCAATGCCAGGGAATAAGTGAAGGAGAGGCACCCCCAGCTGCTGGCAGGACTGGGGATGCTTTCCAAAGTGACCTATTTCCAATGGATTAGCTTTTATTGGAGTGTCTTGCACTGGAGTGACCCGAATAAGCGCTGGGAGTGAATCCTCCTGTCCCTGGGCTCCAGGAATTCCCTGCAGCCTCTCACCAGCTCTGTCTCTGTCCCAGGTTGTCCGCAGCCGCCTGCAGAAGAAAGGAATCGCAGTGCACAACGTGAGGCTGAACGGCTCAGCAGCCAGCCACGTCCTGCACCAGGACAGCGGCCTGGGCTACAAGGACCTGGACCTCATCTTCGGGGTGGATCTGAAGAGCGAGGACGTTTTCCAGCTGGTCAAAGACGTGGTCATGGACTGCCTGCTGGACTTCCTCCCTGAGGGTGTCAACAAGGACAAGATCACGCCCATGACCCTGAAGGAGGCCTACGTGCAGAAGCTGGTCAAGGTGTGCAACGAGACCGACCGCTGGAGCCTCATCTCGCTGTCCAACAACAGCGGCAAGAACGTGGAGCTCAAGTTTGTGGATTCTCTGCGGCGCCAGTTCGAGTTCAGCGTGGACTCCTTCCAGATCATCCTGGACTCGCTGCTGCTCTTCGGGGAGTGCTCGGAGAACCCCATGGCCGAGAGCTTCCACCCCACGGTGACCGGGGAGAGCATGTACGGGGACTTCCAGGAGGCCATGGAGCACCTGCGGCAGCGCGTCATCGCCACGCGCAACCCCGAGGAGATCCGCGGCGGGGGGCTCCTCAAGTACTGCAACCTGCTGGTCAGGGGCTTCAAGCCCAAGTCGGAGGTGGACATGAAGGCCCTGCAGAGGTACATGTGCTCCAGGTTCTTCATCGACTTCTCGGACATCGGCGAGCAGCTGCGCAAGCTGGAGGGTTACCTGCAGAGCCACTTTGTGGGCATGGAGAGCAACAGGTATGACTATCTGATGACCCTGCACAGGGTGGTCAACGAGAGCACGGTCTGCCTCATGGGACATGAGAGGAGGCAGACCCTGAACCTCATTGCCATGCTGGCTGTGAGGGTCCTGGCTGAGCAGAACATCATCCCCACCGTCACAAACGTTACCTGCTACTACCAGCCAGCCCCTTACGTCAGCGAAATAAACTTCAACTACTACGTGACCCACGTGCAGCCCTTCCTGCCCTGCAACCAGTCCTACCCCACGTGGCTCCCCTGTAACTGAGCCGGGACAAGCTCCAGGGTCTGCCCTCCAAGGTATTTCCTTGCCTTGGGGGGGGTTGGGAGGGTGGGCAGGGGGATCAAATAAAACCTCCCGACCTTCCTAGAACTGCAACAAAAGGAAACTTCCTGGACTCTTGCTTGAGTGTCTCGTTCCTGGGATTGTTGGAGCGAGGCTTGTCTGCTGTACACTGTGATGGGAAGTGCAGTGTTATGGAAATGACTCCTTCTGGAATTGTGGAGGCAGTGGGGTGGGTGGGGTGTGTGAGGGGAGACTGTAGAATTACGCTAAGGTAGAGCTGCACTGCCCTGAAATGGATCTGAATTGTGGTTTGTTTTTTTTTTTTTTTAGTGCAGGAGGTGTTATGGGTGTGCAAACTTGTGGTTTCTGCCGAGAGAAGCCAGAGTGGCTAATTCCTTTGAAGGACCAAAGAATCCTGTTTAAGTGCCTGTAACAATAGAAACACAACTGTACTGTAAACCTTTATTATTATTTTGGGGCTGATGGCCCAGAGCTTGAGTGGGGAATGTCTGAAGAGGAAAATGTTTCTGTCGTGGGTGGGGAGGGTCGCAAGATCATTTCTTCTCCTGGCTGAGGCCAGAGCAGGTTCTGTGTTGCTGAGGGGTTTGGGCTGCCTGTGAAGGACCAGCTGGAGCCAAGAGCTGCCAAAATGGGGCTGCAAACCCAGGGGGTTGGAATGGCTGAAACTGGGAGTGCATGGTGGGTAATGCTGTGCAGAGCTTGCTGGAAAAAAGGCAGCAGGGACCTACACGTGGATTTCTTCAAGCTCCCAAGTCTGCAGTGCCAAAATAGAGTTGAGTTCCTAAATGATGAGGCAGGTGATTTGTCCAGGGGCCTGCCCCAGGCTGCCATACCTAATCCTGTATTTTCTAGGGGAATTTGAAATGCTGCTCTTCTGATTCTTTTTTTTTTTTTTTTTTTTTTTTTTTTTTTTTTTTGACATGCAGTGTGATTTTAATGCACAAAGCCAGAGGCCAGCTGGGCTCTCGGGGAAGGTGAGGCTTGTCCTTTGAAGCACAAACCATCCAGGTCACTGGTCAGTCATTTCCAGCTGTCACTATGTCCTCCAGTACTTTTTCCATGCTGGAAATCATCCCTTGGGCAGCTCCTGTCTCCAAAGCAGAGTTCCCAGCTGTGATTCCCTGTGTGATAGAATTTGAAACTCATCCTCTAGCTAGAAATGGAGCCTGGGGGAGGAAGGAGGGGTGAAGTTAGTTGGCCTTAGGAAGAAAATGTCTTCTAAGCAGACCCTGTTGTGTTTTGAGGGTTTGGCTCTCAGTCCAACGTGGCTTTGGAGTTGTTGGGTGTCCAGAGCACAGAGTTTTTGTGGAGGTGCCTGGGCTGCTGTGCCTGCAGCCATCTCAGCTGGATTGCAGTGTGCAGGGAGGCAGAGGGGCAGCTGCAGGCACTCATTCCCTGGGTGCTGCTCTGGGGTCACCTCGGCTTCCTGGTGCTCCCTGCCAGGCTGATACTCGAGTACCTTTACTAACTTGGGTTTTTTTTTTGTTGTTGTGACAAAACTGTAATAGCTGGGCAGATTGAAATAAAGACTAGATCCTTGGAATGTGCACAGCCAGATTGGTACCTTTTTTGGGGTAGGGGAGCAAGGGGTGGGGGTGGCTCTGACGTGAACTGGCCCAGCCCTGCTCCCTCCCATTGCAGCTGGGCCAGTGGCCCTGTGGCCACTGCAGGTTTTGGCTGCCTCACTGCAGCACAGCTTTGCCTTCATGGCCAAGTCCCCCAGACTCCCTGTGCTGGGAGCTTGGGATTTCCAGGGCAAGGGAGAACTTGAGGGGCTGCTGTTGGAGCCCCAGTGTGCCACTAACGTGGCTTCCAGGAAGGTGAGGTTTTTGTTTTTCCTTGCATTTTGAACTGAGCGTAGATGCCATGTAGCAGGTTTTTTACAGGCTGCTCCTACCCACAGA
Source organism: Toxostoma redivivum (assembly GCA_013397375.1). Taxonomy (NCBI): domain Eukaryota; kingdom Metazoa; phylum Chordata; class Aves; order Passeriformes; family Mimidae; genus Toxostoma; species Toxostoma redivivum. The sequence continues at coordinate 135,934 of VXBI01014107.1, forward strand.
CACACTAAACTGAGATTCCTTCCTTCCTTCCCTTTGAGGTGCCCAGAAAGATCCTCTCCAGCTCAACAGGACGACCTACCATTGAGATTGCACTTTGCATTTATGGAGTGTGTGTGGTGGGACTCTTGTGAATGGGTTGAACCTGAATTTTTCTAGACCTTGCAGTGATACTGTGCTGCCTCCTCTGGGGGGGCAATTGGAAGATTCCAGTAGCTTGAATGGCACTTGATTTCTTTTTTTTTTTTTTCGTTGTTTTGTTTGTTTTAAATGTCTTTTTTTTTCCTACACCTGTATCACTTGTCATGCAATGGGCTTGACATAGACTCACTAGATTCTTTAGAATCTGTTACAAATAAATACAGTGTATTCAAATTTGTTGGGCCATTTTTATTTGCTTGTCCATGTGGGTAGTGTGACGAGGAGGTGACCCTGACCCTGTTCCCACCAAAAACCAGGCTGGGAATTTCCAAAGGGGCGAGCTGAGATGCTGGTTGGACCTGCCCAGGTGTTCCCCCAGCCCAGAGCAGCTCTGAGTCCTGGGCAGTGCCAGAGCTGAGGCACTGAGGTGGGGATGGCACAGGGAGCCCTTCCTGCTGCTTTTGCCTGGCTCCCCATTCCCCTCTGCTTTTCCCTGCTCCCTTGGGGGCTGCAGCAGCTGAGCCTTTTCTCTGTGAGCCCCTGCAGTGGTTCCTCCTGCAGGAGGAGAGGCTGGGGAGGGTTCCTGTCCCAGGACAAGCTCTGTGCTGCTGCTCAGGCTCCCGTGGGATGGCTGGCAGTGGCTGCAGCTCCTCCAGCCCTGGCTGCCCTCCAGCCTGAGATGAAATTTCACTTCTTCACTTCCCCCTGTCGAGCTCCAGGCAGTTCTGGTTCCACTGCAACAATGGAGCTGATGTTGTGCCAGTCCCTCTTTGGGACAAACTTGCTGGCTCTGTACCTCCAAATTTTTACAGTCCTGGGCCAGAGCTTCCCTCTGACAACAGGGCTGGGATGTTCTGCTGGGCTGGCACTGCCAGGGTCCCTGTCCCTGCCAGCTCTGCCTCTTGCAGGGCTCATTTCTCTCCAGACCTGCTGCCTTTGGAGATGTTTCTCTCTTTCTGGCACAAACCCAGCACAATCTCCTGCCTTTTCCAAGTGTGTCTCACGTGTGGGAGCAGCTCTGGAGTGTCTGAGTCCCTCAGCTGTCTTTGTGTGGGTGGCTGGTCCTGCTGGTGCTGTGTGGTGAATAAGCTGCCTCTGGATTTGTGACCCTGAGCAGAGCAACAAAAGCCCTGACAGAGTTGGCTGGGCATTGTTGGAGTGGATCAGAGCACACAAAGGGATGTTGGTGGAAAGTACTCGTTGTGATCAGAAAGGAGCTATCAATGTTTACAGCCGAGATTCCCATCCCTCTTTTGTTAATTGTCAAATTAAAAAAAAACAACTATATATTTTCTCACAGCCTGTAGTCTGTCATTATTTTCCTCTTTGAGCAGAGGGAGTGATGGATAAATCAGGGTCTGCCTGAGGCTCTGGTGGGTGAAATTCAGTGAATTCAGGCTCTGGTGGTGCTGCAGCGCTCCCCTTGTGTGCGTGGGGTGGTGATTCCTCCGTACCTGCAGCCCCGCTCGGGGCAGTGCTGGGACAGGAGGAGATGGTGGCACAGGGCTGCTGAGTGCTCCAGACCATCCAAAAATCACTCCTGGGGCTGCGGCTGCCGCAGCTTTTCCTCCTGGAAGGAGCTGGCCGCGCTCCAGGCTGGCTGCATCGCGGGGATTTGTCCTGACTGCAGCACGCAGGAATCCTCCCGCTGCAGCCCCGCTGGCCCCGAGCCGAGGTGGCACCGGCTCTGCGCAGGCGGCTCGCTAGACCCAGCATGGCATTTCCATTTTATTTTTAATCTCTCTGTTCGGCTTTTTCCTTGCAGCGTACCCGTGTCTCTCGCTGGCCGCCCCTCTCCTCCGGGTGTGCGGGAGCTGCTGCGGCGGCGGGGAACGGCACGGAACGGCACGGAACAGCGCGGTGTGCGTGGCAGCAGCACAGAACCGTGCCTGTGTGGCTGCTCTGGCCGTTCACAGCCGCGCTCGGGCTCCAGCCCCGGCTCCTTGTGCTGCCAAGCGCGGCACAAGCGCTCCATTGATGCCCGGAGGGTCGGTCTGAGCTGCCCAGGGATGGCACAAACCCCCCTGCCCTGAGCCTGGCAGGGTGGGGACTCTGTCACTGTGCCATTGTCATCCTCCCAGCTCTCCTCCTGCTCCCCGCAGGGTTTGTGGAATGCCCTGGCTCGGAGCAGAACCACGCACAGCAGCAAGGACAGCCCCAAATGCGCTTCTGAGCGTTCTCCAAGCTGTCCCTGACCTTTGGCAGCCTCGAGCCGTGACCCGTTCCATGCCCGGCCCCCTCTGGGTGTAGAACCTTTAGTGTGCAAGGTGGAGGAGCCTTTGAAAACCTTTTTATTCCCTCTGTACATGGAATATTTGCTCTGTTCATCTCCAAACACAGGTTGCCACAGACTTCTTGGCAAACAGCTCCGTGATTTCCCTGACAACCTTCTCTCACCTCTGACTTCTCAGATCCCGCCTGGAAGGAGCAGCTCAGGCATTCCCGTCCCTCCTGAGCCATCCCCAGAAGAGCTCAGCTGGGGCAGAGCCTCCTGCCGGCTCCGCAGCATTCCAGCTTCCCCCAAAGCCCCAAGGTGCCGGATGCCGGCTCTTCCCTCCGCTGCTCCTTGCAGGAATGAACCGCACGTGGCCGGGCTGGAAGGTGCTGCTGGTTTGTGCTCCCTCCCCGGGCGGATCCCCGAGCCCGGACACACATTCCAGCCTGCAGAAACACCGTGGCTCTGACAAATTTGATTGAAATCCTCTGCTGGCATCCCGAGGTGTTCCGGGGAATGATTGACAGCCACGGCAGAGGCGTTTCCTGGGGAAAGGAGGAAAAGAAATCAATTGCCTCGTCAGCCAGCCTGGAGGTGTTGCACAAGGGAGCCAAGGACGGGGTGTCCTTGCCCCCCTGTACCCCAGCCATGCCGGGGGAGCAGTGACATTCCCAGGGTGGGACGGCGGCTCTGGAGCCTTCGGAGGCTGGAGCGGTGCCCGGGGAGGCGCAGGGCGGTGTGAGATGTGTTGTATGTGGGTGTGAGATGTGTTACGTGTGTGTGTGACGCGTTTTCTGTGCGTGTGCAGGTGAGAACTCGCGTTTCCAGCCCCAGCCCAGCACTCAGGATCGTTCCAGCCGCTCGGGTCTCTCCTCTCCGTCCCCACCCTCGCTTTGCTGCCGGCGGGGCCGGGATGGGGACGCAGCCCCGGCTGCTCGGGGTGGGTGATCCTTGCCCTCTCCAGCACCACGGCGTGTTTACCCTCCTTATCTGGCCGCTGTCGGGGCCCGGGCTCAGCCGGAGCGGTGTCACCCTGCCTTCAGAGGGGAAGGCAGCGCTCCCCGGGCTGTTTGTGTGCCCCACATTCCTGCCTTGTAATCCCAGCCGGGGTTGGAGGTACGGACTCCCCTCCAGCCCTGCTCCCTCCGCCCGTGCCGGCGTGGCTGGAGCAGCTGATTACCCGCAGCATCGTTCACTAATGTGCAATTACAGGTGGCTTGTGCTGAAATCCCGGCTGAATCCGCGTGTCCGTGCCGTGACTCACCAAAGTGCTGCTGCCCTGCTGGATCCTGCGGCATTCCTGACAGGCTGGACACAATGGTTAGCGTGCCACTCACCAGCCACCCTTCCCAAATGTCACCAGAGCAGCGAGTTCGGCCAGTTTGTCGCTCTGCTCCCCTCCCCTGCAGCCCAGGATGTGCCGGCACGTTCCGCGGGCCAGGCTGAGCACCGGGGGGATCCCCCCTTGGCAGAGGGGTTTTCTAGCAGGGCTCGGGGCGAATCAGCCCCTCAAAAGGTGAGATCAGAGACTAAAATCCCCGAACTGTGGGTGGTGGGAGGCAGGACAGGCACGGCCCTTCCCCACGGACACAGTGAGGATGGAGGAGCACAGGGATCGCTCCGGGCTTTGGGAACGCGCCCTTCCAGAGAAGTGGGAGCCTTTGAAGCCGAGCTGCTCATTTGGGGCAGGTGCTGCTGCTCCGGCCCGTGCCGGCTGAGTAAGAGCATCCCCAGCACGGCCCCGCGTCAGCGCTGAGCTCAGCCGGGAGGGGCCGCGCCCTCCGCCCCCACGAGCGCCCCGGGAGCTGGAGAGGGTCGGCATTGCTAATGGCACTAATTGCCCCCTGGTTATTTAGCTGATGATTTGTTTTATCCAGGCGGGCTGGGCTGGGTCTGACCCATCCGCCCCGAGGCCATCGCGGTGTGCAGAGAGCCAGGAGAGAGCGAGGGGGTGACACCGGGACAGGACAGCAGGACACACATCCAGGGGGTGGCACCGGGACAGGACAGCAGCCCTGGGGAGGAGCACTCGGGGCTGTTGTGGATGAGAAGCTCAGCGAGGCCTGGGAATTTTTGCATCCCAGAAAAGCAGCAGGGCCGAGGGGGATTCTGCCCCTGTGCCCCACTCAGCTGAGACCCCACCTTCAGGGCTGGGGACCCAGCATCAGCAAGGTGTGGAGCTCCTGGGGAGAGCCCAGAGGAGGCCACAGGGATGTTCCAAGAGCTGGAGCCCTCTGCTCTGAACCCAGGCTGGAGAGCTGAAGGTGCTCAGCCTGGAGAAGAGAAGGCTCTGGGGAAACCTTAGAGCCCATCCCAGTGCCTAAAGGGGCTCCTGGAGAGCTGGAGAAGGGCTTGGGACAAGGGCCTGGAGTGCCAGGACAGGGAGAATGGTTTCAGAGTGACAGAGGGCAGGGTTAGGTTGGACATGAGGGATAATTCGCTCCCTGTGAGGGTCCCTTGGCAGCTCCAGCAGCTGCCCCAGCCCCAGGTCGGTGCAGAACCCGCGGGCCGCTGGGAGGAGCCGGCTCCTGCCCCAGCCCGGTGCTGGCAGGTGCTGCTGGGTTTTAGGGGGGCTGCTCAGGGGTTTGGGTGCCAGGCAGGGAACTGCTCCGCTCCCCAGCTCAGCAGCTCCTCACTCATCATCGCGTGGGCGGGAGGAAGGCTCATCCCGCGGCCGGCGCTCCCTAAAGCCCGGCAAACCGGGATTAGTGGCGTTATCCCGTAATTAAGGAAATCCCTCCTCTCATTAGCCCCGCCAGGGCTGCAGCTCCTTCCTGCTCGGGCAGGGGGTCCGCACTGCCCCCCACGCCCTGGGCCTCTCCAGAGGGGCTCAGGGGATGTTTTCTGTGTAAAGGGGGGCCAGGGGGTGCCACAGGGCAGAGCCTAAATGCCAGCACAAGGTTTCGGGACTGGGAAGGGACACGGAGCCCAGCAGAGCTCAGCACACCCAGCAGCCCCGGATCCACAGGGTGCCCCCTGCTCCTCATCCTCCTGCAGCTTTCTTCATCCCGGTGGGAATTGCCTTCTCACCTGGCCGGGGGGGCGGGGGATGGAGCTGCTGGGGGAGCAGGACAGGGAGCTTCAGATTGCCTGAAGTTCTGGCAGAAAGCGGGGATTTGGGTTAAAACCCTGGGCTGAAAGCAGAGCAGGTGATGGGAGCTCAGAGGGTTGAGATTCTGGGAGCTCTCTGTGCAGCTGAGGTTTAAATTTAGGAAGTTTCCAGGCTGGTGAGCAGATCTATGGCTTGGCCTTCAGACTTGGACTCCCAGTCACAGGAAGGATTTGAGAGCTTTCAGGAAGAAGGGAGTGAGGACAACACATCCTTGTGATCCCCCTGGAGCGCTCTGGAAGGATGAGCCGAGCTCTTTGGGGCTCCCCGCGGCACGGAGAGTCCCAGGAAGGAACGCCAGGACCGGATCCAAAACCCTCACCGGGAACTTTTCCATCTGCTGCACCGGGCTGTAGATCAAACCTCGGGTGACCTGCGGGGCTGACAAAGGGAGAATGGACTTTTGGGGTTTGTTTGATGTCCCTGGGGCTGGGAAAGGACGTTCCCGGCCTCGGTCCTGTCCTGCCTTTGTTCCTGGGCTGGGCATTGTAGCGCGGAGCCCCAGCAGGGGCTGAGCTGCCCCGGCCTCGCCCCCTCCCCTCCTGCAGCCGGGCTGGAGCCGCGGGGGTTTTGGCGCTGGAGCCGCGGGGGTTTTGGCGCTCACAAGGATTTTCAGGAGTTTTCTGTTCTCTGCGGTTTTCCAGAGGATGCAGTGCCAGCATTTCCCTGGGGGCGCAGGGAGCGGAGGGGTGAGGAGCTAACCCCGAGAAAGGATGGAGGAGAATCCACCCCTGGCCCTGTCCTGCGGCCCCAGCCCGCTGCGGGACGGGATGCTGGCCGGGAAGGGAGCTGGGAGCGCTGCGATGAGGTTTCCCCAGCAGGAGCAGGGTGCTGTGTGTGGGATTTGGCCGTTTCCCCCCTCGGAGCGGGGTTATCGGAACAGCCGCCGCTTTCCACCGGCAGCGATAGCACAAGGACACAGCAGCTCCTGGGGACACGGGGACCTCGGCACAGGCTGCTGGCTTTGCCTATCACAAGGCAAAGAGCTGAAAACAGGCAGGGAAAATAAACCCAGGGCTCCGTGTGGGAGCCCCGCTGGCAGCAGCAAAGTTTTCCATGGAAATCGGTGGCACTCGGGGACAGAGCTTTACCTCCGGGACACCTTGTCCACCTTCAGCACCTTGTCCCCGCACCCTGGCTGCTGTTTGGTCACCCAAGGGACCAAAGCCTTGCTGATGATGGGATGGGTGGTCCCCATGCGAATGGGTTTTTATGGGGTGTAGAAGAGGCGGTGTCCCAGAGCCGGGAAGCCGCGGTCCCACAGCCATCCCTGCCACCACGGCCCTGCGTGTCCCCGTCCCTGCGTGTCCCCATCCCTGCGTGTCCCCATCCCTGCGTATCCCCCCGGTTTGGATTTTTCTTGGCAGTTCCCGGGCAGGAATGTTTCCCGCTGCCGAGCGAAAGTGGAGGCAGGAATTGCTGGAATAGCGACAGGCTGAGTAACAGCGCTAACTTTATTCTCGAAACAAAGGGCAGTGTCCCGGCGCCCAGCGCTGCTCCCGCTCCCGGCCGTGCGGGGGCCAGGGCTGGGGAGCGCCCGAATTCCTGTCCCGGGGACCCCCGGGCCCGACTCCCACCTCTGCTGCCCCCGCCTGCCAAAAGCGGATTTCCAGAAGCGAGAACTTGTAAAATCGCGCAGAAAAGCTGGGATTTCCCTCCGACACTTCCAAGAAGCTTCCCAGGGTTTTGCCCTCTGCAGGTGTATCCCCAGCCTATCCCCGAGGATCTGGGGGCCTGGCTTGGACATCAAATATCCCTGAGCACCCCGTGCCTGCCCCCACTCCCGAGCTGATCCCAGCCCTGAGCTCCCCTCGGCCCTGAATTCCCGCTGTGAGGTGGCCGAGGAGGGATCCCCGGGCAGAGCCCCCGAACCCCGCTTTGGCAGCACCTCCTGCTCCGAGAGCGCCGCGGATCGGCCCTGGAGCCAGCCCCGGGCCGGCTGTCCCTGCGATCCAGGGCAGGGATTTGGGCCGGGCAGGATCCGTCCCTGCGGGCAGCCTTGGTGCCAGGGCCGGCCTTGGCTGCAGGGCTCGGGGCAAGGCAGCGCTTTCCAAAACAAATATTTGTGCAGCTCAACAACACGTGGGAAAGAGCAGGATTTGCCTCCCCGGCTGCAGGGGGAGGTTCCCAGGGAGCCGGGCTCGGCCGTGGGGGCTCAGCTGAGCCCTGACCTGCCCCTGAGCTGAGCTGCTCAGTCCTGAACCTCGTGGGTTTGCACAAAATGGCTTTTCACTTGCAGCCCAGAAGGGGAATCACTCTTGGATGGACTCAGAAAATCCCTCTGGACCCGAGGGAGAGGTGGGACTGTCCCGTGCCTGGCTCTGCCCTGCTATCCGTGCTAGAGAATCTCAAAGACCCCAAATCTCCCCCAGCCCCCCGTGTGTTGTTGGTTGCTGTCCCCCCGGCCCTCACCCCCGCAGCGACAGCGCTGTGCCTGGCGGATCCCATCCATTATTTAATTTCCTCAGGATTCACATCCTGAGGCTTTTCCTTGTGCCCGTGGTACCTTAAAGCCCTTTTCTTCATCACTTTTAGAGTGAGACCGTCCTGCACTGAAAACCCCTCCTGCTCTGGCACCCCCGGGCTGGTGGCACCCGCCCGGTGCCGCTGCAGCCACCTCCCAGCTCCGGAGGGTTCCCCACCCAACCAGGTTTTCTTGGAAGTGCTGTAGGAAACAGGGAAAAGCTGAGGCACCGGCCCTGAGCCGCCGGGACACCCCAGAGCTCCTGAACCCCCAGCTCCTTCTGCTCCTGCCTCGGCTCAGGGCGAGGAACTGGAGCGCCGAGGGTCAGCGCGAATTGGGAATTAGGGCACGGAAAGCGCCGGGTGAGGCCGGGGCGATGGCCTGGCACAGGGCACCGGTGCCTGCTGTGAGCTCTTCCTCCTCCTCCTCTCCAGGACGCACCAGCTGTAGGGTCAAGGTGTGATCCCGCTGGGATTTAAATCCCTTTGTGCTTCATCGCAGCCCGTGCGGCTCTGGGTACATCCCCCGGGGACCCCCCGTGCCAGGCAGGGCCCCTGGGCAGCACGGCCGCTGTGTCACGGCTGTCCCCAGGGCTGGCGGCGTGTCCCCAGCGCATTGCTCCCCCCGCGCCCCGCTGGGGCTGCCAAGGGTGAGCCAGGGTTTCCCCAGGGTTCTCCATAACGGGAGCTGCTCCCGGCCCTTCTTCCCTCCTGCTCCTCTCCATAAGAGGCGAGGCGGGGAGAGCCGAGAGGAGCCTGGGCCTGGCTCTGCTCCCTGGATTCCTTTCCTGCCTGTCACCGACAGATTTAGTCCCCGGCGTCAGAGCCTCGCAGCCCCGGTGCTCGGTGCGATCCTTGCACCGGGATCGCTCAAACCCCCCCAAAAACCTCATTTTTAGCTCTTCCGAGAGAACTTTGCCGTTTGAACAAAAATCCACCTGCGGACAACAGAGGGTTGGAAAAATTCGGGTTTTGTTTATTTTGCCTTAAATCCTTGCCTCCCGCGGTGACGGCAGTGGGAGAATTGGGGCTCGGGATGCCGAGGGCTCGGAGCCACCCGCAGCACCCAGAGAAGGACGAGCAGCACCCCACGGAACCGGGACACGTGGGAATCTGGAGCTGTCTCTGGAAGGGAAACCCCAACCCCCCAAATCTGTCCATTCTGAGGATTATTGCAGTTTTTAGGAAAACCTCACCGACACCCCAGAGTCCAAGGATCCCTGGATCCTCCCGAGGGACGTGCTGAGAGCAGTAACTGGTGCTTTTGGCAATTAATCTCGTTAAACCTCTTAATGAACCGTGATCAGGTTCCGGGACTCTCATCAACTCAGATTGCGGGGGATTAGCAGGGAATGAAGCAGGCAGGGAGGGGAGTCCCTGAGAGCCTGCTCTGGGCATCCCTGCGGCAGGGCTGGCAGCGGGGCTGCATGTCTGCCTATTCCATCCCATCCATTCCGGTTTGTATCTTCATTATCAATTACAGATACCGAGGAATATTACAGATATGGAGGGGAAATCTGTCCAGCGGGCGATGGGACAGTGAGCAAGGCAGAAGCACTCAGAGCACCTTGCCCTTTGCTGTACACGTCACGGAGTTATTTTGGGGCCCGCTCCTCATTGCTCTGCCCTCCCCAGGATTTGCTCAGGTTTGGCCGCTGTGGGTGCAGGGAGGCGCTGGTGCCGCAGGGAAGGGCGGGTGCGGGTCCCGGGGTGTTGGGATCACTCGGGAGGTTCAGGAGGATCATTCCCCTCTGCTGGGGACGCAGGAGCCCTGCCCGGGCCGGGAGCCTGCGGGATTTGGGAAGGAGCAGCTGCAGCACGGGCAGAGCCTGGGATCGGATTAGGGCAGCCAGCACTGAAAATAGAGACGCTGCTCTGTGTGGGGAGCTCGGGGCTGGTCCAGACAGGGGTACCTGAACCTGGAAAATCGTGGCTTGGACAGTCCTGGCTGAGCCCGGCTCCAGCCTGGCCTTCCTGCAGGGGAAAGGCTTTAAGGAACCCATCTCCAAACCCACACTGGCAGCATCCATCACCCATCTCCCCTAAAGGATTCCATTAAAAAGGGCTCAAATGCGGGGGCAAATCTGTTCTGAACACCCAAACGCTTGGAAAAGGGGTGTGAGGAGGGTGGTGAGGCTGGGGCATCCCCTGTGGGCACAGGAGCCAGCGGGGCGGGAATTAGGCACATTAACTTGCAGGGCACAACAACCCGATTGCCGCGGTTTAACGAGATCAGTGACTTAAAGAGCTTTAGCGGGAAAGGGAGAAGTGGACCAAGAGGAGCTTAGCACAGTGAGGCGAGCACGGAGTATCCAGGTGCCATGGGATGGGTCCCGAGGCCTGGAACCCCCCCAGAGACCCCCGGAGCTCTGAGCAGGGGTGACAAGGTGCGAGGACACGGTGCCCACCTTCAAGCTCTGGGCAGCATCCCCCAGCTGGCAGCAGGGGGACAGAACCGAAAATTCGGGATTTATGGGCATTTCTCAGCACTCCTGAAGCGGGATGAAGCTCAAGGCTGCTCGTGCCAGGGGGGAGGGAGTGGAAAGGTGGAAATGGGGCCGGGTGTGTTGGCAGGTCACACCCCAGCCCCTGCAGACCCCTCCGGACCGCCCTGCTCGAGGAGATCAAACCCCGCCGTGGGACCCGCAGCCCCCGCGGGAGGCTGGGGGAGCCCATGCTCAGCTGCGGACGGGATAAATCAGAGGCCGGGGGGGCAATTCCCACCCTCGGGGCTGGGATCGCCTCTCGAGGAGGAAGGGCCGGAGCGGAGCCGGTCCCGGCGCGCCGGGGCTCCCGCGGCGCCCTCTCGTGACAGCACCGGCGGCGTCCTGGGCTGTCCTGTCCTGTTCCTGTGTCCCGTCCCTGTGTCCTGTCCCCGTCCCTGTGTCCTGTGCCTGTCCCTGTGTCCTGTCCTCTCTGCCCTGTCCCCACCGCTCTGGCCGACCTGTCCGACCCTCTCCATCGCCCTCGCCCCGTTCCTTAACCGCCCTTCATCACTTGCACCATCCCTGTCCCCTCTGCATCACCCTCCCGCTGTCCCTGTCCCCTCTCCATCCCTCTCTCACCATCCCTGTCACCTCTCCATCACCGTCCCGCATTCGCTGCCTTTCCCCCTCTCTCGTTTCAGCCCCGGGCAGTTTCTGTCCCCGCCCGCGGGTGCCTGTGCCACCTCCCCTCACACCAGCTCACTCCATCAGGCCCAGCCCGCAGGAATTAGCGGCGGAAAGGGGAGAAGCCAGGCTTAGGTATTAACACACCACATTAATTTCCTATTTCCAAGAAAGTCTGTACCGGAATAATCCCATAACCCCCCCAAGTGTGGGTGCTGTTTATGTAACGGGGCTGGCAAGAGCGGGGTTATGTAAACCCTGAGCTCCCTGCCCTGGGGGCTGTCCCGGAGCCACCGGGGCGCCCCTCCTGCCCCGTCCTTGGGCTGGAGCTGCTCCGTGTTTGCTCTCCCTGCTCGGAGCCCCAGACGGGGCCAGGACCCCCGGTGATGGTGGTGGCAGCTGGAGATTCCTTCTGGTGGAAATGCGGGATGTGCTGGCTGCTCCCGCCGTGGGGTGGAACTCCGGGCCGGCTTTGATTTCCTTTTAATTTCCTTTAATCAGCCTGGGGAGCTGCAGTTACTGCTGCAGCCCAAAATCCAGGCCTGGCCGCAGCTCCCCACGGTCCCTGGTGCTGCACTCGCTGCTCCTCCTGCCGGACAGGGGGCATCCCGGGACATGGAGATGACATGGATGTGGATGTGCCTCTGCCTCTCCCCATCCTTTGAAATCCTCAGCCGGGCGGTCCCTGGGCACCTGGGGCAGACACGGACCCCCATTTCAGCTCTGGGTAGGGACCCCCATTTCAGCTCTTCCACCAACCCTCACTGGCTGCATCAGCCTCCCCCACCCCGCAGGAGAACGGGAATAAGTGTGTGAATTGCAATGGATGTCATGCTCCAGCTGAAGATACTCCAGGAATACAAAGCGGGACGAGACAGTATCCTTGCCGAGACCGGAGGGTGGGGAGGAGCTGTCGCACAGAGGGATTTTTAATGGTTTTGGTCTTTCTGGTTTAATGGAGTTGATTTATTATAAATTTAAGGTCTTTCCCTGCATTTCCTCTAAGTCGGTTCTGCTCTAATCAGGTCAAAAGCTGATTTGCAAATAATCACCAGAGAAAGGGAAAAAAATCGAGGGATTTAAGCCCAAGCTGTGCATTCCATACTATTAATTGAAAGCCAGGAGAGATAATGTGTCTCCTCTCCTGGCTGAGACCCCTAAGCTGCTCTTAGCAGCAAATTCTGCTCTCGGCTCTGGGAATCACCTTCCTGTGGGATTACACATGGGAAAATCTCCCCCGGCACTGGGGGAGTGAAAGGGCAGGAATCGGGGAGCCCCGAGAGGTGTCAGAGCACTCCCAGCTCCGCAGGGGCAGCACAGAACCAGAGCTGTGTGCAAACTGGGATCGATGGGGAGCGGCAGAGCTCCTGAGCGTGGGGCTGCACGGGCGGGGTGGGCGCTGGAAGATTTCTCTGTCACCTGTATTTGTGTGCAAGCAGAGCCTTGTTTGTCACCTCATGTGAGTTTTACAGGACAGCCCATGTCTGTAGGTATATAGAAATATATTTATATATATATATTTTTTTTTAAATTAAAATAAATAAATAAATAGCGGGAGGACTTATGGTTTTCCAGGGGTTTCATGCAGCTTCTGCAGAGCGCCACTGCGGAGCTTGGCACGGCACGGCTCGGGTCGGGCACCCTCGGGGGACGGCTGGCACGGAGGGGCAGCGGGACCGCGGCATCTGGCAGCTGAGCTCTGCAATTCCCGGCGGGGAACGGGCTGGTTCCGTCCGCTCCGAGGCGTCCTGAGGCCGGCTCAGGGCTGGGACAGCGCGGGGACAGCGGCACCAGGGCCCTGCACAGGCTTCCAGGCCGGACAGGGATCCTTCATCCGGAGAGAGATCCTTCATCCCCCGACAGGGATCCTTCATCCCCCGACAGGGATCCTTCATCCCCCGACAGGGATCCTTCATCCCGAGCCCATCTCCGCCTCCTCGTGCCTTCTGCCAGCTCGCAGCGACCGGCTCTGCCGCCAGGTGACATTGGGTGTCCCCAAGGACGCTGGCTGGAAGCTCCGGGAGCCTTCACGTGTCCATGGTCAGAGCAGTCCCGAACGGTGCCCGGTGCTCGGTGCCCGGTCCCGGTGCCCTCCCGCTCTGCCCCGCTCAGGCTGCAGCCCCAGGGCCGGTGCCGGTGCGGTGGCCCCGGGCCCCTCGGCTCTGCCGAGGCTGTCGCGTGTGTCACAGTCCCGCCGGGGTCCCCTGCTGCCTGCAGGAGGGAGGCGACCCCACACCGGGCTGGGGCTGCCGGCAGCGATTCCTCTGTGAACACCCCGAACCGGGCAAGACCCTCCAGGGATCCCACACTCCCAAGGGTCTCCAAACCGCAGGGAGGCTCCCAGAACCTGCTGGGACCCCCAGCCTCACCGTGTCCCCTCAGTCCCCCCGGTTCCCTGCACACCCTGGGCCCCGACCCTGCAGGGTCCTTCAGGCACCACAGCCCTCAGGGACGCTCTGCCCCCCAAATTCCTCAGGGCACCCCAAGGTCCCCAGACCCTGCTGGGTCCCCTGGAGTGCCCTAATACCACAAGGTCCCCCATGGAACCCCAAATACCCCAAAGTCTCCCCCCCATCAGACCCCTCGGGCCACTGGTGGGATCCCCAGACCCTGCTGGGTACCCCCACCCTATAAAGTCCCCGACACCCTGCAGGATCTCCCTGGCACCCTCAAGGATGCTTTAAGCCCTTCCAGCCCACAGGGTCCCATCCCACTGGACCCCCTCAGACCCCTTCAGGATCCCTCTGGGACCCCTAAATCCATTGGGTTCCAGCCCATCGGATTCCCAGTCCCTGCTGGGTCCCTCCACCCCACAGGGTCTCCCGGACCCTTCACACTCGGCAGAATTCAGCTGCAACCCCCAGACCCCACTGGGTCACCCCACACCAGGTGGACCCCCAGATCCTGCAGGGTCCCCGAGGCCCCTCACACTCACCAAGGTGCCCCCGACCCCAGGACCCCCAAACCCACCAGGTCCCATCCCATCAGAGTCCCCAGGACTCCCTGAAAGACCCCAGGCCCTGCTGGGTCCCCCCACAGCACAGGGTCCATCAGTGAACCCCACAAGGTGTCCCTCCACTTTCAGAGCCCCCAAACCCCCTGGCTCCCCACGGATCAAACCCTC
>VXBI01014107.1:152970-170994 GCA_013397375.1 Toxostoma redivivum
CGCACCGTGTCCCCGTTCTGTGTCTGTGTCCCCGCACCGTGTCCGTGTCCCCGCTCCGTGTCCGTGTCCTGCTCTGTGTCCCTGTCCCCTCTCTGTCCCTTCCCGCTGCTCCAGGCTCTGCCCCGCGCTGGCCCTGAGGAAGGCTGGTGGCTCTCGGAGCTTTCCCGGGGCCTTCGAGTCTCCCTGGGCTCGGTTCTGGTTCCCGGGGCTGGAAAACGAGGAGGGGGCACGGTGGGAGCCTGTGCGGAGCAGGACGGGCGGGGATGGTTCTGTTCCCTGCTGCTGCTGCTGCAAGCTTCTCTCCCCAAAAATCCCGTCTGGAGGACGTGATGGGGGCTCAAGGNCTCCCCAAAAATCCCGTCTGGAGGACGTGGTGGGGGCTCAAGGTGGGCAGAGGGGGCTCTGTTTGGTGCCAGCTGGATCTCCCCTTTTCTTTCCCTTGTGTTTGGGAGGGGAGAGGGTCAAACTCTCTTTGCCTGGCCCATGCTGGAGCCCTGGCTGTCAGCTGGAGCAGGGTGGGTGTTTGAGGCACAGGGGAGCCTTTGGAAGAGGCAATTCCTTGGTTGTTTATATCCCAAATAGCTGAGCCAGAGGAGCTGCTGGATCCCGGGGATGCACAGGGAGGGTGCTGGACCCACATTTGCTCTGGGTCAGGATCTCCATCCCTGCCAGCAGAGCAGCTGGGAACAGGAGCTTAGCAGGCGACTTCCAGCTCCTGGCCAGGCTCCTTAGGACCCTGCACAGCTGTGGGTGCTTCCACAGAGTTCAGAGGAGCTGTGTCAGTGTGTGAATCCTGTCTCCTGAATTTAGGAGATGTTCTCTGGCTGCCAACACCACCAGCAGTGTGGTTATGGGCAAGTGGATGTGACATTGTTCAGGAGATTCACAACTTAACTGAGCTGGTTTTAAACTTCCCAAGGAAATCCCTCCCTCTGAACAATGAAGATCTTAGACCCTGGCTAACCCTGAGTCCTGCAAACCCTCTGTGGATCCTTCCTGGCTGCTCTGGAGCAGATGCTGAGGCTCCCTAGAGGGATCTCCAGTCACTCCCAGTGCCTGTGTGAGAGCAGAGGAAGCTCCCAGCCATCGTGTGAGTAGCACCTGGATGAGCATTTTGGTCTGAGCATTTATTTCTGGCTGAGGGTTTTGGTTCAGTCTGTTCCTGTCCTGGGGAAGCTGTTGGATTGAGGAGCTGTGTCCTGAGGAACTTTTCCATGTGGTCCAGAGGTGCCAGAAATGAGAGCTGTGATGGGAGTGGGTGAGCCCAGAGCCCAGTGCCTGCAGCTCTTTTCCTCAGAGCTAAGATAATGCTCCTGTCTGTCCCAGATGCTCTGAAATTTCAGAATATTGTCTGTTGTTATATAAAGGAGTGTTGCTGTCTAATGCAGATCACATCCCAGTGAGCAGTTCCTAGTTCAGGTCAAATCTTTTCATTTCATGCTTTTTTCAGTCTGTTTTTAAATTTTGAACTGCATTACAAAAATGAGGAAGTTGAGGGGAAAAACCCCAACTTGTTCTGAAGTGAAAGCAATCAGAACTCTGCAGTGATGCTGAGGTGAGGGAGCTCTGCCTGCTTAGCACTGAAATTGGAGCATCTGGGGCTTTTTATTTTGCATATTGCCCAGGAAAGTGCAAAGGGAGCTCCTGGGATGAATTTTCATAAGGTGACAGTGCCAAAATATTCCTGGAAAGCAGTGGTGTGCTGGAACTGCCTGGCTTTCAGTCTGGGCCTGTTCCTTTGTGGGGAAAATGTGACTGTTGGTTTAAAAACCAGGGAAAAAGAGGCAGTGCTCTAACAAAGTCTGACAGATTTATTTATTCATGCTTGAGGTGCCCTATAGAAAGTCTATAGCAAAGCAACAGGGACAGCCCTAAAACACTTAAACTATGGCTGTGCTCTCACTGCTTATTAATTACCCTAATTAGTATTTAAAAGGATCTCTTGGAGGTGAAAGCAGTGTTAGCCAAGAAGCCTGGAAACCATGGAGAATTTTGGGACCCACCACAGCCTGGGATAAAGGCAGAGCAGTGGGAGTGGAGTGACAGCCCTGACCTGACTTCCCTCACATCGCCCCGTGCTGAGCTCTAATAACAGAAAAAACAAAAAGATTAAAAATAGGCAGCATTCACGTGCTTGTCACTTGTTGGCAAGATCTTTTCCTTGATCCAGATGAAGACATCAGGTTTTCATGGGGAAGTCTTTGACATCACCCGACCTTAGCATGACTGTCAAAAATCATTAGTGTTGGTAATGCTGTCATTGCTAAATCCTCCAAATTGAAATAGCAGCAAATAACTGGAGCTGGAATTGGCAGCTTGCATAATGATGGATTGCTTGTCATCTCCTCCTGGGCACGATGTGTTTGGAAATGGATGAGTGCTGTCAGGGCCCAGCCTAATCCTAAGGAATGCAAGACAAAGGGAAGTTGTTAAAAAAAAGATACTTTCCCTTTGGAGATCTGCAGTGGCTCCACCTCCAGCTGTGCTCCTTTATTGCTCTGGAGCTGCCTCTTCTTCCAGCTGCATGGAGGAAACTCTTCTGAAGGTTACAGGGGTTTTGATGTCTGAAAATAGCCCTTGTGAAGCATCTCTCTTCTGCTTTGAGCAGCTGCCCAAAGGAAGCAGCGGGGCTTGGGTGGTGGGACAGGCCCTGAGTGAGAGCAGCACGAGTGTGGTGGTTTGTAAAGGTTTTCTGAAATTTTTATCTGTTGAGACCTGGGCAGTCTCTCTTGTACTAGACAAGAAGTGTGTAGGGGGAGGAGGAGTACTCTAAAAGTTTTATTCTGAGGTTTTTCGGGTTTTTTTTTTCTTATAGTTTCTAGTAATAAAGCTCTTCTTTATACCCTATAAAGTTAAACCTGTTTTGCCTCCCTCCTAATCCTATCTCACAACAAAAAAAAATTTCAAATTGCCAAACCAAAACCATTACAGTGAGCTCTGCTGTGAAATATCCCCGTGGAGATGCTGCCTTGGGGCTCTGTGCCTGCCAGCTCTGCGGGCTGGGGCTGGTGCTGGGTGCCCTGTCTGACCCGACCCTCGTGTGCTGCAGGTGCTGAGCCATGCTGGGCAGGAGGAGCCGCCTGCCCCCCGCGCTGGGCAGCGCCGGCCAGCGGGGCCAGCCGTGCCAGCAGCCCCTGAGGGACAGCGACGTCAGCCTGGAGGTGCTCAGCGGCTCCACGCCCGACGGCAAAGGTGGCCGAGGCCGAGCCCAGCGGGACAGGAAGGGGCGCAGGGCCGAGCTCAATGGCCGCGAGGCCGAGACCATCACCTTCATCTCGGGGACGGCTGAGGCTCCCCCCAGCCAGAGCCCGTGCTGCTCCTCCCTGGCTCAGGCCTGGAACACCTACAAGGCTGTTTTCTGTTGCATAGTGACGTGTGGGGGCTGCTTCCAGGACTGCAGTGTCTGCATTCCCTACCCGGGGCCTGCTGAGACCTCCACGGATGATGGGAAGAACGGAGACTACAACGGGAGGCTCCCCAACAGCCCCACCAACACCTCTCCTGCCGAGAAGAACGGGCACCAGATCAAAAAGTCCAGCATGGGCAGCAGTTTCAGTTACCCAGACGTGAAGCTGAAGGGCATCCCTGTGTACCCAAACAGGAGCCCCAACCACCACCTGGAGTCTGACTCCTGCTGCAAGGAGCTGCTGGAGAAGCCCTTCAGGAACAGCCTGGAGAAGCCCCCGCTGCCCAGCAGCCACAGGAGCTCGGAGGAGTATTACTCGTTCCACGAGTCGGACGTGGACATCAGCGAGCTGAACGGCTCCATGTCCAGCCGCCAGATCGACGTGCTCATCTTCAAGAAGCTGACAGAGCTCTTCAGCGTGCACCAGATCGATGAGCTGGCCAAGTGCACCTCGGACACCGTCTTCCTGGAGAAGACCAACAAGATCTCGGACCTCATCAACAGCATCACCCAGGACTACAACCTGGACGAGCAGGACGCCGAGTGCCGGCTGGTGCGGGGCATCATCCGCATCAGCACCCGCAAGAGCCGGGTCCGGCCCCACATCTGCAGCCCCAGCCACGAGGACAGGAGCAGCAGGGCCAACGCCCCCGACAGCGGCAACGAGACCATGCTGGAGTCCATGGTCATCAGCCAGGACGGTATGGGGGGCCTGGCGGTCCCTAGGGGATCCCTGGACATCCCTGGACATCCCTGGGGGGTTCCTGGACATCCCTGGGGGGTTCCTAGGGGGTTCCTGGACATCCCTGGGGGATTCCTGGACATCCCTGGGCGGTTCCTGGGCGTTCCTGGGGGCCTCTGGGGATCCCTGGGGGCTGCAGGAGAGTTGTGCTGTCAGGGACACAGAGATGTGGCACTGGAAGCTGCTCTGTCCTCAGGGGGGTTTGTTCTCCTGCTGTGTGAGTGGGGTCCTCATGGAGAGCTCTGCTTCTCACCCTCCCTGTGCTGTGGCTTCCTCCAGCCTGTCTTTCCTTGCCCATGAGGTTTGTGCTGAGCAATAGATGTGTTTGTGCTGCTGCTGCCTGTGCTCATCTAAGGGAGGCAGAAAATCCATGAGTCAAACTGAACTGGTAGGACCAGACGAGCTGCTTGTGCCAGAGGATGTCCAGTTACTCAGCTGGCTCTGTCCCAGGTGCTCCTGGCTGGGGCCAGCCTTAGGCTGCAGTGGCAGTCCTGCAGCCCAGACCCTCCCCACACAGTGAATTTCCCTGCACAGGGAGGGAAGGGCTGTTCCTCAGCACCAGAGCCTCCTGCTCCTTCCTCCTTGTGGGAGCAGCCTCACGTGTCTGAGCTCCAGAGCAGCTGCTAACAGAGTTTGTTCTAGAAAAACCTTGAAAAGCTGAGTGTGTGGGGCAAGGAGATATCCAGAAGTAGCAGAGGGAACTGTGTGGGTGTTGTGCTTCCCAGATTAGCAGAGGCTGCTCCTGGCATTTAAGGACACCCAGCTCGGACTGCCCAGACAGTGGTGGAAGCAATGGGAGGAATCAGAACCTCTCCTGTTCCCTGAGGCTGCTCCCTGCCAGGATCCTTGGTGCTGAGTCACCCTTTCCATCATCCCTCAGTGTCTCAGCTCCTGCTGGTTCTCATTGCAGAGCTGGCCGTGCAGATTTCGGAGGAGACGCCGGCAGATGTGATGGCCAGGAACATGAGGAGGCACAGCAGTGCAGGTACCAGCCCTGGGGAGCCCTGAGCCCTCCNTCACCTCCTGAGCCTCCCCTGCTCCATGTCCTCACCTCCTGAGCCTCCCCTGCTCCATGTCCTCACCTCCTGAGCCTCCCCTGCTCCATGTCCTCACCCCCTGAGCCTCCCCTGCTCCATGTCCTCACGCTGAGCCCTCCCTGCTCCATGTCCTCACCTCCTGAGCCTCCCCTGCTCCATGTCCTCACCCTGAGCCCTCCCTGCTCCATGTCCTCACCTCCTGAGCCTCCCCTGCTCCTCAGGCTCCCCTCAGTCCTCCTAGATTTGGGAGTGATGGAGCTCAGACACTCCCTGGGTTGGTGGATCTTTCTGGAACCCAGCAGTGCCAATCCCTGTCCTCACACAGGGCCTGACCTGGGAGCTTCCAGTCTCTCTGACAAAGTCTGGGGCTGCATTTGGAGTGTGGGTGCCAGAGGTCACAGCTGGGTGGGACTGGAGCAGAAGGAGCTGTGCAGAAGGGAACAGTGCCAGGCTGCCCCCAGCTCTGAGTGCTGGGAGAGGGCTGTTCCCTGCCATGTGTGCCCTTCTCCTCCCTCATGGTACACAAAGCCTTTTGTGGCAGCTCCTTGCCCACTGCCAGGCTGTGCTTGCCCTGGGCTAATGTCTGTTCTCCTTCCTCCCCAAGGCTCTCCAGCCAGCAGAGATTCCTCTTTCCAGGACACAGAGACTGACTCCTCTGGGGCTCCTCTGCTCCAGGTGTACTGCTGAAGGACCTGAGCAGCAGGGGGGCACTGCAGGGCTCTGCTGCACTCTCAATCCTGCTCTTGCCATGTGCAGTGTGCTGTGCCACATTGGATTTTTTTCCCCAGTCTACCTTGGTCCTTACTGAAGCCAAATGCCTCCTGCTGTCTGAATCTCATTGGATGTTTTGGTTTTTTTGGACAATCAAGGAAGCAAACTGCAGAGCTGATGAACTTGGGAGGTGGAATGTGTGCCCAGGGAGGAGAAGATGGACAAGGAAGTAGCAGATCACTTGTGCCTCTGTGATCCTGTAAATCCCACTTAGCTCCAGCAGCCTCAGTGGCTCAGCCCTTTCCCTTTGAGGTGCAGTTCCTGCTTCCTGGCACTGCCCAAGTGAACTGGGATGGGGAATGACTGTGTGCTGCCTGTGCTGGTGAGGTGCAGGCTGAGCTCCTGCCTGGAGGGACCCAAATCTCTATTTAAAGTGTTGGTCCCACAACCCCAAAATCTTCTACCCATGGTGTTTTCAGCAGCCAGAACTGCCTTTCCCTGCTGGCCCTTGGTGTCACCTCCTGCTGCCCTGTGAGGTTCAGGTTTTTGGGGTTCATTTGATTTGTGGCTGCATGGGCAGACCATGGGGATGGATCAGCTCTGCCAGCCTGCTGGAATCCTGGGGATCCAAAGGGTTTTCTTTGAAAGGAAAGGCCCCTGAGGATGTCTGCAGAGGTCTGGGAGGCACTGCTGGCACTCAGCACCTGCAGCAGGCAGGGGCGAGCAGGAGATGGGCACTGCTGTCCCCAGGGCACGGGGTCAGGTGGCCTTGAGGGCTGCAGCAGGAGGAAGCTGCATCTGTGCTGCTGCCACTTGGCTGTTTGTCACAAAGTAAACACAGCCAGCCATGGGACTTGTTTGGAGATTTGGGTGCCCTTGGACATGAGCAGAAAACACTTCATTGAGTTCACCAGCCACAGGATAAACACTCCACTGGATTCTGGGGAGAGGGAAGCCCAAATAGGCCCCAGGTTTTGGTATGGAGCATGGTTTTGTGCCTCAGTTGGACTGAAATGTGCCTTAATTGAACTGAAATGTGCCTTTATTTTATAGCCTGTGATTGCTCTTCAGAGGTTTGGGCAGGAAGGATTTCATTCCTCTCACAAGCTCTCAGGCTTCTTTAAAAGGCCAAACCCCTTTGAAATTCCAGTTCCAGTCCCTGTTAGAGCCTGGGTTTGTAAACCAGTGGCTTTTTTCAGAGTGTGCTTCCAGAAATCAGGGGCATTACTGAGACCACACCTGGAGACACTGACAGATATTTCGAAGATAAAGGGAAGAGACTGAGCCTTGGATTTGGCTTCCCCTCCCTGCTTTGTGTTTAAAGCTGTTGGTTTATGAGAAATGGAGTTTATACAAGAGAAGACTTGAAGCAAGGCCAGGCTGGGACTCCCAGGGGAGCTGTGTGAGGTCACCTCCCTCCAATGCTGCCTGTCCTGAGGGACCTGCCTGGCTCCTGCTTCTCCTGGGTTTGTACTTTGTGATTTGGACAAGTCTCCTCCAAGCTGTGCTGAGGTGTCACTTGGTCACACTGACACGGCTCTGTGGGCTGTGCTTTGGAGACAAGGGGTGAGCTGGACTTGCAATGAGCAAAAACACATTTTCAGTGTCTAGTCTGGGTGTGAAGAGTGAGTGTGTGTGGATTAAACTAGCAAGAAAAACCCCCAGTCCCCCAAAAATTCACTAAGACTGTCAGCTTGATGGTCCCTGAAGCTGGTTCACATGTGGTGTCTTACGGGATTCTTTTGCACTCATTTGCCTTAAATGTTCTGGTTTGGTCTTTTTTATAAAGTAAAAGTTGTGCTCTTTACCTGTGCTGTGACTTTTACATTCCTTTTCTTCAGCTCGGGGATCCTGGGGTGGGGGTTGATTCCTGCTGTCCCAGATGGATTGAGATATTTTCATCCATTTGGCAGCTCCAGGGGGAGCCTCTGGGGAAGTGTTTGGGAAACCTGGCCCTTCCCTGGGCGGTGATGCTGGAGCTGAGCTCTGGGAAAGCTGAGCCTGGGGGACAGAATTTCCACCTTGTGCCTGTGATGTCACCAGCTCGTGGCAGCACAGGTGGGGTTTGCTGTGCAGGATCAGCTCAGGGATGGAGGCCCAGCCTCTGACCCTGGGACCTGAAGGACCAGTTCTGCACTCCCAGTGTCAGAGCAGACCCAGGATAACCTGCAGGGCTCCATTCCTGGCAGGTCCTGGGCAGTTTCCCTCTGGTGCACAGACCTGGATGTGTTTCCTGGGGGGATTTCAGAGCCATGCACAGGGAAATGCTGCCTTCTCTCGGCTGGGCAGGGTCTCTGGGGATGTTTTTGTGTCTGGAGCCCAGCTGGGTGGGGCCTGTCAGCCCCGTTGTGTTCAGCAGCTTCCCTTTGGAGTTTCTGCCTGGGTTTCCTTGCAGTGACAGAGCAGCTGAGGCTCCTCCTAAAACTACACAGAAACATCCAATACTCGCTGCTCCTGATCCCTTCCTTGGGCTTTGCTGTTCCATTGCTCTTCCTAAAGCAGCCCTGCGGTCTGGGATATTTCCCAAATGCTCTGAGTTGCAATATTCATTAATAAATGCTAAGCCAGGAGCTGCTGTTAAGGAAAAAAAACCCAAATGACTGGGGAAAACATGACTCTTAGGAAAGCTCTCTGCAGAGCCTGCTGTGCCTGCAAAGGCTTTTAAAGGAGCTGGGGAGGGGCCCTGGGCAGGTGAGAGCTCTGGGCTCTGCCCTCCGGCTGGTGGCAGCACCAAACAGCTTCTGCTGTGAGCTGGCACAGGTAAGGAAAGGCAAACACACCTTGGTGACCTGTCCCTGTCCCTCCCTGCTCTGCTGGGGCTCAGGCACCACGGCAGGGATGTGTTTGATGTGTTTTTGATGTGTTTGATGTGTTTTTGATGTGCTTGCATGGTTTGGTCCCAGCACTCCTGGTGGTGCTCAGCATTTCCCTGCCGTGGGCACAAGGACAAGGCCACGCTCCTGCCACCCTCCCTGGTCTCCAGGGACCCAGACCGAGGTGGGCTTTACATTCCTTAACCCCTGAGCCTGGAGCCAGCAGGGTTTATCCTGGGGGAAGCAGGAGGGTGCTCCCCATTCCAGCTGGCCTGGGGAAAGTGGTGGCCAGGGCTGCTTGCAGGGGACAAGGCCATCAGTGCAACACCTTCTGTTCCGCTGGCCCAGGAGCCGAAGTCCAGGGGCAGCTCTGGGATCAGCCAGGGTTCACAAACACGGCCAGGGCGTTCACCCCCTGCCTGGGGTCAGGCCACAGCCATGGCCCCGTTCTGCCAGCCACTCCTTCCTCCCAAAACCCTCCCCAGCTTCCCTGCGCTCCTGGTGCTGCCTTTTCTCTCAGCTGCCACCAGAAGCAGCAAATCTGGGATTTTCCAGGTATTACCCCAAACCCTGCCCTGCTCACACCAGCCACGACCCCACTGAGGGCAGCAGAGCCTCAGGATCCTGAATCCTCAGGGAGCTCTGCACTTCCCAAGGACAGGGACTGCTGCTCCCACCGTGCTCCCAGAGCCAGGAGCTGCCAGGCCAGGCTCGGGGCTCTGCTGGGGGATCAGAGCTGAGCAGGAAACGGGGAAAGAACAAAGCCACAGGTTGGGCTTGGGGTGGTGCCTGGACTCTGCTGGTTTATGGCTGGCCTGGTGCCTGCCCGTCCTTGTCCCTGAGGAGGGGCTGGTGGCAGGATGCAGGTTCTGCTGCAGGTGCAGGCTCTGGCTGCAGCACTGACAGAGCTGGGATGGGATGGAGCTCATCACACACCCCAGAGCAGCTCAGCCCTCCCAGCTCACCTGTCCCACAAACCAGGGCTCAGTGCACACAGGCAGGTGGTTCATTCTGGGGCTAAAACCTTCAAATCCAGCACAGTTCAGATTTTTTACTGAAAATAGGGGATGCTGTTCTTTTATCAGGGCCAAAGCACAGACAGGCAGGTGTGTGTGGGGTGGAGGATGAAGGGAGGTGTGCAGGTGATGTGTAAGAATAACTGCCCCCATCTGGGTCCTTTGCTCACCCTCAAGGTCACTGCTCTGCTGGGTGGGGAGTGCTTTTTAACCCCAGGAGCCTGTAAAACTGAGAGACTTCAAGCAAACAGTGCTCAAAAAACAACCCCACCAGGCCGGACTTTGCCCAGACAGGATTTCCAGCCGTTCGTGCCCATCCCTCGGGGAGGAGGTGGAAATGTTTGGGGGAGGCAGAGGGAAGAGCAGCAGGGATCTGGGAGAGCCCAGCACTTCCTGACACTCTCCTTGCTGGCTCCTAAAGGACACCTGGGGCAAGGTGTGCTCTGTGGGAGCAGAGCCTGCAGCAGCCACCCTGAGGGTTTAGGCTGGGGATGGGGCTCAGCTCTGTCCTGAGCAAGTCCCAGCTCCCAGTGCCACTTCTGGGGAGGCAGAGACCACCAGTGCTGAGCTGGGAGCATCAGAGGTTCCCACAGGGACCCCAGAGAGCACAGCCCCCCCAGCACCCCTTCCTTCCCCACCCCAGACCCCTCTGCCACACAAACCACACCTCTGAGATATTCCACTTGTTTTCCTTTATGTTGCACTGCAGTTTGAACAAAGACATGAACATGCAGAGTGATGCCACTCGTCAGCAGAGCTCGCCCAGCGGGGAGAGGCTCGTGGAGAAGAGGCAGGGACACTCCCAGCTACAGCAGCATCCCCAGAACCCCCCAGTCCTCCCACAGCCACAGCCCCTCCAGCCTCTCCCCTTGCTCTAGGACAGCAGGCTGTCCTGTCCAGCTGTCCCACTGCTGGCACCAACAGGAGCAGGGTCTGTCTCCACTGCAGGAGCTGTGCTTCCCAACTGCTGCTTTCCCTTCCCAAGAAGGCAGAAACAGATTTATTTTACAAAATCAACTGACCCTTGTTTTCACAGGAAAGCAGGAGGGAGCAGAACTCAGGAGTTCCTGTGCCAGTGGCAGAGCAGAGAAGCAGCTCTGAGCAGCCCAGGGAAGCAAAGCAATACCTCAAGGATTTATCCCAAAACCTCTCAGGTCTGGCTCTCTCAGCCCTAACACCCTTTTTGCTCTAACCCCTCCTTCTCTCCTCGCTGCCCTGGGGAATTGTGGCTCTGTCTGGAGCTGCTCCACAGGACCCTGAGGTGACTCTGTGCCTCCACAGCAAGCTCGGGTGGGGGATGCTGCAGTTTTACTTGCCCAAGGTGAGGAATATCCAACCATACATATCCTGCCCCATTCAACGGGCTGGCTAAAAGAGGAGGGGGGAAGGGAGAGAGCTCAGTTGAATTTAGCCTTTGAAAAGTCCATTTCTGGATGCTGTTCCATGAACCTGCAAGGAAAACAAAGCAAGAGTTTGGGTGGGTCAGCAGGAGCCAAACAGCTCTGTCTGGGGAGGGAAGGGTTTCTGCTGAGCCCCTTGGGACACACTCCCTGCACTGTCCCTACAAACGCCTTTTCCTGGGTCAGTGGGAGCAGCGTTCCTGCCAGCCCAGCAGGTCACAGACACAGGGGAGCTGCTGAAGATCAAGGACACGCCCTTCACTGCTGCTCTGGGCTGGACACGTAGCAGCCACAACGATTGTGGGGCAGAGGGGAGATGGTGAAGGCAGATTAGGGCTGGAGCTCCAGCCTGGCAGCTTCACTGGGAATATGGGGAAGTGCTCTGACAGTAAAAACTCAGGGAGGACATGACCAGAGCAATCTGTTTCAAAGCTGATTTCAGAGGGACTGCAGTCCCAGCAGAGGGAATCACAGAATGCTGTGGCTTGGAAGAGACCCTAAAGATCTTCGTGTTCCAACCCCCTGCCATGGACAGGGACACCTGCCAGGACTGTCTGCACTCAGGTTCCACACGGGCAACTTCTGAGGGCACTGCTCTGTGCCCAGGGCACACAGAGCTCCTCTGCTCTGCTCCCCAAGGCACACAGCCCATCCCAGCCCTCTGAGGACTCACACAAGCTGCAGTAAGGGCAGCTCAATCTCCTTTGTGTTCCCATCTCAGGGCTTCCCCTGGAACGCCCCCACAGCAAAGTTTCCACTTTGCACTTCCAGGGCCAGCTGTGCTGTGAGGATCCTGTCCTTGTTTGGCAGCCAGGAGAGCTCCACTGACATCAGCACCCACATGGCTGTCACTGAGCCTCCTTTGCCCTGGACAAAGTCTAAACTTCCTCTCCATCCTTTGCCAGCCAAACTTCCAGAGCACCAAACAAGTGACCCTGGCAGGGAGGTGTCCTGGTGTGCCAGGAGCAGAGGGAAGCCTGGCTCTGCTCTGAAAAACCCCAGCAGCTGCACAGAGAAGCTTCTGGCACTACAGACAAAGCCAGGAGTCAGGTCAGCCACAGCAATCCTTCACCCAGAGATAAAGTGTGGGGCTGCACTTGCTGAAGAAGCTGTGACCCAGAACTGCCTCCACACCTTCCCAAACGGCCTTGGCAGCTCCAGCAGTCACTTCCCTGCCATGGTGCATTTTTGCCAAACAGGGCAATAAAGCCATAAAAGTGGCTTGGGGAAAACAGTCTGGAAGCAAGTGGAGGGAGGAAGGGAGGGGTGATTAGCTGGCTACTGAGGGAGATTACACACCAATCACGAGCATGGTAAAGTTCAGCAGAGATGGCACCTCCAGCTCTGAACAGGCTTCTGGACTTGAAATCAGCAGATTTCAATTGTTGGAATCAACAATTCCAGAGCTGAGCTATTCCCAGATTTTCCCACTGGGCTTTCTACCCCCACAGGGTTTTACAGACACTGGTGGCTGGCCAGAAACCAGTGACTGTGCAGAGGTGAGCACGGTCAAGCTGCTCTCTGTGCCCTTATTTGTGCCAGAAAGGAAGAGGAGAAGGTGCTTGGGGAGGCAAAGCCATGCCAAGGAATGAGCTGTACCCACTTTTTCAAAATATCCTGCTTCTTCTGTTCATCAGAGGTGGGCAGCCCCATGGATTTCTGTCGCTGGTCATACATCATCTTCTCCACCATGCTGCGAGTTTCACTGTCCAGGTCTGACAACTGAAGGCAAGACCCAGATTGGAACAACTCTGGCCTCAACTGAGGTAATTTCTGAGCAGGTCCCACCCCATAAAACAGCAGAATTCTTACCTTTGAATTCTCTGGATTAATTTTCTTGGTGTTGATTTCTGGGTCTGTGGAGACCAGTTTGTTCCACCATTCCATTTTGTTGATCTAGAGGATGAAGAAGCAAAAACAAGTTTATCTTTCTTGGACTTGTTCTAGGGTTTTTAAGTCTCAGTCACAAGAAAAAAATAAAGATGGAATCAAACTTTATTTTGACAGTGTTCTAAAGATCAGTAAAATCTGAACATAGATAAAGGGTATTTTTGTTTCAAACTACTTTAGGCAGCCTAAATTTTCACAGCTGGGAGATCTGAGAGAATGTCAGATGTCCTGTTTGGCATGACATAAATGGGATTAGAACAAACCACCTGGAGAGGCCCAGAGGGGACACAGGGAGGTCTGTCCCTGGATTTTCATGTCACTAACAGATGTCAAAACACACTAAAGGACAACATTAAAATGACTGATTTCCTTCCAGCTTTTCCTGAACTGCTGAGAAATACACTGGATATCCTGGAATAGCATAAAATGAGGCTGAAGATGGGGGAACTTCAATACCCCACTACCAGTGGCACCACTGACAAGGTACCAGGACACCAAGGTGAGAGCTGAGAGCCCAGGAGAGGCAGCCCAGCCTGAATCCTGCCCAGCCCAGCCTGCTTTACCTTCTCCAGGTGCACAGTGACTGTTTTGCCATCCTCAATGAGCCAGGAGCTCTCCTCCACCTTGACCTCGTTGAAGAGCTCCCCATCAATGACAGGAGGGTGGCCCTTGAGGCCGACCTTGAGGCGGCGTCTCTGGATATCCACCACCACGTCCTTGCCCTTCAGCCTGAAGCTCACCTTGAAGGGGACAGCCAGCTGCAGCAGAAAGGAGCAGGTCTGAGGAGCAGCCCAGGAAATCCCTCCTTACCCTCCCCTGCAGCTCTTCAAGCCTTTCTGCCTTGCTGTCACCAGAGCACTCTGGGACTCTTTTCCTTCAGGTGCTGAGTGAGCAGGAGGTGGGAGGAAGGCACCATAAAAAGGGAAGCAGATTTTAATGCCTGGTTAAACCAAGACCAGAATTTGGCAAACTACAGCTCCTGGGAATTTTGCTGAGTTACCAAGCTCTCACCCAGCTATTGAAACATTCAAACCTCCAGACACAGGGAATTGGCTTCTTCTCTCACCAGCCCCTGCTCTTATTGTCTCTCTCAGATTCCTCAGACCCTGGTCACAAAGCACTACTTACATCCAATTCTGAAAGAGTCTGGGTCCATCTATAATTTGGAAGGTCAGCTCCATTGCCAGAGTTGGGTTTAAGTTTTCCTTTATCCTTCTCATCTTCCTCTTCATCATCTGTTCCCTAAACAATTCAAGTGTAAAGAAAGAAGCTTTTCCAGTTTCCATTGTAACAACAGTTCTTAGGTTTTATAAGGATTGCAGGTCAGTTGTTTGTATTTTATATCCACTTAAATTTAGCTGCATAATTAATAGCTGCTTCTGATAAAACATTGCTACAAGAAAAAAAACATCAAAGCCCTCTGTATTGACACATTTAGAAATTGTGTTTTTAAAGCCAAAGTTTCTAGTTTGTGTTTTCCAAGTGTGTGTTTTGGACAGAGCTTGAAGCAACCTCCAAGTAGTGGAAGGTGTCATGGCAGAGGTGAATGGGATGAGCTTTAACCTTCCAACCCAAACCATTTGATGATTCTGAAATGACTCCAGACGAGTTTTACCTGTTTGTTGGAATCTGAAGATTCACCTTCCTCCTCCGAGGGTTTTGCTGGGACACCATTGCCCTGCCCTTGTGCCTCTTTCTTCTGTTGGAAAAGAGCAGAGCAGGAACAGGCTCAGCCAGGAGCTGGCATCTGTGTCACCTCCTGAGCTGGCACTAGATGGCCTCAGCCTTTCAGCCCCAGCTGGAGAGCACCACTCACTGCCTCCCACTTTGGACACTCAATTCCCAGCCCTTAGGACACTTAGAGGGAAGAGGCACTGCCAGGGAAGATTCCCTTCTCCTGGGACAGAGAACAAACCTGAGCCCCAGGGAGGCAGAGCTGCAGCTGCACACACCTGGCTCGGCTCTCACCTGGTCAATCTCGAGCTGCAGCCTCTCTGCCTCCTCATCTGTGAGCTCCTTGATGCGTGGCTCGCTGGGCTGCTGTGTCCCCCTGTCCCTGGCCAGGCGAGCAGCTCGCTCGGCCTTCTCGCGCCGCTCTGCCTCCTGCCGCGCCTTCTTCTCCTTGCGCTCCTTCTGGGCCAGCTTGTTGTGGTGGCTGAAGGCCTCTGTGATCAGCTGAGGGGTGCAAGAACATCAGAAGAGCATCAGCATCTCACAGCCAAAGCCAGCAACTCGCCCTCCTGAGGAGCACCATGACAGCTCTGGGGTTGCACAGATGTCAGGAGTTTTCCCTTCCCTTAGATTTTTTTTTTTACTGAAAATCTGGAGATTTTTCAATTCAAAAAGCAAAGGAGGAAGTGAAAAGGGAGGAAAAAGAGAACATTTTTAAATATTTAAATGTAGTCCTTCCTAGTTACACAGGGAGTATGTTTCCAGGAGATAACAGTGAAATTAAAATCCTTATTTTGTCCTTTGTGCAATTCCAGCAGGACGAGCTGATGCCCAGCCATGTGAAGCTGCTCCAGGACAGCTGCACACACCAGATCCAACTTTTTTACCTCCTTCTGACCTTTCCCATGCCTGGGCTTTTCTCCAGATGGAGCCTCAGTGCAATAATTTAGAGGAGAAATTCTCAAAACACCCCCATGTTTTCACACTGAGGGTGAGCTCCTCCATAAATCTTTTGTTTCAGCCTTGCTCCCAATTCTCCAGAGGTTGTTGTGACTCAGAATCCCAGGGTCTCTGATGCCAAGAGCTGCATGCTCAGTGGGAAAGCTGAGTACACAGGCAGGGAGCCAGAGAATTGCCCCAGGGTCGATAAGGGCAGGGGTGCTGTGCAGAGCAGCACGTAGGTGAGCTGAGGTCTGCCCCACAATAACAGAGACAGATCCTCAGAAAGGAATTACAGGGGGGAAATTTATTTATGTACATCCCAGGAGCCTCAGAGTGGGAGGGAAATCCTGATCCTTTTCCAAGCAAACTGCAGTTTGTAAGCAAGCACTGAGTATTTCTGCTGTGCTCTACCAGCAAGGATTGTTTACACAGCTCGGCCCCAGTGTCTCCTGGAGAATGCAAGGTGTGCATCCCCCAGGATGTCCCAGCCTGTTCCCAGCCCCATGTGGCTCCCATGGTGTCAGAGCACTTTTCCAGGAGCCCATAAAGCGTTCTGACAGATGCCACCACCCAAGGGCACAAGCCCTTTGCCAAGGACAGCAGCCAGGCACCTCACCAGCACCACTCAGGTGGGGTCACACAGCCTCCAGGAACGGGGGAGAGTTGCTCTCTATTCTGAGAAAAATGACAGCAGGGTTCACCTTTCTTCCTTTCAGAGAATCACAGGGTGCTCTGGGTTGAAAGGACCCTAAAGCCCCTCCAGTTTCAGCAAGGGCTCCCTGCAGCAGAGGGGAGCAGTGTCCAGCTCCCCAGCCCAGCCCAGGGGCAGCTGCATATGCAGAGCTGTGGACTTTGTGCTTCTCCTGAGCTAACAAACAAGGTAATGTGGGGTTATCACTGCTGTGGCACTGCTCAGTCAGTGTGTCTGGCAGGTTTGCTCTCCAAACTAGCCTTTGGCCAGAGCCTGGCAAGAAACCTGCACCTGAGCAGGGAATTGTGTGCTCCTCACCCCTGACAGGGCAGCTCTGGTTTTCCTTCCCCCAGGAGCTGTGCAAGCAGGGGACCCTTGGCATGGCACAGACCCAGGTGGGATGGAAGGGAGATGAGTTAAAGACCTGAAGGTTTAATTTTTACCTTCTCTGCTACTCCATCCTCTCCCCCAGTGAAGAAATCCGTCTTCCTCCTCAGGAAGCTGAAGAAGGTGTTCACGAGCTGGGGAACAGGGAGAGAGGGTGGAGAGAAAAGGAGCAGTGAGTCACTCAGAGCCACCTCGTGTCTGGAGCAGCCTTCTTCCTTTTTCCTTTTTCCTTTGTCCTCCCTATCTGTGGCTGTGCCCCAGCTGAAGAAAGCACTCAGCTGTGGAGATGGAGATCCTGGGTTGCCAGCTTGCAGGAGGGGTCTTGGTGTGGTTTGCTTGAGGAAAAGCAGCAGTTTATTCTGAGTTCCTGCTCCCACAGCCCAGGCTGTTACTCGAGGCAGGAATGGATTTATGAATGCATACGTACCTATATCATATATATATAAATCATATTTTGCTTCATTGCACACCTAAAAGCATGCAAACTCCTTATTTTTACAGCTGCCAGGGATCACCAATGAATGAACCAGCACCTCCAAACCCCCTCTGGAAACCCAAAATCCCCCTGAACTTGGCTGATCTTTATTTTCCAGCAGTCCTGCCCCGTGGGGGTTTCAGGCAGAGGTTTTGCCACAACACGAGGGGCAGTTACAGCAGCATTTTTAAAAAAAATATTGGTGAGTGGGATGTTCCCACATCCTCCAGCCCTGCTGCAGGTCAGTGTCTGGGTCCCGGAGCCCCCGCCAGAGGGCCCGGGGCGGGCTCAGGACAGCCCGGAGACGCCGGGGCCGCGGTGCGAGGCCTCGGTGAGGGCGCCGCGGCGCCTCATTAACAGCACGGTAATTAACGAGCGGGGCTGGCGCTGTCGGGAGCCGTTACGGCCGCTCCGCGAGCAGCGCACGTGCGTCCCCTACCCCACGTGCCGGGGCGGGGCCCGCGGAGGCCGCGCCGCTCCCCGCTCGCTCCTCCGGTCCTGCCCCGCCCTCCCCGCTCCCGATGCCGGCGGCGCTACCTCGCGCACGCCGCCCTGGTGCTGCTGGGCCATGGCGAGCAGCATCCCGTCGAAGCGATCCTCCTGCTCCGCCGCCTCCTCCGCGCTCAGCCCCATCGCGCCGCCGCTCCCGCACCGGGCCGCCACCGGAACCGGAACAGGAACCGGCGGAGGCGCCCGCCCCTCCCCAGCCACCAATCACAGCGCGCCCCCGCGCCGCTCTCTTCGCTGATTGGTGGAGCGGGCTGTCAGTCTTGCTGGGGGAGGCGGGGCGTGAGGCGCGGCGGGGGTGGTATGGCGACGGGGCGGGGGGGGGCCCGGCCCGGG
>VXBI01014107.1:175079-188404 GCA_013397375.1 Toxostoma redivivum
CGGGCAGAGGTCCGGGAACGACACCCGCGGGGCACCGGGAGGGTAAAACTCACCGTGGGGTTTCCTTAACGCGCTACATCTGCTCCGAGGCGGGGAGAACCCGTGTGGGCTCTGCTGATCCCCCTCCCAGTCGGGAGCTCCGGAATTTACCCACCCCCGGTGGGGTGTGGGACCCCCCAGACCCATCCCTTCTCTCCCCAAACCCCTCCCTTCTCTTCTGCAGGCCCCGAGGTGGCTCCCAGCAGCCAGGACAGGGCGGCTGCCGGGGAATCTGTCACCGAGGCAGAGCTGAGGCGCCTGCCCGAGTTCAACCCCCCTTCCTTCATGCCCTTTGGGAACGTGGGCACGCCCCTGAGCGTGTTCCTGGAGCTGATCCGGGCCTGCAGGCTCCCCCCCCGCGTCATCCACAAGCTGCAGCTGGATTTCCCAAGGACTGGCTCATCCCGCAGGTATGGGAATGTGCCCTTCCAGTACCAGAACACCGAGACGGTGGCTGGGCAAGAAAGAGTTTACACAGCTGCAGGGGATGAGATCATGGAGGGAGAGGAGCCCGTGACTCAGCCAGCCCGGCCCGAGGAGGAGGAGGAGGAGGGGCAGGAGAAGGAGGAAGAGGAGTCACACTCTGATGATGTAAGTGGAACATTCCAGCACTATCCAGGCTCAGTTCTTGGATCTGTGAGGGCAGATCCCACTCTCAGGGCTTGCGTTGGGAGAAATGTTTTGTTAAAAACAGCTTTAAAATGGCTCCATTAACCCCTCATGGCAGGGACAAGGGGTCTGAACCCCCCACAGCTGCTCAGGGTGGTCGTGGGGGTTGATCCCAAAGGCATCAGAGGAGGAGCAGAGGGGAGGCTGCTCCTGCCCAGCAGCCCCTGTCCTGCTGCCTGCCAGATGTGCCCAGCTCTGCTTGGCTGGAAAATGAGGTGGCAGAGCTTGGGGACCACGTCTGAGTGCTGGGAGGGACGTGCAGAGCTGCACAAAGGCTGACCTTGGATGCTCCTGCACTTGAAGTTTAGTCACTGTGAGGAAAATGGCTTTTGTGACAAAGGCTCCTGAGAGCTGGGCAGGGCAGGAGCCATCCCCCCATCCCTGTCTGGCCTGTTCTCTCTGTCATTACAGATCCCCAGGCAAGCCAGGCCCGTTCTTTCCTCCACCAGAATTAGCTCTGATGCCAAACCCTTGCTGCAATTCCAGCCCATGAGTTTCTCCTGGAAGCATGGGGCACAGAGAACGCTTTGTTCCCTCCTTTCCCCAGCTTTTTATTCAGTCTTTCCTCCTGCAGACTAAACAGACTCCTCCAGCTGTTTCTCCCAGGCTGTTTCCTGGCTCTGCAGCCGTTCCTTGGCGGTTCATGGCTGTGCCCAGCTCTGTGGCTGTGCCAGGGAGCTGCTTCCTGGGAGCCCACACAATCTCCTCAGGGATCAGCTGCAATGGGATTAATTCCTTGCTAGTGCTGACTCCAGGTCCAGCAGAGCTGCTCCTTAAATGGGCATCAGTGCAGGGCAGGTGGGGCCTGTGGGGTGGCTGTGCTGTGGGATTTCTGCTGCTGACTCTGGCAGTGGCCTCAGGCAGGGATGAGCTCATCCCTCGTGTCGGGGCCTGAGCTCTGCCACGGAGCTGCTCCAGGAATGGCGTTGGGAAGGGCCAGGGAGCAGGGAGGGGGCTGTGGCTGTGTCCCCAGCCCCATTTGCCTGTCCCTATCCCTGCAGGACAATGACCCCTGTGAGGAGGGGGAGGGGGCCGTGGCTGGGTCCCCAGCCCCATTTGCCTGTCCCTATCCCTGCAGGACAATGACCCCTGTGAGGAGGGGGAGGGGGCCGTGGCTGGGTCCCCAGCCCCATTTGCCTGTCCCTGCAGGACAATGGCAGTGTGAGGAGTGGGAGGGGGCCGTGGCTGTGTCCCCAGCCCCATTTGCCTGTCCCTATCCCTGCAGGACAATGACACCTGTGAGGAGTGGGAGAGGCACGAGGCCCTGCACGAGGACGTGACGCAGCAGCAGCGGGAGCGGGAGCGGCTCTTCGAGGAGGAGATCGAGCTCAAGTGGGAGAAGGGAGGCTCTGGCCTCGTGTTCTACACAGATGCCCAGTTCTGGCAGGAGCAGGATGGAGGTGACCTTGGTGTTTGTGTCCCTGAGCCCAAGCTCAAACAAACAGCCCAGGTCAGCTGGAGCTTGCCATGGCTTCTGAGCCTCCCCTTGGGCACAGAGCTGGTCACCAGAGACCCCCCAGAGACCCCCATGGTGCTCCTGGCAGCCTCTGGGGTGGGCACAGGGATTTGGGGAGTCTCTAATGCCATTTCCTCTGTGCTGGCACTGCTGAGG
The DNA here is from genome assembly GCA_013397375.1 of Toxostoma redivivum. Lineage (NCBI taxonomy): Eukaryota > Metazoa > Chordata > Aves > Passeriformes > Mimidae > Toxostoma > Toxostoma redivivum. Next base: position 177,400 of record VXBI01014107.1, read on the forward strand.
AACCGCCTTGAGTGCTGTGCCCAGTTCTGTAGCAGAGACATGGAGGGGCTGGGCAGTGTCCAGGGCAGGGGCTTGAGCTGAAGGGGGCTCAGCCTGGGGAAAATGGGGATCAGGGGGGACCTTCTGGCTCTGCACAGCTCCCTGACAGGAGGGGACAGCCGGGGGGGGGATTTGGGATCTGCTCCCAAGGACAGGAGGAGAGGGAACGGCCTCAGGCTGGGCCAGGGGAGCTCAGGGTGGAAACCAGGAGGAATTTCCTCATGGAGAGGGTGGGCAGGCCAAGGGAGCTTTGGAGTCCCCATCCCTGGAGGTGTCCAGGGAAGGACTGGACATGGCACTCAGTGGGCTGGGCTGGGGACAAGGTGGGAACCGGTCACAGTTGGACTGAATGGTCTTGGAGGTGTCCAACCTCAATGATTCTGTGATTCCTTCCCATTTTGTTGGAGAAAATAGGGAGCTGGGCCACCAGCAAAGAGCTCCCCAAAAATTCCAGAGCTCACCCGAAGTGCTGCTTCCCTTCTCTTGGCAGACTTTGACGAGCAGACGGCCGACGACTGGGACGTGGACATGAGCATCTACTATGACAAAGGTATCAGAGCTGAGCCACCCAGCCCAGGGAAAGCAGGGAAATTCTGACCATGCAGAATTCGGGAGCTCTTTGTCATTCTTTGAAAGCATCCAAGCCGTCAGTGAACCTGAAACAATGTTTTACTGGTCTGGCAGCGAGGGCTGCCAAATAGAACAGGTTCTGCCTCCTGTGCTGGTGCTCTGGGGGAAATGCTGGTGCTGAGCAGCCTCGCTGAGCTGTGCTGACTCTGGCTGCTTTCTCCCCAGATGGAGGGGATAAGGATGCTCGGGACTCAGTGCAGATGTGGCTGGAGCAGCGGCTACGGGATGGGCTGGAGGATGGCTCTGTGCCAGGGCAGCACATTGGCACCTTTGAGAGACACACCAAGGTGAGAGAGACACCTGCTCAGGGCAGGGCTGTGCCAGGGTGGTGCCCAGGGGATATGGGTTAGGGGAATTAGAGGTCTTGCTGTGGGAAGAGGAGGGTGGGATTTGTCCAGCAGGTGTGTGATGGTTTCCTCCCCTCTCCCAGGGCTTTGGCAGGAAGGTCCTGGAGCAGCAGGGCTGGACAGAGGGGCTGGGCCTGGGGAGCAGCAACTCTGGGATGGCAGAAGCTCTGGAAAACGAGGGGCAGAACCCCCGGTGCAAGAGGGGGCTGGGGTAAGTACCCAGGTGCCCTCCCAGCCCCTGCTCCCACCTCTGCCCAGGCCCTCTGGGCTCCCAGCAGCTGAGAGGCTGCACAGGGAGCTGAGTGGGGCCAGGGCTGTCCCAGGAATGTGCCCTTCCCTGCCCAGCTGGGGGATTCCACAGCACTCCAAGAACTCCTGCTCTTCCTGCCAGTGCAGGGCTCCTCTGTGGAGCAGGGCTGGAGCCATGTGCAGGGCTGTGGAGGGGGTCTGCCCATGGCAGGGGTTGGAACTGGGTGGGTTTCAGGTCCCTTCCAGCCCAAAGCATTCCAGGACATGAGCTGGGAAGGCCAAGGGTGCCTGATGGGCTCTGCAGCCTCCAACCAAACCTTCCCTGCTCCCCTCCAGCTACCACGGGGAGAAGCTGCCAACTTTCATCAGGAGGAAGAAGCCCCGTGGGGACACCTCTGTTGTCATCTCCACCATCTACGATGACCCTGAGCCCCAGGACATGGGTGACCAGCTGCTCAGGCGCCAGCCCCTCACGGCCATGAAGTACAGGCAGGACATGGCCTTTGTGCGAGCATCCCACCCCACCCTGGGCAGCCTCAGGGCCCAGCCACACTGAGCAGGGATGTCACTACCTCTGTCCTGCTCCCCAGTCCAGGCTGGCTCCTGGTCTGAGTGTGAAGCAGGGTCTTTATATATTTATTTTTAGTAAAAATACAGATTTATAATAAAAATTGCCACGGTGGGGTTTTTTTTCCCCCACTAATTGTACCCTTCAAATGAAAGGAAATGGTGTTCTTTGTGAATGGGGAAGGATTTTGGGGGTTAAAACTTCTATTCGTGCTGGGATCAACCAAATGTGAGTGTTTGGTGAGGCTGAAAAAGCAGATTGAGGGCGGCCTGAGGGCAGGGAAGGACAAGTACAGACAGGGCACGGGAACTGTCCTGCTGCTGCCCGAGCGTTCCTTGGGCGTGGCCATCCCACACTGCTGGGAGAGGCTGCTGGGGATGAAAGGCTCGTCCTGGGAGGAATTCTCGGGATGAAAGGCTGGTGCCGGCAGCCTGCAGGCGTGTCCCTGTGGCCATGGGTAGCGGTGCTTTCCAAGGTGCTCCGTCCCACTGCCCCAGTGCTGGAGGGCTCTGGGACTTCCTTAAGGGGTGAAGGGGGAAAATGCAGGGAGGAATTCCTGCTCCTACCTGGCAGGAGGCTGTAACCAGGTGGGAGTTGGGCTCTTCTCGATGAGTGGCAAGACAAAAGGACGTTGTCTTACACTGCTCCAGGAGCGATTAGGGTGGACATTAGGAAGAATTTCTTCACAGAAATGGGGAAGGAGCTGCCCAGGGAGGTGGCACAGTCACTGTCCCCGGAGATGTTTAGGGAAAAACTGGGCGTGGCACTCTGCCATGGCGGTGTTTGCTCAGAGTTAGCACCCGATGGTCTCAGAGGCCTTTTCCAGTCCAGTTGATTTCTGTGATTTGGGAAAAAGCGAAGCTGGGGCTGTGCTGGAGGCCAAGAGCCGGCGGCGGGACTCGAACCCGCGGCCCTGCCCGGACTCGAACCCTCAGTCCTGCCCGGACTCGGAGTCCCAGGTTCGAATCCCGGCCGGGACGGGGATGCGCGTCCCCCCGGCCGCCAGGGGGCGCTGTGGGAACGGCGGCCGCTCCTCGCCCGGAACTCAAAACTCGGGACCCGCGGGCACCCGGACCCAGAGAGCGGGGACACCGGCGGCGGTGAGCGGCCTGCTGTGGAGAAATGGGAATGGGGGGAAGGGGAGAGGGGGATGAGAGTCGTGGGGGAAGGCAGGAGGGCTCTGCTCAGGAGTGGGGGTGTCCCCCCGCTCACACAGCCCAGCCCAGCCCCGACTGAAGGGGATCGTGTCCCCCCCCAGCCCAGCATGGCTGAGAACAGCCGGGGCGGCTCGCTGGCCTTTGGCCAGGTGGTCATTGGCCCGCCGGGCTCGGGCAAGACGAGTTACTGCCACGCCATGCGGGACTTCCTGGGCCGGCTGGGCCGGCGCGTGGCCGTGGTCAACCTGGACCCCGCCAACGAGGCCCTGCCCGGGCCCTGCGCCCTGGACATCGCCGAGCTGGTCACCCTGGCCGATGTGATGGGCAGCCTGGGGCTGGGCCCCAACGGGGGCCTCCTGTACTGCATGGAGTACCTGGCTGCCAACGCCGACTGGCTGCGGGAGCGGCTGCGGGCCCTGCGCGGCCACTACGTGCTGTTCGACTGCCCCGGGCAGGTGGAGCTCTACACACACCACCAGGCCCTCAAGGACGTCTTTGGCCAGCTGGCCAAGTGGAATTTCAGGGTAGGGATGGGTTGGGGCAGGGCCTGGCAGCTCCCGTGGGCATGGAGGGGTTCAGGGGACTCATGGCTGTTGTCTTCAAGAATTTTTTGGCCTTTCATGAAGGCCCAAAGTGGTTTTATCAGGGGAGGAGAGGAATTTTACCCTGTTTTATGCTGGGAGAGATTGGATTGTCAAGGCTTTTAGTGGGACTGGGAGCACGAGCACAGATTCCTTCCTCACACCTGGCACAAAATCCCCAAAATGGTTTGGGTTGGAAAGGACCTCAAAGCCCATCTCATCCCAGTCCATCCCATGGGCAGGGACACCTTCATTGGCCCAGGAAACTCCAGGCTGGCCCTGAACCCATCCAGGGATGGGACAGGGAGTCCATCCTTGTCCTGTGCTGCAGGATCCTCCCCACAGGAGGCTGTGCTGGGAGCCCTGGCACTGCCTGAGGAGTGCAGGGGATGTGCCAGGCCCCTCCTGCAGCCCAGCCAGGTCCCCGTGGGACGTGCTCAGGGCTCTTGCACAATGGGAGCTGCAGGTGAGAGCAGCCCCAGGAGCTGCTGACGCTGCGCTTGCTCTGCGGCGGGGCCACACCACGAATGTGCAAACCCTGCCTGCTCTGAGCAAGAAGGACAACTTCATTTGCTTGGGAATGTCACTGGGAATCTGCACATTAGAGCTTATTTTCATTGGAATAAATGGCCATGGAATTGGAGTTGCTAAAATAAGACATTTACAGGGCTGCTCATGCCTGCCTGGGAGCCCCAGCCTGGCTGGGTTCTGCTGCTGTGACTCAGCCTTAGAGCCCTGGCTTGGAGTGGCTTCCCCAGCTCTGGGACCACATTGTTACAGCCACACAAAACCCAGGGAATCAAACTGCTCGTTAGTGTAATTATTAATTATTAGTGCAAGCCACAACTGACTGTCCCAGCAGAAGGGGATGTGCTTCAGCTCCTGCTCCTGAGGGGGCCTGGCCATTCCTGTGGGGAAGTTGTGCTGCTCAGGAGGGGAATTGCCCCAAAAATCCCACCTCAAACCCTGCAGAGTTCAGACAGGCCTGAGGGGAGGTGTCCCTGCCCATGGCAGGGTGAGCTTTGAGGTCCCCTCTGCCCCAAACCATTCCAAGGTTCCCTGATCCTGTTTGGACGTGGGAGGTGCAGAACAGATTGTCCTGTGGCCACCTGTACACTGTCCCACAGATTGTCCTGTGGCCACTTCCACAGCAGGGGGATGGCTTTGTCCAGGCCTGACCTCGTGTGTCCCCTTGTCCCTTCTCTGCCCAGCTGGCTGCCGTGCACCTGGTGGATTCCCACTACTGCACAGATCCTGGGAAGTTCATCTCTGTGCTCTGCACCTCCCTGTCCACCATGCTGCACGTGGAGCTGCCCCACGTCAACGTCCTCTCCAAGATGGACCTGATTGAGCAGTATGGGAAGCTGGGTAAGGCAGCTCTGGGGGAAAAGGGGCCTTCAGCCTCATCTCTTCTGCCTCCCTGCCATGGCCAGGGACACCTTCCACCATCCAGGGTGGCTCAGAGCTCCATTCTTGGAGGAATTTGGGGGAGGGATGTGGAGCTGTGCCGTGTGAGAATGGGGGCGGGTGGGAAACTGCTGCAGCTCTCACTGTGCCCTTCAGCTCCCAGCTTGCCTCCAGAGCTCCCTGTTTCCCTGCAGCTTTCAACCTGGATTATTACACCGAGGTCCTGGACCTCTCTTACCTCGTTGACCACTTGGCCTCCGACCCCTTCTTCAGGAATTTCCGCCGCCTCAACGAGAAGCTGGTGGAGGTGATCGAGGACTACAGCCTGGTGTCCTTCGTGCCTCTCAACGTCCAGGTGAGCCAGCAGCAGGGACAGGGAGCCCTGCATGTGCAGCAGCTGCTTTTTGTCAGCTCAGAGCCACAGGGCTGGAAACCTCAGCTGTGAGGAGACTCAGGGCTGGAAAACAGGGGAGCACAGCCAGACTGTAAATGATCTGTGGCAGCCAAAGGAGAGAAAAAGGCTGATGAGCCTGGGGCTACCTGGGCCTTGTGTCCTGGGGTAGGGAATCCAGGCTCCCCTTCCTTCAGCTCTTCTGGCCTACATCTCAAATCCAGGCTGAGGATCACCTAAAACCTAAGAACACCTAAATTAGGGAGCAGGGAGTGATGAGAGGACTGGGAGGAATTCACTGGGGAGGGAGGGATGGAAATGTCCTTAATCAGGCAATTGGCAGAAGTATCAGCAGGCAAATGGTCTGGACAAGGTGATGAAAGGGAATGGGAGGGTGGAGAGTGTCACCCGGGCAGTTTGTCCCTGTTTGTCCCTGTTTGTTTGTCCCTGTTTGTCCCCATTTGTGTCCCGGGGCCTCGGGCACTGTCAGAGCCCCGGAGGAAATGCACAGCCCAGCCCAGCCTGGGCTGCTGGCCCTGGGGAAGGAGCAGGCTCCCGGTGACCCTGTCCCTGCTCCAGGACAAGCAGAGCATGAGGCAGGTGGTGCAGGCTGTGGACAAGGCCAATGGATATTCCTTCGGGGACCAGGAGCAGCGCAGCCTGGAGGCGCTGATGTCGGCAGCTGTGGGGGCTGATTTCCACTTCTCCTCGTATCCTCTGTGCTGCCGGGCTCCATTTCCCTCTCCCTGGGCTCCATTTCCCTCTCCCTGGGGACAGAGGCTGCAGTTAGCAGGCCCAGGTCGTTCCTGACACCATCTGGTGGGTGACAGTGGGGTGTGCTCAGCCAGCCCGGGGCAGGCACTTGTCCTGCCAAACCCACCGAAGTTGTTGGTAATTAATGCCCTGAGCATGTCAGGAATCTGTGACAGCTTTCTTTTCTCTCACCCTCCCTTGGATGGGTTCTTTCCTTCCTCAAACCATGCAATTGATTCTCCCGGACTTGTCAGGTCTGGGATCAGGCAGAGCCATTACTGAGGTGATGCTGCCTCGTCCTGATGGCCTTCGGGCTAATGTGAGGCTGGGAACTTCAGAGCTCCTGCAGAAGGGAGTGTTTGAGCCCAGCCCCTCGTTTTCCTTAATTACTGCGTTATCAGCACCCTGGCAGTGCAGGAGAAGTATGTGCAATCTCAGGACAAAGCCGTGGAAGAGGAGGTGATGGATCTGTGACACACCCTGCCCCGTCCTCTCCTTTTGACACCTCTCCTTTTCCTACCCGGAGCTCCAGCCGTGACTCAGAGCAGCTGAAAGCCTTTCCAGGCAGTCTGGACTCCTTATCTGGGTGGGTTTGACCTCCCGAGCTCCAGTTCTGCTGCCCAGAGCAGGGATTTGGCAGAAGGAGGTGCCTGAGGGTCTTCCCTTGGGAACAGAGAGATGGAGCCAGGAAAGGCAGGGACAGCACGGGAAAGAAGCAAGATAAACTCTCCTCCGTCGTGGCCAAGACAGGCCCAGAGAAGGAAAAATGATCTGGAGCTGCCTGATGTGCAGTGAGAGCTGAGGCAGCAGGGCTGGGTTTGCTGCAGGAGGAGCTCCCAGGAGAATCCAGGCCCAGACACCTCCACACCGTCCCAAGGACAGAAAGATGTTTGTTTTTCTTTTTCTTAGAAATAATGATGGACTCTTTCTTAATAAAACACTCCTGGGTCTCACTTTCATCTTGGGAGTTTGCTGAAGCTGAGTAAATAAACCCAAGAGTGCTCCCGAGCCCAAGGCCAGAGCCTGGAGGTGAGAGGTGCCTGAGAACAGCTCAGCTCTGCTGGGGAGGGAGGAATGTGGGCCAGGAAAGCAGAACCAGGTCACTGCTGCTGCTCCAGAGGCTGGAGCAGCACAGCTCACAAAGTGCCAGCCAGGCTTTTGGTTAAGGAAGCCCCTGTGAGACAGCTCGTGGTTTGCACCCTTGGGTGTCCTCATCCACCTTCCTTTATCTGCCCTTGCCCTCTCCACGTCCCAAATCCTGGGGCTTCCCCTCCTGCCCATGGAATTCCCTGTCCCAGCCCTGAACCTCGTGTGCCCCCTGCCCTGGGGGTGGATCAGGGGGGTGACAAGTGGGGTGTCCCCATCAGGGAGCCTCCCAGTGCCTCCCAGCAGCTCCCACAGGATGGGACAGGCCCAGCTCCCCATCCCAGCTCTCTGCAGACTCAGCATCGCCTCTTGCCCAAGAGCTTGCATAAAATCCAGCAGGATTCTCTCACAGGATGGTTTGGCCCTTGGCAGAGGGATTGGAGCCTGGATCCTTAATGGGTCTCAATGTGGACGGGGTCTTGGGCAGCTGGGCAAGGAATTAAAATAAATTAAAATGATTTTTTTCCCCCATGTCCCAACTGTGTGGCCAGGGTTTGGAGACAAGGAGGAGCTCAGGGACAGGAGGACACAGACACACACACATTCTTCACCAGACCCCCTCCCAATGAAACTGAGATTTCAGATACCAAATCAGATCCCAGGGTGCTGCCAGTGCCTCAACTCTTCCCCAGAGCCCAGGAATTTCCCTGGGTACTCCTGGCTGGAATCCAGCAGCTATATTTCAGTGCTGAAGCTCTGGAAGCCAATTTAACCAGAATTGAGCTCAAATTCCATCCTCCCCCTGTGGCTCGTGGCCTTGTCCTGCTCCTTCTGGAGCTGCTGTGAGGGGGTGGGAGATGGGGTCATAAAAATATTAATTCTGAAGTGGCTTTTTCATGGCTTTGAGAGATTTGGTGGCTTAAAAGGGTATGGTCAGGTCAGGCTGAGTTACACAAGAGCCATCAAAGCTTTTGTGGCTTTTTGGCTTTTTTGTTGGAATGCCCTGGGTATCTGCAGCCCCAGCCTGGGCTGGAACCCTCAGCTCAGGCCACAGATCCTCAGCCAAGAAATGCTGAGGTCTCAGAGAGCTCCAGAAACTGCACCAGGGAGATTCCTGCAGGTGGATCAGGACTGAACCGGGACCCAGAGCCCACAGGGGACAATTCTGCTCCTGCTCAGGGTGACAGGGACAGGGCTGGGCAGGAGATGGGGACAGGCTGGAGCCACTGGTGGGAAATGCAGGGGAGAGCCCAGCCTGTCCCTGCACCCATCCCCGGGCTGGGAGGGGACACCGGGCTCAGGGAGGGGACACTTTGGCTCCTGCCGCTCCTTGAGCAATCAGCAGGGCCAAGGGCCAGGCTGAGTCACCCCCAGCCCGGCACAGCCCTGGGAGGGTCCTGGCTCTGCAGAGCTCGTCCTACCTGCTGAGCCCACCTGAGCCTGGGGCTGGGTGGGATTTTGGGCACAGAGGGATTTGAGCATCAATCACAGCACTGGGTCCCCTCCCGGGTTCCAGCCCTCATTTCCAGCTCCACCACAGAAAACCCTCTTCAAAAACACCAGAGTGCCAGAGCAGGCCCTGGTGCCAGGCTGGCAGAGCCCAGGGGCCGTGGACACCCCAGTTCTGGGTGCCCAGAGTGCTGCTGCCCCAGCCCTGGCACAGAGCCCTGGGACACGGCTGGTGACAAGGACAGGCTGGGCTGTCACCAGGGTGGGCAGAGCAGAGCATCCCTGCTGGCCCCCAGACCTGCTCTGGTGGCCTTTTCCCCTGTGGGGCTGTGCCAGGACCCTGCTGGGGAGAGGCTGAGCTGGGGACACTGAAACCGATCCAGTTCCAGTCGGGAGCTCCTCTGGGCGCCCCCCCAGGGCATTCCACAGCCCCTGGGAGCACCAGGATGGGGGTGGAGGTGCTGATGTGTCCCCGGTCCCGTCCCTGGAGCCCAGAGAAGCCCCAGCAGCTCAGGAGATCTGGGGATGCAGGGCCTGCCCTCCTTGCCAGGAAAAGCTGCAGGACCGGCTGGAGCTCCGTCCTCCCACACAGCCTCGCTGCAATTCGGGAGCTGTTGAAATCGGTTAACCCTTGGGGAGCCAGGGAGAAGCCACAGCCCCAGGGATGGACAGACACCCCCATCACCCCTCCCTGGGCACTCTCAGCTCCAGCCCTGCCACTCTCCGGTTTAACCAGTCCTGCTGTCCCCAGGCTGGGGTCAGGGGCCAGTGTGAGCCCTCAGCTCGTTCTTCCTGCCCCTGTTTGGGTAATTACAGGGCTGGGGCTGCTCCCAGGCTGGGAGTGCTCGGGGCCAGGTGCAGGCCAAGCTTTGGGGTCCCTCAGTGGACCCTGACATCTCTGGGGACCCCCAGGGGATGTTTGATGGGGCTGGGGAGGGCCAGGGGGCTCACAGGGGTTCATCCCCTCTGCTGGGATCTGCTCCAGGTGTCCCATCCAGGTGAGCAGGTTCTGGTTTGTGCAGCCCAGCCTCCCACAGCAGAGCCCAGGCAAACCTCCTCACATCCCAGGCCAGCCCCTCACTCCCTGGGTACCCCAAAATTCCTCAAATCCCTGCTTGTGCCTCACTTCCCCCAAAGCTCAGGGGTCCCTGGCACTTCGTGGGCTGGGCGTTGGCCAGGCCAGGGCTCAGGACTGACCTGTCCCCCCTGTCCCTGGGGGCTCTGGGCTCCCTCTGAGCCAGGGCAGCACATCCTGAGTCACAGCATCCCATCCCATTATCCCGTCCCATCCCATTATCCCATCCCATCCCATTATCCCATCCCACCCCAGCCCAGCTGAGCTCATAGCCCAGGGTGCTGTGACTGTTTTATTGTAATTATTGTTCGTGTTGGAACCCGCAGGTGGGGGAAGGGGAGGGAGCTGCGCCCTCGGCGTGGCCCCGTGCCAGGGCCAGAAGTGCTGAGCGGAGCTTTCACCTGTCCCGGCGCGCCGGGACCGGGAGAGGGCTGTCCCCACCCAGGGACACCCCAGGGCTGTCCCCACCCAGGGACGGACACCCCAACGCTGTCCCTGTGTCGCTGCCCAAGCACCTTCTGCATTCTCCTCCTCGGACTGAGAGGAGCCAAGGGGGAGGATTGTCCGGGGAAGGTTTTGGGGAACCTGGGTTTGTCTCAAAGGGTTGAGTCAGGGACTCGAGCACCTCTGGGAACAGCCAGCCCTGCGTGGGGCTGCCAAAATCCTCATCCCAAGGATGCACAGAGCCCCGAGCCCTTCCACGGGCTGCCCTTCACCCCAAAACCCTGCTGGGGGCTGGGGGGCACCGAGAGCAGCCGCGTCTGGGGGACCCCGGGATGGGATACAGGGATGGGATACAGGGATGGGATTGGGATGGGATTGGGATGGGATTGGGATGGGATACAGGGATGTGATACAGGGATGGGAGGCGGCTCCCGGAGCTGCCCGGACATGTGCACAGGGAGAGACGAGGCAGAGAGAGCGGAGCTGCAGGAGAAGGTTTATTGGAGACGCACAACGCGACCCCTCCGGAATGGGGGGGCTGCCCGGACCCCCCCGGCCCAGCCCTCACCTCCTCCTGTGGCTGCTCCAGCCCTGCGGGACTGGGCTTTGGAGCTGGCACGAGCCAGACTGGACACCCCCACAAAACATGTTAAATAGTCGGGGGCTGGCAGCTCTGAGGGACGGAGACACCCCCTCTCCCCCCTCTCCCTCTTTTCCCCCTCCCCAGAGCAGAGGATGGGGGAGAGGGAGGGAGGGGCTCTGCCAAAACCACCCCCACTCCTGGTATCCAGGCTGGGGGGAGAGGGAGACTCCTTCCCCCCAAACCAAC
>VXBI01014109.1:0-142500 GCA_013397375.1 Toxostoma redivivum
TCCCAAGTTCCATACCTGGTGTTCGGTGACCTTTTAAGTCCTTGGGTCGGAACACCATGCTCCGTGCCGGTGCAGTATGGTAGACATGTTTGTTAGCAGGTTCTGTGGTGTAGTCACCTGGGACAGAGAAGGAGGTGAGAGAAGATCTGAATTTGGGGACCTAAACTGCAAGCCAAAGAGGAGAAGTCACGAGGAGGTGCTCAGTCTTGCTTTTCTGTTTGGAACTCTCTGAAGCGCATTCAGGGCATGAGCAGAGGCTTTTGTTCCCCAGTGGCACAGGGCACCAGAAAGGCTGCCTGTCTGGCCTGGAAGAAGGGCTGCAGAAATACCACTCACTGGGTCCTGGGGTGACCTCACTCTTGGTCTTGTATCGTCCCATCACATGTGCTGATGGAGACACATACTTCCCAGTCTTGGTGATGGAAGGATGGATGAAGTATCGAGGACCTGGTGAGCAGGTGTCTGTGGCGGGACCTTTGGTCCCTCGAAATGAATATGCAGGGGCTTTGTCTCTGGTGGGATCGTGAGCCGTGTGACCTGGGAAGAAAAGATTGTGAAAGCACCTGTGCGTGCAACTGTGTAATTAAAGGAAGATTCTAAGTGGAAGCCAGTGGTGTGATGTGCCTGCCACTGCCTCCCTATGATAGTTGGTTTACCTGTCGTCCCAGGAATCCAGTATTTGGGACCTGGGGTGCTGAATTCTGCAAGGATTGGACCCCTTCGGGGATGAGGTCTCCAGCTGCCTACCCAGGGCCCCTCCATGCTGGTGGCTAGAGAAACTACAGGAAAAACAGGAGAGCTACCAAGGGGCTTCTCTGACACGGCTTTGGNGCAAGGCTCCTCTGGGGCTGGGCATGGGGCTGCCATGGGACTGGCTCAGTCTGATGTGATGCAGCCCCAATTTGTCCTCACACAGATCTGCTTGTGTTTCCCATGTGCACAGCCCTTCCTAGTCCAGTGGTGCCTGAGCACAGGACTTTTGTCAAATGGGCTCTGTCTGACTGAAGTGCTGGCCACAGTGCTGAGAGAGTTGAACTGCTGAGTGCTGACAGAGTCTTCTGCCTTAATTCATCTTTGAGTGCTGCCCACTCTAATTCTCACCCCATTCCCAGAAACCAGGGGAGAATCCTTTTGATTGCATTACTTAGCCTGAGGGGAAGAAACATCCTCCCCAAGAACTAGAAGAATTAAACAGATTTTTTCTCAAGCCCTGCACTTTTCTTGTTTTGGCCCTTCCCTTATCTCCTGTTCTTGGGGAAAAGGAGTGAGTAAACGCTGACCTGGCTTAGCTTCTGTCCAGGCTCAACAACTGAGCTTCTTATCTTTAGCAGCAATGTAAGTATGCCCTTCTTCGGGGTGCATAAATGCTGCGTGTTAACTGTAACTTACTGCGCCTGTAGGCATTTACAGTGGGAGATCCCCTGAAATTTGCTGGGGATTTGATAGTATCCAACGCCCAGCTTGTGCTTTGCATCTCCTAATGTTTTCCAAGGTCTCTGTGCTACGATCTTACCATTAGAGTGAAGGCAGAGAGGAAACTTATCAATAATCTCAGTTGTTCTGGCCTTTCCATTTGAGGGCCCCCAGTGTCTGCATCACTCCTCAGATGCTTCTGATATCTCCAAGCAGGTTTCTCCCTTTAATGCCCATTTTTTGAGGTTGTTTTGGGAGATCATGGTCCAGGATTTTCAATGTTGATGTTTCAGGAACACATGAGCTCTTTCAAGGTTTCCCTGGGAGGATTGAGCAGAGTTAAGTTTCATTATTCTAATTTTGCCAGTAGGGTATGAATGTCTATGCCTGCAGTATGAGTGATCCCAACAGGTTTTCTGTCCCCAGATTTCATGACTGTTTGTTAATAATACCAGTCATTATCCATGCTTTGTTTAGTGATCCTTTAACATTTTCAGTATCCAAGTTTTTATGGTTTGAGACCCTTATGGATTTTATTTCATTGCTATGCTACATGGGCTGTGGTTAATATTGCACCAGTTAGGAAATACATTCTGAAACATGTAAATTGTGATTTGAGTGAAGATGCTGTGGGTGAGGTAAAACAGTGGAGCGGCAAACCAGTTTAGAAGACGTAAGAGTCCTTTAACACAAGATGATTTGTATAGTGAAGGGCGTTTAAGCTTCAAATGCACACACAGAATTTTCTCCCACTGGTCAAGTACTCATGCAGTATAACCAGCAGTTTTCATAACACTTGCAAACTTTGATAGACTAACAAAATTATGTATGAGCTTGGTCTCTTATCATAGGTAAAGCAAGTATTGAGAAGACTGGCTAGAGTAAATACATTACCAGTGCAGCTGGCTAATTACATTTCTTGTTGGATTATATTAGAAACGCCAGCATTAGTTCATGAGGCTTAACCAGTTCTTGTGTTCTTTGTGAAATCCACCTGAATCTTCTGCATCCATTTTTTCCTCCTGCTTTCCTCTGTGTCCCATATCAGTGCAAAGCTATCAAGTTTTGTTCAGATGATTCTTTGGAGCCTACTGATGGCAGCTCCTCAAGACTTGGAGCATTGTTTTCACTCTGAAGACTTGAAAAACAGCCATTCCAGTAAACAGCCTTCTTGGGTGATGGTATATTAACTCTAAAGCCTACTGATAACAGCTACAGAGGAACGCTTTGCAGTGGGTTGGAGGTGTTAAAGCTGGAACCCAATGATCACAGCTCCCTAGATGCATCCCACAGAAGGGTAATTTACCCTGGATAATATTGATAGGAACCCCTAGAACCATCTCTTATGCAGAGCATTCAAAATATCAGTCTGTTTCCCAGACCTGCCATCAGTAGGCTCCAGAGCCTAGAATGAATGAAAGCTAGAAGTTTATTCACATAGTCTGTGAATAGCAATGGGCAGTGACTTGCAGGACGGGATAGCTTACTGATATTGAAACTGACAGTGGGTGTAACATACTTGGCACGTTTTTAATATACTTAGCATATTTTATTTCAAACTTCTTAAAAGGATATGCTGTAATTGATAAATGTTTAGTGAGAGTATGGAATAATGTTGCTGGAATGTAGCCTGATCAACACAAAAGGATAACAAAATTAAAAGATGCCTATAAAATCTGATTAAACTCTTCAGTAGTAATTACTGCATATGATCTATTATTCACAAATAACTGGATACTTACACATTTTCACTGCAAGTTACAAGATCTTTGTACAGTGTGCTTTAAGTGATATAGTTGGCTTAATTAAAACAAAAATTAGTGTAACAGATTTTACATGTATGTTTCAGAGATAATTTCAGTGATGTTGAGGATCCTTCCTGAACCCACAACTCCTAGCACAATACATGCTGGTGCAGTCAAATATCAAATGGTATGAGCTCTAGTGTATGCCACACTAGATGCCTTCTTTTGAAAAATAAAAGGAAAATATGTTAAAAATGTCAGAAATTAAGTTTGATCCAGTTTCAACTTTTGGTTTTAAAAGAGATGGAGGCCTAAACACCTGTAAATTTGAGGGCTTTCATATCTGTGCAGTTTCCATTCTGATTCAGTTAAGGACAGGATTTGAGTCTTTACCTCTCCTCAGCAAGGTCAATCTTAACAATTAATGATAAATTTGTCCGGTTTTCTTTTTTCTGGTACTCTACTGTGGACCTTTAACAGTAGTGCTCCAATACTAAGAACTACTACTCAAAAGTTTAATTACATGGTAGTGACAAGAAGTACCCACCATGAGTGTTCTTTTGGTTCAGAGAACACAGACTACCTGCTGTACCTCTGTTTTTAAGAAGAATGTTAAACATTTTCATTGACATTGATTCCATTAACGTGTTTGGTGTCAAATGTGTAAATGCACCTCGAGGTCCTGAGGCTGTCTCTGTAAGCTCTTCAAAACTGTAGAACTGCTACTTCAGTCTAGGGACTCATACATGGAAAGTTTGCTGGACCAAACAGTATGACAGCTGCTTTTTGACATCAAAATGAAAAAGAGAGACATAAATCCTAAATCACTAATTAATTTTTTTGTTAGAATATATGATGATAACTATATGTTCATAGGAGAAATTAATTTGAATTACAGTTCTAGTAATTAAATAAATGCCATGTATTTAAATAATCCAAAACAAACCTTTAAAACAAAATTTTGAGATCACACAGGCATCAAAATCTATGATACCACATAACTTATGGTTTATAAAGTCAGGAACTGGCTTGTACAGCTCTAATCCTTCAAGGGAGATCATGGTATATGTGGAATAACTATGAAAACCAGCATGGGATGGGAGAATGCATTCTATAGCAGGGCTGGTTTCTTGTTTCTAGTCATCCTGTACGGGTGGCTGGCCTAGAGACAAGTGTAACTCTGGCCCCTTCCTCTCAACTCTTCATTGAGCTGGATGGAGTTGCTCATTAAGGAAAGAAATGCAAGACAAGTATAGCTTGGCTCCAGTTTACCACAAAGCAAGGGGATAATCAAAGGACAGTTCAGGAGTCTCACTGTGCAGCATCTTAGTGAGGGCTTCTATCTCATTTGTACCAAAGAAACCACTGCATTAATTTTACATCAGTTAACATTTCATCTTTAATTCTTCATTTACCTTAGTGGAAAAAAAATTATTTTCATGTAAGATAGCATAGGCTTGAAATTAAGTCTGTGATAGGTAATTTGGGTTTTTAAATAATTATACATTTATTGATGAACTTTTCATATAAAAAGCAGAAAAAGAATAATATCTTATAAAGAATACTATCTAAGGAAAAAAAATTAGTTTGTAAGGAGAGTATTACCTCCTATTTTGGAATTTCTCTAAGATTCTTGTCTCGGCTGTATTTCAAGAATCTGTCTATAGGTTGCATTCCTGAGCCTATCAGCCTTACAGATCAGTTAATAAAAGTCAATCAGTAATTTTTTAACTTGTCTGCTACTGCCTGAAGCAGAATTACAAAAGCAAAATGTGTTCAAAACTCCACCAGGAGTTTCTGTCATCTTAAAACTCCAAGTGTATGACCTCATGGCAACTAAAAAATAAATATTCCACAACAGCTTGGAGAAACTTGCAGTTACTATGCATTCATGTCAACAAAATAGGAAATCACGCTTGAGGAGTAGCAATGTTTTCACATTCTGCTCTTAGAAGGATTCATTTAGAAATGGAAACTAATGGCAAAAGGACCATGAATATGAAACAACTGACAAGGAGAAACTAACAAATACAATTAATTAGAAAATAGTAATTTGATCGCTAAATGAGAAGATTTATAAGCAACATAGAATTATCATGTGCATTAATCAAGTTCACCACAGTTGCAATTAATTGTTCAATACTAAGCTTCCTCACATATTCTGAATATCCTGGCTGATTTACCATGAATTTCTACGTAATCCTGACTTTGAATTTTCATTAGTATTCATTCTTCTGCATACTCAGCTAGGGTATATTTTGTTTCATGAAGATGACTTTCAAATGCACTGAAGTAATTTGTTAATGCAAATTGTTTTTCTCTCATGAAATCACACACAATTTTTGTTAAATGTGAGGAGAAACACTCTAAGTAATTGCTATAGAAACCAATCTGCAATCAGCTTTCATTAATTTTCAAGTGAATTGGGGGTGTTATTCTTATAATGAAACAGTATTATATCTTCTTAATCCATTGCTCTAATTCGTGACTTTGACCTGAGAATTAGTGAAAATATTTTACTCATGTAATGGGAATTGGATTTAGCAAATAAAGTGATTTTGTTTTAGTTGAATCAGGAATTTTATTTCAACTATTTTAGCAATAATATTTTCATACGCATTTTCTTTCAAAACTAATATCATTTCTTCTCACCAATACATCTTCTAGTATCTTTAAAATGTATCTTTTATTTTATGATGTAAAAATTTGGAAGAAATTCTGTGTCTTGATTCCACAACCAGAAAGCTACATGCCATTTACCTAAAAGTCTAACAAAATTGGATGCTGACCATTTTACCTTAGCAGTACAATTGTGAGAGATTGGGCAATAACATAATTTGTCCAATTTGTACCCTGTCTCCCTTAAAAGACTGACCAGCTTTTGCAATATGAGGGGTTTATGTGTCTAACACTGAGGATATGGCACCATTGCAAAATTGTTTGGGAAATGCAGCAGTGGACTTGGCCAAGGAGGTGTATTTAGCCTTGGCCAGCCCAGCTCAGCCCAGCAATACTATCTTTAGGAGAATATTACAACATAATCTGAGATCAATTTCACAACATTTTACAACATAATATGAGACCAATTTCTTAAAACCACACCACATGCTGTTCTTATTTTTCAAGGCTCATGATGGATCATAGTCTTCAGTTTAAAGGACATACATGTGAGAAGAGGTCAAGTTTTAGCAGAGATAAGGATCTGAACGTACAGTAGGGAAATACTGAAGAAGTCTGTGTTGCTTTTAATTAGCATGAATTATTTAATCTGTGGAAAGTTAGAGTTTAATGTTAGAAAATTGAGAGTTGAATACCCACACCACTGTGAAATTCTGCAAAATGAAGAGTCAGATTTGGGCTTTAATTTCTCATCATCAGTTTCTCATTGATAGGCATAGTGCTTTCCACAGTCAATGTGGGCTTATTTATACATGTAGTTTAATTTCAGAATGCATAGTTAAATGCAAAAGGAGATTAGAATATCAGTTGGTATCAGTGCTGTTTTTTGGTTTTTTGGTTTTTTTTAAATATTTGGCTTGTTATGAGAAGGACTGAAAAAAAAATCCATATAGTAAGCATCTTGGTAAACAAAGTTCATGAACGCTATCAAGAAATAGCCTTACATTTATATAGAAATATTTTCATTTGGTGTGGCAATCAGCCTAGCTCCTCTGAAAGCCTCAGAATCGGTTCTGCTAGCTTTTCTCTTTCCTCTGGTTCATTCTTCAGAAATTTTGAGGGAGTATCACCCAAATTGGTGATACTGGTTCATTTTCCCCTGAAGGAAAAAGGAAACTGTTGAAATAGATCAGGCCACGTGCAGTCTTGTTTTACACAGTTACCAGACTTGTACCATTAGAAAATGTGGTGCATTTATTTTAAAGCATCCTTTCCACTGCAGTTGTGTGGAACAATGATCTGCTGAATTTAATTCACAGATCAAAGAGAGAGGAAATTAACCAACACGGTAAATTGATTATTTCATGGGTGACATAACCAAGGCAATGATTTATCTTAATAAAGAGAAACATCCCTCTAGTCCTTAACTGAATTCCAGCCAATGCAATAATACTCAGTTGTTAATGACTTTGATGTTGATGTGGAAAAGTGAATGACTGTATAATCACTGAAATGAGACCTCATCACAGTTGGAAATGTTTAAGCCAAATCATTTTGGACTGTGAAAAGAGCCCTGAGTGGTATAGATTGGCTGGGTCCCAGATTTTCAGCCTTAACTAAATAGGGCCTGAAAACTTTATCATACTGCCATGCCTCAGGCTGGTTTGCAATTCTGACAGCCCCAGAGAATTGCAGTTTCATGTATGTGTGTGGACTCACTGCTGAAAAAGAATTCAGGGTTTACAGAACGCCATGGAGGTACATGAAACCCACTTCACGCAGGTAATGAACTCAAACTTTGACTCCCAAGCAAATCCAATGGCCAAAACTGACAAAGAGAGGCCATCAGGACATCGCGGTGACACTGAACAGGCGACAGGCTCGGGGTGGCGGTAGCTCAGGCACGGGATCCCGGGTGTGCCGGCGGTGTCGGGCCAACCCCGGGCACGCTTCCCGGGCAGAGGCTCAGCCCGGGCAGGGCCGCCCGCCCGCGGGGCCACCGCAGCCGCCCCGGCTGGCTCGGCCGGGCCCGGCCTGGCACTGGTCCAGGCTGCCGCGAAATGCTGGCATCGGCCCTGGCGGGAGCGGGGTGCGCCTGCTGCACGGCACCAGCAATAAATACCTGTCTACCAGCAGCTATCTTTAGGAGAGGGAACAGAAGAAAGGAAACAGAAGCCAAATAAGAAAAATTGTACTGAGAGCTTATGTTTATATCCCACATCACTAAATATGGCTTAGGAGGCTGAAATGCAGCATTAGTCATTTTGTAGCAGCCTTCACCTCCCCCTTTACCCTTCCCTACGAACTCTTTCAATAACAAACCAGGCTAAAATTAGAGCTGCTTTATAGTACATTAATTTGATTATCATTGTCTCGGCACTGATTGAAGACCTCACATCAGTAAGATGGACACCCTTTACATCAAGCTTCCCTGATGCTGATGCTCAGCTCTTGGATCCAAGGATGAAGTCAGGTCATTTTTTCCTACTTAGGTTTCCTTCACAACCACTCAATTCCCAGAGAAGGATTCCTAGCATTGATATTACCCAGTCCCACGCCTTGTTAACTTTTTTTGTTTTGGTTTTGTTGTTTTGTTTTGTTTTTTTTTCCCCAAAAAAACGACGGGAAGAACACTTTGCATCCTCCCAGACTGGCTTTGCCCCGTGCACACTGTGAGAAATCAAGAAGAGATGAGGGAGGAAGAAGATGATGGCAAATTACAAAGTTTGCAAGTCCAGCTCTTCTAATCTCAGCAGAGAGGCAGAGGCAACTGCAGGTAGGTTTGAAAGAATTTCGAGCACTCACCCTATTTGAATACCACACAGCCTCCAGGCTCCAGAAACATGATACTCTGATGCTGATCATTTAAGGAAAAAAAGGGCTCAGGATTATTAAAGTGCTCATCCAGGCCTGCAGCTGGAGGTGACTCAGAGTGCAGAGTTGGAAAAATGCCCATGTGGCAAGATTAGAAACTCATTTGTGTAGTTTATATGGCCTTGCCAGGAGCCTCCGTTTTTTCCAAACCTTCAGTTTATTAACTTTAAAAGCACTCCTTTCCTGTTGGGGATCTGGCATGGCTGCAGCCCGGCAGCTCTTTCTCCTTTTGCATTAACAACACTTAAAGGCTTTCTTTCCTTTTCAAAATCGACTGTGTGAGATCATCTGGAATTTTCAAATGTGCTCACTCTTTCTTTTCATTTCTTTCTTTGTCCCAGGGTTCAATTTAAATCCAAGAGCTTTTAAACTAACTGTATTCAGCCAGCCAGCACTTTCAGGAGTATATGTTATGAAAGCAGGAAAAGAAAAGGCCTTCTTGTCATTAAAACCATAATAATTATGTGTCAAATGTAATTACTGCTCTGTGGGTAATACATCTAATACTCGGTGACAGAGTAAGCAGCCTGCAGAAGTAGAAAGTAACTGGTGGTAGGATCAAATTTGATATAAAATTAACCATCATGCTTAAATACCCTGTCTCATAAAGTTCTACCAAAAATGCAAAGGCAAGGAAAAAGGGTTTTTTTCCTTCACCTAAAATTGCTAATGTGCAAAAGCTCAGTTCTCTCCACCTCCATACAATGAATCACAGCTCTTTTAAAATAAGAAACACTGCTATAAATGTGAGCATTACAAGGATCACACTCTTGTGAAGGAGCTCATCTAACAGGAAGGAATTAAGTGTGGGAGTTCTCTCCTCTTAACCCATTATGTTTCCTCATTATTACCTTCACACTGCACGCTTGATTCGCTCGATAAGAAACAAGCTTTCTGCATTTCCCTACCTTCTTTAGAATACGCAAACTAATGAGCAGCTGGTGAAACTGACATGTGCCTGTGAATTTGAAGACTACTAAAATGTGTAGTCATATTCTGAAGGAGCAAAAAAGTGCTATGTCAGGAAACAGTATTCTAAATATGACAGCATGTGTGAGAAACTTGTCCAGTTTAAGAAATACATGTCATCTCCTCCCTAATACTCTTCTAAGTAGACTTAACATAATCTAACATATTCAAAAAAAACTTTAAAATGTAATGATTTGTTAATGTGAGTCTAGATCCTGAAAATATTCTTCAATAACTGTGTTTAGGTGTTATATTTTTAGTAAAATTAATTCATCTAATTGTTTCCTAAAGGCATAAGTTCTTTGTAGAATTTATGTTTTTTACTGGAGCTAACATTATGTATGTATCTTTACTAATGTCTGTAGGACTATACAATAGTAAAGTTATGCATAATAAGAATACACTAAGTGGCTCTACATTCTAGTCCTCAGTTTTACATGTTCCTGCATGATAATCAGAACAAGAGGATTTCTGTACACTTTCATTTCACCTTATTAACATGCCTTGATTTTCTTTAAATATGCTTTGTCTTTCTATTTCAGGAATATTATGTTTTCTAGCAGATGTATTTAATGAAATAAGAATAACATTAGAGATCTTTGAAAACTCTGAAAGATTTTTCAATATGTCTCTACAGCAGAATTAATTTTTTCAATCTAAAGTTTCTTAGAAAATTTTTAACTCAAAATACTCATCAAATAACTATATTGGTTCATTATACAAGGAAAATTCACGCTTAAAATTTATTACATTGAGACCTTGATCCAATTAAACAGCAGTGTTCAGTCACAGAATTAAAATCAGGTTTTTAAAAATCTAATGCTTAAAATGGTGCTCCCAAATAAGGAATTGACCACTATTTGGTGATTTTTAAATTGCAGCCTTGGAGGAAAAGAAACCCTAGAAAATGTTGGACAAACCACCAGCTTTTAAAGATTTACTATGAGATATTTATTCTTTTCTCTCTAGGCCTACTCTCCTTTTTTCATATATCAAAAACAAAGCTCAGAGGGGCTTTTTCTGATTTTTGAATGCTCTGAGTGTTTTAGTAAAACTATTTGTTAAGTTAAATCCAAAGTTTTTCTCCAGCTTTAGGTGTGAGAAAATGAAGGCATCTCATGAACTTGTTTTTGCCTACTCAGTAGGCATGTTCAAATACTATTCTGCTTTGTAATAAGACTTTGGAAGACATTTCATTGGCTATCAGACTATACACATACAGACATACTTAGCAGCATTTGCTATCAGTCTCAGAGCAAGAGTGTTTGTAAAAGTTAATGGTATTACCTACAACAGGTGGATTACAGGAAAGTATTTCCACTAATTAACCTCATGTGTTTATTTCTTGAACAGATATCACATATCTGTCTCTTATAAATGGCTAATTGGCTAACTTTAATTCATGGAAAGAAGGCACTAGAAGAGCTCCACATTCAAGATAGCAGTGAGAAACTGATTGTGCCATAATAAAAGAGCAGTGGTTATTAACAAGGATGAAATATTTGGGGTTTGCCTAGTACACATACTTTTGGTCTTCCTTTAAAGAGTGCTTCCTTTAAATTTCAGTAATATTCCCAGTTCCACTGGGTGTACTATGTAATACAAGCAGTGCTGTCTATACACATAATTATCAGCACTTGAGGAACACAGACCTAAAAGCATTCTCTGGCTTTCTTTTGATAAATAAGACTGTTGAAAAAAATGGCTCAGAACTGCCAGGTTTGGTTATGGTTTCTGAAAAATTAAGTAAACATGAATGAAATCATGTTTTCAAACAATATTGTTCTCTTTAGAATGATCCCCCAATTTATTTAATTGTACTCATTGGGTCCAAGGTTCAAATGCTATTTCTGCTCATCAGTCACCACTTGTTGCTTGAACTAAACAACACATCTGTAATTTTCAACTTGACTAGAATTAGCTCCCGAAAGAAAAATCAAAGTTTCAAATACTTCTGACTAAATTGGAAACACCTGTAAGAGTTATATCTTTTCATGACATAAATTAGTAACAAAGAGTTCATATAAGAGCTGCAGAAAGAAAAATAAAATAGTTCAGTAAGTATTTCAGGTACCAGAAAAAGGATTGCTGCAACTAGGTAGATATAAAAGAATATGTGACCCCAGCCTGCTGACTTCCTATAATACCAAAATTGATGCTTGATACCTCTGTTGTGTTAACCAGAAAATGACTGCTTGAAGCAAGATCAAATGTCTCATTAGCACTTATAATCGCTTCCATAAGATGAAAACAGATGAAAGAAGAAAGTATGAAATTCAAACAGTAGATGAAAAAATTGATCCCTTTTGTTCTGTGGTGTGCCTTCTCTTTCAGATGGGCCTCTCTCATAATTAACCTGAGTTCAACAAAGTCATTATAAATGGAGTTCCAGAAAACCTGATCCCACTTTTCACAGTGTTCATAAATACTGTGGATGGTTCTTTGTATAACCACCAGTAATTACAATAAAGCATAAAATTCCTTCCTGAACAAAATTTTAATACTAGATTTATTACTGCCCTCCAAACTGATGACAGCACATTCTCTTATCTCCATATCTCTATGCTTTCAATGTGGAAAAAATAATCTGCCTTAACCATTAGAAAAGTTATATTCTTCCAGAATTCTAGATATCCTCGATTCCAGCTCTATCAGGGAAGTTGTCATTTAATTTATTCTAACATATGGGCTGTGCTAGCCTATGGGATTGCTGTTGAGGATGCATGAAGAATAATATTGATTCATATCACAGTTGAGTAAATATGATACGTGGTAGACCTACCCACACACTGAATACATGAAGTAAGGGATAGATACATGCAATTGCTTGGCTACATTTAATGACTTCTGACATGTTCAGGAGCAGAATGCTAATAAGAATTTGTTTTTAAGAAGTGATACTACGAAATGGAGGCTACTGCAGTCACTCTGCACAGTGCAACACCGTAAGGACCACCGGATCTCATCTTTCAGAAAAGATGACTGACAGACCAAAGAATATTCCAGGTGATGCTAGGTAATGTTTTCCACGCTTCTGTTTCTCTTAACTATAACATCCAATATTTAGTGAGGAAGCCAATTCTGTGGCATTACTTACCAGAAAGTACAGGGCTCAGAACAGTGTGCTGTTATGGGAGAAAGCAGTTGTAAGAACCCACAATTGCTTCCCACTTAGTTTGTTATAGTTTAGTAAAACACAATATGTTTAGATGGATGTAGGTACTGTTTTACTTTGTTGGTACTTTGATTGCTAGTAGTAGTTTCTATCCACAAGTATAATAATTCAAATCTACTGACTTAAGAATGTGAAAGTATTGTTTATTTGGACATAAGTGCATTAAGATCAAGAATTATTAGAAACAGTTTGAATATTAGCATTTACTTATAATTTTCCTGTCTTTCACTTTAAAAAAGTTCCCAAATATTTCTAATAGGAAGATCACAAGGAAGAAGGTCTAGCAAAATCAAAAGAAGTAATTTTCTTTTAAGGATAAGGCTAAGAAAGATGGATACCTTTCTTCATATTATTTCCTTGGTGGTGGTGGTATTTACCTCCAGATTCTCTAAATCGGTATTGTTATGAATGATTTATGAACAAAATGAACTTTCAAATGGACTGGATACTACCCTAATGAAAAATTATTTATGGTCCAGTGGATAGATACTAACTTCTGGCTTTATACTACAAACTGAACATAAGTGGATATCATCACAGGGAAGTTTGAATTTGTCAGAGTAAAAGAAGTGACTTGTGAATTATAAAAGTCCAAGAGTGTTCTCTGTGAAGAAAATGTTTCTGTCATGTTTACATGGCCACATTTATTTTGGTGACACCAGGCAAGCACTGTCTTTTGAAGTGGACCAAAATGAAAAGTTAATGATATGTAGGATGACGTGTAATAGTGTGAAAGTGTGTGTGAAAGTGACAGCATTTACTTCACTGAATACTCACAATGTAAATCCAAAAATTACACATAATCTTAACTGGTCAGTATCATTTATCAGCAGCTATGACAAATCCCACACACTAATGAAAATGCTGTAGAAAATGTGCAGCAGGTTCTGTGGAAGATTGATATTTTACTGGTTTCCCACTTGGATTTATTGCTTCTGATTGACTGTAATGCACACTCTCCACAATGAGAAATTGTACTTTTGGTGTACTATGTTTTTCATGCTGAAAAGAAGTTTCTTCCATCCAAGAGACATGCTTCACAGCAAATGCAAGATCAGGCTGTAAATACAGTGACCAGGGCTAAATTTAAGTGACAAACTCTTGCCTCTGTTTTCCATAAAGAAGGGAATGTTGATTTTAAAAGTAATCTTCAGTTTATATCTCCCCCTCTCTCGCCATTATTTGAGTTTTCAAAAATCCCTCTCCTTCCCTGTACAATTCTTCTGAATTTCTTCTATCCAATTTCCTCCTAGATACAACAAATATAGCTTTAATATTGAATTTGCTGTACTTAATAAAACAAAGTAGAATCAAAAAATACCTGTCGATTATCAAATTATTTTTCTTTTGCAATTGTCTTAAAAAATTTCCTACCTCAATTTCCTGCCTTTAAAATCTTCTTCTTTATGAGAAATTGTATATGTGTAATAACTAAATCAAGACAGAGATGACTATAAGGCATTAAGCATGTATTGGTTTTGCCCCTTAGTTCCACCATCTGCTGTGATACACACAGTGCACTTCCAAAAGAAAAATATTTTCTGCTTTAGACTCATTATAGAACTGACAAACTTAGATAAGAAAATGATAATTCTCTACATCGTCGCTTTTGCTGTTTTAACATTTACTATCCACTGCTACTTAAATTCAGCTCATTACAAAGCACACTGCACAATTTACTACACAAAAATACACATCAGCATTCAATCAATTCAGTTTGAAGAAACATAAAGGACTACCAAGATAAACCTTATGCTGTAAAATCAGGGTTATCAGGTTCATAGGAAACCTGAAGTCAATTACACTTCTTAGAATGTTCTACATCTTTCTTCAAATGCAGAAAATTAAAGCAATTTTTTTAAATCATGAAAATGTGCTAAATCTATAAAAGTAATAGAGATCCACATCTTGTATATGAGAAAAATATACATTTTCCCACAAAGGACCTATGGTCTCATTTTTATGGAGACAACACCCTAACAGAACTAGCAAGAAAAAATACTGATGCTGAAAAGTATGATAAAATATTACTACCACTCTATTTTGGTACAACAGCAATCTATTACATACACAGAAAATTAACTTAACCAGGAAGGCACATTTTTCAGAAGTTCAGGAAAACAAATTCAGTTTTATAAATAGTACGATCATGAAGTTATTCAAAACAATGGACCTTTTTCTCAACTATAAAAAGCTTCTAGATATTTTTTCTAATGTATCTATATAAAACCAGGTTTAAAAAAAAAAGGGAAAAGGAAAAAACCTTTTTATTAAACATATGCTATTCATCCTGCTTCTTTTACCTTTACAGATACAGTATACGCATATGAAGATAAATTATAGTACATAGAGATGCACAGTGACCAAAAATTAATTATTATTCATCTTTATTATTTACTTTGGTAAAAGCATTGGTACGACTTTTTGCATAGTGACATTCTGTGTTCTGTCTGGAATTCACCTGCATGAGAACTGCAATTGTTCCCTCCAAAATAAAAACAAAATAAGGAAGGGATACAGGGGTTCCCCTCCCCCTTTGCCAAATGAATATGTTTCTGTGTCCTGTCCAGGCTCCGAGAGAAGGAAGTTGGGTTCAGTTGTCAGAGTGCCAATGCCGTGGCTCAGGAGAATAGAGCTCCATTGCCTGTTCTTGCACTGACGTCCTGTGTGAACCCGGGTAGTTCATGGTTCCCTCCTTTCCCCTGAAAAATGAGAATAGCACTGTCCTAAAGGCAGCTGTGGCACTGCAAAATATCCAGATTGTGTGAGAAGTGGAGTATAGGCACAGCAATGAAATAATGTCTGTTCTGCAGTTGGCTCATAGAAGTATTGCTGCACAATATAGCTGGAATATACAAATACACTTTCAAATTATCCAACACAGATAAAGATGCCTGATTCTAACCATGTCAACATTTTTCTTTTCAGAAAACTGAGAATAACAAAATCTGAGAGTTTGGTATTGTGGCATTATTACGCATCCATTTAACCATTGTTATTAGACAATAAATGTTACCTCTCTTATTAATGGACTAGCCACAGGCATGACCATGTTAAAGTATCCTAAACCAATATATTTTTGGATCTAGGGATTTGAGATATTTTTTAAATGTATAAGGGAATAGTCCTGGGAGGCTAGTGGTACTCCTTGTACATAACATACACTTGATGATATGTGTTGTACTGTTCCAGTCAGAGCTGCTCTACTGAACTCAGCGATCCATCTTCCATACATTCTCATGTCAATTTATTAAAAAAATTAATACCTGATTTATTTAATTGAAACATATTCCTTTAATGAAACTTGGAAATACCATTGAGAGTGGAAATACTCTTGAAGAAAGTACTAACTGTATTTCCTTGATTAGCTTTTTACTTTTTATGGGAACTTGCAAAAAAGGACAAAAAAGCTAACTACCAACCTTTGAAATGAAATCACTTAGTCTTCATGGATAAGTATTTTCCTGTAAATATTTGATTCTCCATTTACCCACCATTTGTCCAGTAAAAACAAGGGATGGAAAGTGGCCATTTCAATGACCTTGTGTCCCTCCCTTAGAGGAAGGCAGCTGACAGGTAGATATATGAACAGTTTGTTATTGCAGATTCCAGATCTCGTGATTATCTCTGACTCAACTTCTGGGGTTTTATCTGGAATTCCTGTGGCGGGTCAATTTGTGTACTACTCCTTGTCTTTACCTTATGGCGACCCCAGGTTAAAAATACACCTTACAATAATACATAACAGTTTCCAAAATTACTGTTTGAGTTGAAATAATGACAGCAAGCAAATTCCAGACATAGAATGATCCAAAAGATATGTCTCAAAATTTAAACTTCAGTTTATCCATGAAGATGTTACCATTATGAGTTTATCTATACTTTTTTGGTTTAGTTTTCAGCTTTATGTGATGCAGTAGATACAGTAGGTAATTTCCATTCATTTTTTTAATGAATAAACCATACAAATTTTATCATTTTTCAGCATATTATGTGATACTGACAGATGACATATTTTTAAAATATCTTGTTAGAGTTGCTTGGTGCTTATTTGATGAGTAAAGATAAGAATTTACATATAAATCTCTTTTATATGTTTAGAATATATGTCTATATTTATTCATTGTAAAATAAGCAAAATATAACCTATGAATCAGTGTCAATAACATTTATAAAGTACTCTTAGTTCCTCTGGTAAGTATTTTGGAGAGAGAGTGGCACACACTGACAAATTTTGTCTAAATCTCCCTGTTCCTTCATCCAATATCAGGTTATATTTCCTTGCCTCCACCCCTAAAAAAATTTCAGCTTCTACTGATGTTATGTCCTTTGCATTAGGTCTCTTCAAATGCTGTATTATTTTCCTTATAACAGAAAAGGAAAAAAAAAAGAAAAAAAAAAAACTTTTAATCTTTGAGAGCTGTGGATTTCTCACTTTTGAACACGTCCTAGTAACCTAGGATAGGGTCATCTCCAGCCTTTCTTACATCAAAAAATAAATGCATTTTATCCCTCTTCCCCATCATTCACTTCCTCCTGTAGATAGCATAGATGTCCTGGCAAAGATCCGCTGACATTTTGCTTCCTTCTCATTAATCTCTATCTTCTGAGCTCTCATTATAGCACACCTATCATTCTCAGGGTAGTGTTGCAGTATTTCTCCAATTTCCTGTGGGAATATCTTTCTAGCAAGATGCAGAAGCCAGGGTAGGATTGTGACAATGCTATTTTTGTTCATGTCTCAATACAAGAGTAGCCTCCCCTGCACATAAACACAGGAAAACAGGACACCTTCTCTTTTCAAACTTGGACTTCAAACTGCAAGTTAGAGCAAAAACCTAAATTTGGATGGTTTGCCATGGCTGACTCCTGTCCCTGTGCTATGATTTGTTGTTTCTCAGTAATACTGTCCCACTGGGATTTCCTGAAAGGTGCACAAGTACCAAGAAAGACAGCAAAATAAATGGATCTGGAAAGCAATAAATAACACTTCATTGGAAATTGAATTTATAATGCAGAAATATATATTTTTGATTTTTTTTTTTTCCCAGTTACAGTGGTGCACGACCTTTCTGACCAGGCTTGGACAAAAGAATCAAGAAGGAAACACATAAAGGAGTCTACTGCCTCAACAAAGGCATGTGGATGTAGCTGTTGGACAGATCTCTACCATTTTAGATACTCTATGGTATCAATCTTCTCTACAGAAGCAGTCAACATTTCCATGTCTTGCAGCATGTGTTCTGTCTCCACATGAATATCCCAGTATCTCAGAACATCTCAGATGACACCAGATGTTTAACTTAGAAACTGGAGAGCACCCTTCACACCTGCATGCTGTGAGCCTTTTGAATCTGAACTCAATAAATACACTAGAAGCCCGTCTTACCATGCAGGCAATGTACACCCAACTTCAGACTCAGTGTTTTTATGCTTCTCTGTAGCCATTTGATGAGGCCACTGTCAGAGGACAAAAGAATAATTCCCTCACTGCAAAGCTTTAGACCAATACTCTTTATCTTCTCAGGTTAGGAGCATGATGAAGAGAAGATGAAATACATGTTAAAGCAGTAATGCTTTGGAAATGGATAGGGAGAAGGTGAGATCCATGCTCCTTAAACCAGCTCTTCCCTTCATTGCTTCCTGCTTTCTCAGCTGCCAAAGAGGACAGACTTTTTTACCTCCTCCCTATTTTTTCCACATGCCTGTACATTACACTAGCTATTGTGCAACAAATTTGAAGTGCATACAAGGAATTAACATATTTAATTTTTAGAAAATATGCACATAACAATTCTTTGATTTAGAATAGTGCTTATAGCCAACATGGCATTATACCAATTACTAGTTCTTTCCCAGAAAAAGTAACAATAGATTATAGTCCAAACTGTTTAGAGAAAACGCATTGCTAGATGACTTGGGAAGTTCACTGTTGTAAATGTGGCTCTAGAAGTTTTTCTTTTTGACACCATACTTCACTGGAGAAGTTAAAGTGCTGTAATGTCATGGATGTGGACATAAGTGGAAAAATGAAATAGAAAAATTAACCTATGAAGCAAGTTATCTGGCATTTAATGGTGAATGGTGGAAGGTTAAAGATGTTAAGATCATAGCTGATCATGGAAAACTAGAAAACAAAAGAAGTAGCCTATGAGCTATGGCTTTTAGGCATATAGGAAAATAAATCTCTGACTTGAAAGGTTTAATATCTAACCCCTTTACACTTTGCAGGGGAACTGCTTGTGGTGGGACATTCTGTGTCTCTGCTCAACAAGCCAACATGCTGGCATACAGTGGCTGAATCAGAAATATGGATTCACTGTCTAATCAATGTACTACTCAACATAAGGATGCTTGATTCTGCTCATGTTACCAATTTCTTTTAAGCTTATTTGCTACATCTGTGGAAACACTAACCTATCGTGCCACTAATATTATTCTAATGATGGAAGGAAAAAATTGAACAATTATCAAATAAACATTTACAAAAAGACTGGCTACAGGGAAGGAAACAAACATCATATAAATAATGATTACATAATAGCTTCTGTTTGATAGTCTGAGTTACTGCTCTTCCTTCACTCATAAAATGTTCTCTCCAGTTTTGTCCCTTCATACAAAATATCCTAACAGTTTGTTTATGGAAGAAATAATTATGCTTATATTGTAACTGCCAGCTTCTTCTAAAATGTCTATCATGCACATATTTGCATAACTCTACATGTTTTCAGGTGCAAAACATTATGGCTTCTGAATTAAAACAGCACCTAACAAATGCTTAAGACCATCTTTACCCAAGAAATATCTTCACTGAGGTTGAAATAAAAGCAAAAGGGGGTGGTTTTATAAAGTGAGGCATGACACATACACATTTTAAAAAATATTCTGTAACAAATAAAAGTGCAAATAAAAAATTAGAACATTTTCTTATTGACATAACTTGTGCTGTCATAATTTCAAAATGCCTCATTGAACTGAGGAGCCTGTTGCTACAGATAATATGCAGATGAAGTAGGAAGCAGACATATCTCATGTCTGCTTAAGCAAAGCAGACAGTACAGAAATATACAGAAATAGCTGCATGGAAGCATTAAGTACCTTACCAGCATGACAGTGAACGAGTAAGCTTAAACTGGTGAGTTACACGATGAGAATACTGAAGTTTGAAGTCCTCAGTCCTAGCTGGATATATGCTTCTGCTGCCCATTAAATAATTTTCACTGTTTTTATCTGTTCTGCTCATACAACATACACCAACATGGAAAACGATGTCTCCATTCTGGTCAACAGAAAAATTAGATAATTGTTGTACAGGTAAAATAAATGTGTATCCAAAGGATGTGGTTTTTTATGGTAGTATCTGTTCATTCAAGGTCACTATTATTTTGTCTGCTCACTTTTGTTATGATTTGCAAATGAAAGCTTAACTGTGCGAGTGCCCAGACTCTTTCTCAGAGTGCAGAGTTTTCTCAGTATTATTGACACAAATGGGTAAAAGACTAATGATTGGAAGGTACTAAACACCTGCTTCCAGAAAACAAACTTATTCAAGACAAGGCAAGATCTGACACCTTTCAAATAATTTCTTAAATCTTGTTGCATCTGCATGTCTAACATAAATTACAAAACAGAAGTTAAAAATTCTGATTGTATAAGAGCAAGAGATGCTTAACAAAGTCACATGAAAGCTACTTTTCACACATTAAATTTAACTAAGTGCAGAAAATCTGGAATGGTTCTTCTCCAATGATACAATGTGTGTTATGTTAATTTATTAATCACTCTTCTTTTGCTAACATCATCCTTAGGACATTATACCTCCTATATTCTTAAACAGCTGAGGGAGACTAACTGCACAATGTACGTGGTAGCTAATAAAATAATTCATGAATTGCCTAGGAAAAAACAGACTTAAATGGAAGGTATGCAACAGAGAACAACAGTTGATAAAATATGGATTTTTCAAGCATCCATTAATCAAATAAATGCAAATATTTGGTTAGAAAATTGTCTTTCACAGATCAAAAAGAGTGAACAGTATTGTCAAACAACTCAAGTTGAGCATTTGGCTTGACATCAAAACAATTACTGAGAAACAGTCAGTGTAGTCTTTATTTATATTCAAGGCATCTTCCTTTTTCTGGAGTGCCATTCCTGTTTCTAGGACCATCCAGAAAGGCAGGTGCAGTGCAAAGGAAATAGGAATAGTTCAGTCTGCTCCTTGCTGTCTTAGTTGGTATTTGGTGTGCCATTACCTTATGCTAGGAAAAACAAATCAAAGCAGGACATTTTGCCAGCAGATGATTTCATAGTTAAAGGAATAGCTAGCAGTTGTAAGATGTATATCAGCTCTGCTTGCTTGCACTGCAGATGTATCCATACTTTCAGTCATATTATGTTCTCTTTTTTTATTTTTTTTATTCTATAATGTGGTGTAGACATCCCAATGGCCAGGATTCCCTGTGCCAGCAAATTCTAAAAGATATTCTTAAAATAAATACATGGTGAATGACTAGCAGCAATAGAAATCCATATGCTACCCAGAGGATAATGTAGCAGTGTTTCCTGAACAGCCTCCATGCTCCTTTATGGCAGAGATTAGATGGAACTAGAATTTAATCTGCCTGGCAGCAATTACAAATGAGGGATTCAGCAAAAATTTGGCTGTTCAAAATAGAGAATTATGCTTACACATGTGTGTATACTTAGTGGAAAAAAAAGAACTTAGAGTATGTAATATAAATACTTTAAAAATTAGTTATTCATTAAAATATATTACAGTCTTTCCCCCCCCCCATAATTTGTTCTTTTCAGCTAGCATTCCTTCTGTATAAAAGCATTAGAAAACTTGTAAAACATCAAAAGTAAACAACCTCTATTTTTTATATTTTCTTTCTGAGAATATCTTTGCCTCAAAATGCCTCCACTGAAAGTTCCACATGATAGTTACATAGTCCATATACATAAAGCTTGATTTTAACAGACTGAAATATATGTAAAGTATTTTAATTGTTTTTGCTTTTTTGAGTCATTATGCTAGAAAAGCTAAGTAATATGAAGTATAAACTTAAAAAAAGTTGTTAATACAAACTCAGATTGAGAAAACAAAATACAAGGTCCAAAACTTACAAAAAATTATTTTTTGAAAACAAATTCTTACCATTTATTTAAAACTTGGGCCTTGTTTTACAATACATAAAATATAAAGCTGATAGAACTACAGAAAGTTGCTTTAAAAAAAAGGTTTTTTAAATTTAAGTTCTTATTTCATTCTCTATTTTGTTATTGATTGCTAGCTACCTCTTTCAATTGAGCAAACAAAATTTAAATCACATAACTCATATGTTCTTTGCTCTCAGTGGCAGTAGGGAAAAGCAGGACTATGTTTTGTAATGTCTTATTTTTTCTTACAGTCCATTGAATGAAAGTGCATAGAATTGAAGTGAATAGAATGAAAGTGCGCTGAATGAAAGAGAAGAGAGAATAGAGAGAAGAGAAGAGAAGAGAAGAGAAGAGAAGAGAAGAGAAGAGAAGAGAAGAGAAGAGAAGAGAAGAGAAGAGAAGAGAAGAGAAGGTTTTCCTTCAGTTGGTAGGGATTTAAAATCATTATGTAATCCAACTAACTGACCACTTCAGGGTTGACGAAGTTAGACCATGTTAAGGGCATTGTCCAAATGTCTCTAAAACTGGCTTGGAGGACCAAATGACTGGCTTGGAGGAACAACTACCTTCCCAGGAAGCCTGTTCTAGTGTTTGACCACTCTCTCGGTAAAGAAATGCTTCCTAATGTCCAGTCTGAACCTCTCCTGGTTCAGACTTTGAACCATTCCCACATATCTTCTCTCCAGATACCAGGGAGAAGCACCACTCTCTCCACATTCCCTGTCTTCAGGGCTGTTCTGAAGACATTCCTCTTCCCATTTGTACTTGTGCCCAGCATTACTCTGAATTAGGTACAGAATCCAGCACTTAGACTTGTTAAATTTCATCCCATTAATAATTTCCCAGTGATTTAATCTGTCTAGATCCCTCTGTAGGGCTTCCTGTCCATTAAGAGAGTCAGCCGCATATGATGGTTTGGTACCATCAGCAAACTTGCTAACAGTGCATTCAACTTCTGTATCCAGATCATTGATATATATATTGACCAGGACTGGCCCTATAATTGAACCCTGAGAAATACCCTTGGTGACCTGGTGATAAATTCACCACTGACACATAGCCCCATTCACTAGAACCTTTCAGCCCTACTGTCCAGCCAGCTTAGCACTAATCCCACAGTTGGACAACTTATCCAGAAGGGACAATTGTGCAAGAGGCTGTATCAAAAGCTTTACTAAAGTCCAGAAAAACTACATTCACCGCCTTCCCTTCATCCACTAGACAGGTGACCCTATTATAAAAGGATATCAGATTAGTTAAACAGGAATTACCTTTCATGAACCCCTGTTGTCTCTGCCTGATAACAGCATTGTTTTTTAAATGCCTTTCCATACTACCCAGTATAATCTTCATAATTTTCACAGTAACTGAGGTTAGACTAATATATCTGTAGTTCCCCAGGTCTTCCCTCACATCCTTTTTATAAATTAGAATTACACTGGCTAGCTTCTAGTCAGCAGGGACATCCCCAGACTCCCATTTGGTATTTGGTATTTGGTAGATGATCAAGATGGGAGCTGCTCAACATCTGCTAACTCCTTCACTACTTTATGAAGTGTCCTATTTTTTATTTACACAATAAATAGCAACTTTAATATACCAGTTGGATTAAATCAGATATGAATTTTTTCCTCCATTTTTTACATACAGAGGTGAAGATCTAACTAAAACACATAGAATACACACTGAAAAGTACAATCATGAGTAATTAATTACAGCATAAGGTTAGACAATAATATAATTTTGCTAATTACAGCTTGGGGCCGATTTTTCAGTGCAGCGGACAACAGCATGTGTTTATTCCTCGTAATAACAATAATGGGATACATCATTAACCCTATTTTATTCTTTCTTAATTTTTATAATACCAATAACAACGATCATTAACCTCTGTTCTGTTTAACATCTAATCAGCCATTTTAGTTAAATAAATATAGTATGAAACATTAAACATCACTTTGTTTAGCTAGATTTCCTCTCAGGAGGGGAAATTCTCCTAATGTTATATTAATACAAGTTGACTCAACAAGTGTTAAAACACCAGGGGCAACATAGTAAAAGATCCATTGCAACACTCAATGTTTAAATGAAACCTATTCAATCATAATTATTCGATAAACATTTTCTTTAAAAAAAGGGTGACTTTTCCATTAAAACCTATATTGAATATATTTCATACATTTTCCTTTTGATCATTCTGTTATGTTCTGGAATTCAAATATCACTTAGATCCAGGTATTTATAGATGTAAGGTTTTTGTTCAATCCTATAAATCATCCTTTCATTTCAAAGGTAAGAGTAAAATCTACATCTGATAGTGAAAGTAAGCCAAATTAATAAGGAGAGAAAGAGTATATTTCTGCTGAGGAGAGTCCATTTTACATAAATGTCCCAAGGTGCAACACAATAATACAAGTAAAACCATATAACCAATATTTTGAATCACCATTTCTAGTGACTTACAAAAGATAAAAGAGGAAAATGGTGATATATTAGAAACCAAGAGGTATGGTTTTGAATTTCAAGCTTTGATATTGGAACATTTTTGTTTAGACAGATGTAAGGGTAACATTAAATAAGACCTTAGTTTTTTAGGTGAGTAACCCTAACAAGGTAGTAGGGGGATGTAAGCTAAAACAGGGATGAAATTATATAATTTTGAAAATTAAAAAACAATTTGTACTAAAAAGATTAGAGTAGCTCTGAATATTGCTGTTGAAACCGGTGGACCCCAAGTCTTTTCTTTATTTATTTATGTATGAGTGCTGCAAGCCAAGATCATCTTTTAGAGTGATGTCATGTACAGATCGATAATCAGTTGATTTGAAGAGAGCATCTGTGAAACCTACACATTTAATATAAGGGTTATGGGATATTACTCATTTAGAAGTGATCCAACAGGAATACATAACCATTCGTCATTTTAAGGCCATAGAGAGTTCCCAAATGCTCAGATCTATGGGAACATGTTGACGTTAAAATCCTATTTGATTTTTGATGAATATCTGTTGGGTCTGTATGCAGTACCTGTCTGCCTTAAATTAGATATATTGATTTTTTTCACACTTCTGCAGAACTTCTGTAGTATTTATTCCATATTAGGCACAAACAGTCCTCTTCCCCACAAATTAAACATTCAGAAAATCAAAAATTGTTATAAGAACTCACAATTAGAGCAGAATAAAAAAGGGCATCATGAAGTACAAACCTCTATTTTGAGATTCTTTCTGCTATATTCAAGAATGCTAAAGGCAGCACCTTAGTTTGAGTTAAGCTATGAATCACAAAATAAAGATTTGCCTGTTTGTCTACATTTCTTGAATTTAATGAGACTTGAAACTAATTTCATTCTAACTTTTAAATACTTGCACTGCAAGTCCTGTATATTCTGAACAGTTTCAAGCAAGACTTTAGATTAGGAAGGACAACATTTTCAATTACATCAACCTAAGGAGACACAGCTTTAATTCTGTCAAAAATGTTTACACTACTACAAACCTTATGAGAAAGGAAATAGAAGAAAGACATTCTCTCTAACTCAAAGATACTATTTAGCCCAAGATGCCATTTTTAAATACCATTCAGCTGCCACTGAGGTAGAGTTCTTTTCAAGATGGTACTGCTTTACCCTTACATTAGATTAAAAATATCTTATCCCTTTACTGCAATTCCTTGGTCCAAAATGTTTTTCCAAGCCAGCACGAAAACTGTGTTCTTACTTTCACCAAACAATTGAAAATACACATAGCATTCCTCAAATTGCCATGAAAAGTACAGTTAGGCGATGCATTTAGAAAGAATGAGGAATCAGAACTTTCAGTGTATTTCTAAAACTAAAGAGACATGGTTAATGCATATTTTTCCTGTCAATGAGATTCCCTTAACTGTAGATTGTTGTTTTTGCAAGGAAAAGGGACATCCAGTTTTTCTCCAGCTCTACCATTGGATTCCTAATTATTCTAAACACTGTTATAGGGAAGAATAGTTGATCTTACCCTGCTTTATGCACATAATTTTATCCACAATATATAACTTATGTAAGCAGACAACCGACTTAGAAGTCATCAAATGTCTGGAAGATCATTATACACAATGACTCTGGTAAGCCAAACACAAGCTGATTTCCGAGGTTCTAAGGGCTCTTGGTTTTCTTTTAATGGAATTTCATACAAACCCTAGGAGATAACTTTATGCAGAGCCATGACTCTATGCTAATCATTTTCCGTTCTCCCACTACTCCACACAGCTACTACACTGGAAAAAACATCAAGTTACAATAAAGCTGAAGGACAGTTGTGCACCTGACTCCTCCTCCTCCTTTTTCTTTCTTAAAAGGATAAGATTCCAATCTCCACCTTCAACTGGACAGTTTTTCTTGTTGGTTGTGAACAGCTTGTGAGAAAAATACTAAACATCATTTTATTACAGGTTAAATTACAGGTAAAGAAAATAAATTCAATTTCATGCAGGAACATGAGTTTCTACTTAACAAAATAAAAAATATAGCTAACTTCAAATGTTTTGTTATAAAAAAGTAAATATTAACCATGCTTTATGAGTTTAGTTGGTGGGCTGGAATGTTTATCTGGTTTTTTTGTTTGTTGATGACTCAGCATTCTTCTGTAACACCATACTCCCTCACCTTTGCATTATAAGAGAAGATTATGAACATCTGTCTGATAGAAGAGAGGTTTAAAATGCTTTGTTTATACTGTATTTCAAAGAAAGAAGAAAGGATGAAGAGCTGGCTGTGATTTAATGCAACCCCAAGCTCTATCAATCAATGGTACTCACTATTAATGTGCAAAACCAAAAGGCAACAGAGCCTTTACAACAGGTATCGTTTAATTAATCTCTGTCTCTTGTAAAAATACCTGTTGCAAGAAGTTTTCTGAAAAGTGGAACTTATGAATAAAAGAAAATTCTAAGTGTTCTTTAGACTTTATTGTTGTCAAAAACTGAGAATTAAATGCAGACATTGGACATGCATAAAATAGAAGATATTTTCAATCAAAAAAAAAAAAACGGAAAATTACAAGCATGATGTAAACCACATTTTATAAATAAAAATTTAAACCACCAAATTTTATAACAAAATAATTTTTATAACATTTTGATTGATTCTCGTTGCTGGAAATGACACTTAAAAATTAATTTGTGCATTAAATTATGCAATATACCCCCCCAAAAAAGGTGTAATTAAACATGCAGACAATCTGTCTAAATGATTCTCTGAATGAACCAATACTCATTGGTTTAGTTAACAAATGAGGATAAGTATCTCTGCACTTGCAAGCAGTTAATATTTTTACTCTTATCCTGGGAAGCATCACTATTTGGATCAGTTCTCTCTAGGAAAAAAAGAGAGTAAAGTGGGTATGTCTACACATCAAGTGCAATTTGCTTTGTTTACACATAGCCATCTGTCCTGTAGTGGAGACATACACACAGCATTTAGACTATTTTTTAACAAGAATTATAGGGTAACATAAATGGCCAGTTTCTCAAGGGCCAGTCTCAACATCAAGGTCAAACCCAAAGCTTACATGATTCTCTCTGTAGAAGATAGTGCAAAAATTTGCAAGTGCATACATTTCTTCTCAGTCCTGTTTGCCCAATTGTTTTAAAAAGATGTGTAGCAACCACAAAATGTACTTTATACTATCTGAGAAGTCCAGTTAGGCATGAAGCGTGCTTCTCCATCTACATGCTCCACTCAACAATGCTCTTTGTAAAGAATGCATATTTCTGTCTCTGCATTTTCATTCATTAACCTGGATGTGCCCTTTACACATACAACAAAGCTGACAAGCAGGCACAATTGGATTTCCCACATAAACATCAAAACTGTAGTCCTGGTTTCCAAAATAAGGGCAGATGAGAGGCAAGCAGCACCTCTGCGTGGTTTTTCTATTGTAGACTAAAGTACGAAATACTGAGAAGAAAACTATGGACATCAATTATCATAGAAGATTCATAGAAGGACTATTGTGCAGCATCAGTATATTGTGTTTATTTTAATGGGTGTATGTTTCATATTTAACAGCAAATTTACAAAAATGCAGTATTCATACTGATAAAGACAGAGCTTGTAAGAAAAGAAGCTAGTGATAAAGACAGAGCTTATAAAAAAGGAGCTAGTGTTAGCAAAAATCGGCTTCTTTGTTAAATGATTGCATACTTGCTGAGGAGACGAAAGAACTGAAAGTGAGCACAAATGGGGGAGTGATAGAAGATGCACTAAACACCACTACCCGCAACTGCTGAAATAACTTTGTAGCAATTGTACGAGTAGAGTTTTAGAGTTTATTGCAAGCACTATTTCTGTTATCATTCATTCAATAGAAGAATACAAACGAAAGAAATCATGCATTCTAAACCTGCAAAAATACAATAAACCTAGATGCCTATTTACACAGAAGAAATAAAATACTTCTTGAACCCTTTTTGTTCAGTTTGTGTAAGAGCATAGGTATGTTTTTAATGTGATATATTGTTTTATTTGCTTACTCTCTTCTTAAATCTTTAGCTTAGTTACTTGTGCATTTGACCTGAACAAGCCACAACTGCTGAGGCTTAGTATCTTCTTTGTGGGTGATAAATCCCTTTCCATTTATTTCACTAAGGACAACTCTCATGCATACCTTAGAAAGGATCACTTTCCAGGGCTTAGTATACAATTATTCACTTTCTTCCAAAAATCTGTGTAGATTTATGAATCGTCTTGCATATAATTCAATCTCTTTCTACTATGTAATTTTTTTTAATCTCCACATACAAAACTGTATGTTTTGACATTTATTCTTTTTATGGTAAGTTATGAGATTCATGTATAATAGTAATCCTTCAGATAAGTTTGTCTCCCATCTCTGCCATTTAAAAAAGAAAACAGTCCATAATTTGCAGTGTCTTCTCAAGAGAAGACCTCCTATTTTTAATGGTAGTAATGCATATGGAGTAAAGTAGGAAGTTCATTGTCTATTTTGCATATGGAAGCTTACTGTATTTGTTGTAGCCTTAATTTTGTCTATATGTGGGTTAATATACAATAATTTTCTTTACATTTACTTCGTCCCAATTGTATTCCTACCTTGAACAGATTGCAGATGACTACAATGCATTTTATAGTACTGAAATTTTAATTGAAATTTATAAACTTGGAAAATTACAGTTAATTTTACTTATAAATTTGAAAACTCTTAGTACGTTCCTCTGGGCAAATTTACTAAGGTCTCTCCAGAAGGTATTTTACTTGGGGGAAGGTGTTGTTAATCAGTGCAGGA
Source organism: Toxostoma redivivum (assembly GCA_013397375.1). Classification (NCBI taxonomy): domain Eukaryota; kingdom Metazoa; phylum Chordata; class Aves; order Passeriformes; family Mimidae; genus Toxostoma; species Toxostoma redivivum. The sequence continues at coordinate 29,241 of VXBI01014109.1, forward strand.
AATCTACATAGGGATTATTACACTAAACTCTCCTAAAGAGAGATTAGCATATTTTATAAATTATTTTCTTATTATTTTAAATTTATTTTTATTTTCCATTTTATGAATAATATTACATATTATGAAATAAGAGACATTTCCTAGAAGTTGTGTGGCTTTGCTTAAAGCTCCCCCTCCGTAACCTGCATTAATTCTGTACTGCTGATCAATGTGGACAGAGATTGAGATCTACCTTATCATTGTACCCAGAAGTAAAATGCCCAGAAACAAAAATGTTTCTAAATTAACAAGACATTATAGATATTAAAAATGAAGATGTGACAAATAAAAATACTTCTCTGTTCTTGGTAGGAAAGCAAATACAAGTAACTCACAGTCCAGTAAATAGTGTTTAAGAAAAAATTTCAAGATGCAAGTGTGTCAATCCAAGGGCTTAAAATTACGAAAGAATGTTCTTAAAAATATCACTGTAGATCAAACTTTCCTCTAATTCTTAAAGTTATTTGATTGTTTCATATCACAGAAGAAGCTATTTCATTACGTAGCATTTCCTTACTATTTTTATTATCATTCTAGTCTTGAAATAACAGATTAGTCAATTAACAATAGTTCACAAAGAGTCCTTTCAAATCTTGGGCAAAGTCTATAAATAGACACAAATAACAAAAAAAGCTCCTTCTTTTTCTTTGAAATGCCGTACATAATGACCTAAATAGCACATGTGGAAGTAATTTCAGTATTTTATACTTGTAGCTCTTTATAGATGCGCCCTTTGGGCGCAATCCAGCAAAGCTTTGCACATATGCTTAAGTTTATGCATTTTGAGTAGTCCCAAGGCTTTTGTTTGTACTGTTTGTACAAATGCCACATGATTGTTCTCTTTCATGTAATACCTTTAAGAAAAAAAGAGAAGGAAAGAAAGGAAAGAGGCTCCCTTAATCTTGGTCCATACTAGTTTGAAACCTCTGACACTCATAGTCATTCAAGTTATTGTAAAATATTGGGAGTTTTAAGACAATGAGAGGAACTGTTTTCTGTCTAATTATGGGAAAAAATCAGACTTGATTTTGATAAATTTTCTTGATCTTATTCAAACTAATTTAATTAACTGCAGTATTTACCTAACAACTCTATGAGAACAGTCTTCATGTGAGATTTCTTGTGCTCTTTGAGCCAGTGTATGTACAAGAATGCAAGACCAGCACTTTTAATTTTACCTTGGCCTTTGACTCAGAGAGCCAAATACAACTAGGAAGTGCAGAGGAACAAGAAAATAGGAAATATTTTTGAAGCCTTTGACAAGTTCACTTCTGCTTTAATTTGAATTCTGGGCACTAATTCAGGTTATCTCTTATTTTAGCCAAATCTGGAGGCCAAACCTTTGCTGGTTTTGTTCAACCTCTGCCCTTTCTTCCTGTCCCACAGTCCCCAGTTCACACGCTACCTGTGAATCTATTTTGACAGCTGTATTTTTCCAACAGGAAAATACTTTACACATATGTGGTAATTTCAGACTCAGAACATGCAGCTCCCTCTCTTACCTCAATATGCCTCCCCTTCTATTCAGTTATGCTTGTGCAGGTTCAGCCTAGCACACAGCAGATAATCTCATCAGTGTAAAAACACACTGAAGACAAACAGTGTATCTAATTCTGTATATTGCCTAAACTTGTAATATATTGCCTTGGGTGCATCTTGGAGTCAGGGAAAGGAAGTTAAAAAAACAGGTTTTTCCTCTTGGAAATATCTTCCAAAGGTTTTAGATAGCTTTTGGTGTAAAGTAAAAAGATGTTATTGCAAAAGTGGTGGGAAATGAGCAGTGATTTTAATTTACTTTCATGTTTTTTCCCCACTAAGTTCAATCTAAGGTGAAACATCGTGTTGATGTCAAATTTTGCTTCAAGCAAAACAATAGAAGAGCTCTAAAATTAATGTAGGTGTCCAGTTAGAGGCCTTATACAGCCATTAACGGCAGTACCAGCTTGAGATAATGCATTATAAACATGAAAAATTCAACAGTCGTTGCTGTGTTCTGATGTCTCTCCCTTTTGCTTACTTTGTTTCCTACAGAATCTGCTGCACATTCCCAAACTGGTCTTTCTGCTAGTTTACCCCAAAGAAATGCACTGGATCTGGATCATTATGACTAATGAAATTGCTGAGAAGTGATTTTTTTTTGTCAAAATATAATGCCACTCTAGAACTTCCACCATATATTAGGACTCTGTAACAAGGGCTTATGGTTGCCTGAGGCATAACTTTGATTCAGCTTCACTCCATCTTTAGCCACCCAGTTCAATGCACTATTGTAAGATGAGCTGAATACTGAAATTCATTGCAACTGGGAGATGAATGATATTTTAAAGCTATATGCTGTAAAATTTTTCAGTCTTTTTTTATCATCTATTGACTTTCAAAAAATGTGAAAAAAGTCTCCAAGCCCATTTAGAGCATAAAAGCAAATTTTAACAGTATTAAGGCACAGAGTGCTGTGTTAAAATGAGCTGTTGTGCACACTGTTCCCCAAATTCCACTGTAAATTTGTAACCCACATGTTGTGATTTAAGATTCAAACCTGTGGACGCAATTACTATTGGCCAGAATGTTTTTTATGTGACAAATGACTTGGCTGACTTAAAAATCAGACTTTATAATCTCCAGAGGACAAGATGCTCTTATCCATGAGCTTTAGGCTCTTGGATATTTCACATACAGTTTTCAAAAAAGAAACACCTGAGGTGTATTGATGCTTCATGTAATGAAATCTTTCATAAGAGAAAAAAAAATGTAATGTTTTTGTTCCAGACGCAGGTATACATAAAAACATTTAATTTCAAGTCAATAGGTTTGTCTCACATTATCATTTACAGGAATAAAAACAGGAATAATTTGGTTTCCCTGAATGTGTTGTTATCATTATCAATTCCTGCAGCCTCACAATAAGTTTTCCATAAATTTAAGATTAACTATTATTTTCTCACCTATAAATAAAATATAATCATCTTAAAAATCAATGAAGGGAAAACCATCAAATCCATTAACCTGACTAAGAATTCCTTCAGGCCAATAATATGAACGGCACTGCACTGGATCTTTCATTTTATTGAGCTATATCTCTTTGTATGGCAACCAGCAGGGGAAAAAAATCAAATCTAAAATCAAAGACTAAGGGATTTTGTTCTAGAAAAAAGTGAGGTAAGGATTGAATACTTTTTCATGCCTGGAGTTAATTTTTTTCACCTTAATTTGCAATCAGACATAATAAACAAAAGATATTGCCCCTGGAAGGAAGCAACTTTATTACCATTCCAACAATTTTCTGTACTTTTTATCACTTCTAAATCCTTTGTTTTTGAATTCACCTCTATAACCTTGCAACAGTAAACACGTTTACTTGTCTTTGCTGACTGTCAACCAATACCATCTGCTCTTTGGAGCCTTAAAAATAGTAACACATATATGGGTCACAACTGTAGTCTCTAGATAACCATGTAGCAGATCCAGGTGATTAATTTTTCCAACCTTTATCTTACCCAGGGGCAGGCTTTTGCTCTGTCTTTCCCTCGTGAATGTTTCTCATAAAATGTGAAATTAGCAAAAATGCAATCTTACCAAAAAGCAGTATTTCATAGAGGACCCATGTCAACTAACAGAAGGGGTTGTTAGTCAGCTGCCTTGTTTGAACTTGATCCAAAGGCATTTCTATTCTTTTTCATAAACAGAAGTGGTTCAAGCCATAAAACTGTGAAACTGGGACAAATCAACGGGGGTCTTTATTCTGTAAAAGAAAAGAAAAATAGTGGCATTAGCTGCTACTTTCAGGGTGTCCTGGAAGTGTTGCTTCTCTTAAATACCACTTTTTCTATCTGTGAGATCGTATTCCATTTATATTGTTTCTCATGACATACACATTCAAGCTTTTAAATCCCTGACCATTCAGGACAGTTTGATAAGCTAATTGACAAGATTATGATATGATATGATATGCCATAGCAATCTATTTCAAACTCTGATTAGATGGAAAATACCAATGTTAAAAAGGCTAGTAAAATTATCCAAGCAAGCACTGATTTCCTCTTTGACTTTGTATGCATAAAATACATACACACATGCACGATCATGATCCCTTAAACATTCTTTTAATGACAAAGCAAAAAATATTTGCTTAATAATTAAAGGAATCCTAATTTTTTTCTGTTCTTATCATTTCATGTGTCACAGAGGTCTTGTTTTTACAACACTATCTAAGTTCTACTTTGAAGGTAGAATTACTTATTTTAAGTTATTCCCATAAACTCAAACCATTTTCTTATAATAAAAAATAATTTATTTTTATATTAATATATCTGGTTCACCATCCTTTATTCTGCAGGACAAAGTCGTATGAAGGTTCAATTACACCTGTAAAATCCTTTAGACATAAGCAGTTGACAAAGTCTGGGGTGAAGATTGGAACCAGCCTGACTCCTCTCTGAGAAGGACTTCAGAAAACAAGAGGGTTCTTTCTGCAGCTTGTGACTCAAATGGAGGGATTCACTAATAAACTTGTCTGAAGATCCCACTCTGCCCACAACAAAGTGAAAATAACCTATTTAGGAAATAGATTTTTAATTCTTTCAAAAAGTTTTAATTCTTTCAAATGCTTATATTTTTTTCAAATTAAAGTTCTACTGTATAAAAAAGGATTAATTCATAGCAAGAGAAAGGTAAGCTGGGTATATGAACTGTCATGCTCCTTAACAGTTATGTACTAATATATTGAAAGGTTCTTTCCTATTGAAATTATAAGTATTAGAAAAAAACTGCTTTATTTTGGCATGTCCTGCTCAATAAACTATTTGTTTTTACTGACAAAAATATTCAGAGATTTAAGAAACAATTTTTACTTTGGTTGTGCTTGGAGCTACATACAAAGAAGCCCTAAAAAAGGTATTGTTCTATGAAAGTGTTATTCATATAGTTCTCTGTCAGTTGTCAACAATAAAGAACTGAAATAAAGGATCTTCATTGTTAATTATACTGCAATAGATGTTTTCTACAAAATTCCTTTTCTTCCCCCTATAACTTCAGAGACAAAATACAGGGAAAGATGTCATTAAAAGCTGTAATATAAATATTTCCTCTTCCTTGGCCTGCCCATGAACATATATTAATGGACATGCATGCTGTGCTGTGCCTGTAGCATAGCATAAGACCTCATAGCTAATGAGAGAGTTCATCTAACAGTCTTTTGAATGACAATATCAAAATCAGGAATATATTCCCTTACAATAAATTGAATTTAAAATGTTCTTTGGTTGTGGTAAATATGAGGGATGAAATTTTGATTGGAGAGATAGAAAACTTAAATCCTCTTGTGTCTTCAGGAGATGGGTAAAGTAAGAATTCCACTGACTTAATCTGGAATCTTCCTTCCAAACACATGTATGTAACTATATGGGACTATATGAGTTTGAACATAAAAGTTTGTGTGTATGCAGTGAACTGCACTCCAGAAAGATGGAAACTGCTCAGATTTCCAAACCAAATTTGACATTTGAATTTACAATATCTGCTTCTGAAAAACAAACACACAAACAGAAATAGGACATATACATCAAATAAATAATCCCTATAAATAATAGCAATCCCTATAAATAGTGATCCCTATAAATAGAAAATATTTTTAAACTAGTTATTTTGTAAATATTAATTTTCCTTTAAAAATTCAAAACTTTTACAGCAGGTGTGTTTTGTAATGGACTATAAATATTTTTGTGGTCAGAAAGGTTCCATGAAGATATTTAATATTCTCAGTCCCTAGGGAGTTTGAGCATTACCAAGAATGAGACTTATACCTTCATGGTATTAAGGGAAGAGTAACTGGATTTTGAGCTTGATAGAAGCTCAATTTCACACAAGATTAAGGGAATGACTGTCACAGACAGAGTGGGAGCTTCATACAAAGTTTATTAGTGAACCCTCCCATTGAGTCACGAGATGCAGAAAGGACCCCCTTGCTTTCTGAAGTCCTTCTCAGAGAGGAGTCTGAGTGTGGCTGGATCTGGTCTTAGTCACAGATTTTGTCAGTCATTTATGTTTGTGTTGGTTTTGGCTGGGGTAGAATTAATTGTCTTCACAGTGGCTGGTATGGGATGAAGCTTTAGATTTGTACTGAACACAGGGTGAATAACACAGAGATGTTTTGTTATTGTTGAGATAGGTTTGCACAGAACCAAGGCCTTTTCTGCTTTTTGTACGCTGGCAGGGAAGCTGGGGATGCGTGGGCAGTTGGGAGGAGACACAGCAGAGAGAGGTGATTCCAATTGACCAAAGGAACAATCCAGACCATGTGGCTATGTGCCATCATTCACATTGGGGAAGAGTGGGAGGAAGAATGAGGAAGAGAGGGGACATTTGGAGCAATGGTGTTTTTCTTCCCAAGTAACCATCAGACATGATGGGTCCATTCTCTTCTGGAGATAGCTGAATACCTGCCTGACCATGAGAAGTACTGAATTCATTCCTTGCTTTGCTTTGCCTGTGTGTATGGCTTTTGCATTCCCTATTAAACTGTCTTCATTCTCAACCCACAATTTTCCCAGCTTTTACTCTTCCAATTCCTTCCCCAGCACCTCTGGTGGGGGAGTGAGCATGTGACTGCATGGGGCTTGATTGCTGTCTGGGGTGTAATCATGACAATGTCTAAAGGACTATATAGGTGTAATTGAACTTTTATACATCTTTTTTTTTCCTGCAGAATTAGGGATGAAAAACCAAATATCTGTATATAAAAATAAATTATTTATTATGAAAAGGGTTGGACTGCAAAATCTTAATTGGAATTATTTAGTACACAGTATAGGTAGCTATAACTACTAGTACAGTATACTGCACTATTTTTAAAGTAATATTGAAGCAATTATATTGAAGCAAGAAAAAACAATTATCAAGTAGAGATTGATATTGCTCACTCATACAAACAGCTGTGGGCAAATCTCTTTTACTCAGCTACAAGGAGCAACCTTGAGGGGCATCCCCATGCAAAGGAAGGAATCTCCACACGCACTCCAAGAAGGGCTATGCTACAAGAACCTGCCCGTAAAAAGTGGCACTGGACTGTTATAATATGATTTCATGCTAGCTGTCTCATCTCAGTATTTTTAGATATCAGTAGTATCATTGGTTTATTCTTTTATCAAGTACTTTAGGAGGTCAGCCACAACTTTAGTTGTGGTAGGATGTTTACAACGGTAGGATGTTTAATTTTGGAATTAATGAGTCAGGCAGATTTCACACCAAAACACCAAAAGCAGCATGATTCCCCTTCTCCATTCACCACTGATTGCTATGCAAATAGGGCACTTTGAGATATTTTACCCCTACTACAGGCAGAGATCCTGCTACAGGGACTTAAAATTATCAATCTCTTATGGGAGTCACTGAGTCTTTCAGTTTCTTTCTCCACTGGCCTCTGCACTTGTTTTTCAGTACAGGAGGCACATGGATCTATTGGAGCATGTCCAGAAGAGGGACATCAAATTTATCAGAGGTCTGGAGCACCTCTCCTGAGTGAAAATGCTGAGAAAATTAGGATTATTTAACTTGGAGAAGAGAAAGGTCAAGGGATACCTTGTAGCAGCCTTTCAATACTTAAAAAAAATATATAAGAAATATGGAAACAGATAATTTATCAGGGCTCATTGCAACAGGACAAGATGTAATGGTTTTAAACTGAAAAAAAAAAAGGTATATTTATATTAGATATAAGGAAGAAGCTTTTGTTAATGTGGGTGGTGAGACACTGGAACAGGTTGCCCAGAGAAGTGGTGGATGCCCCATCCCTGGAAACATTCCAGGGCAGGTTGAGTGGACTCTGAAGAACCTGATCTAGGTGATGTCCCTGCTCATTTCAGGGAGGTTGCACTAGATGAGCTTTAAAGGATACTTCCAACTCAAAGTGTTCTACAATTCTGTGATTAATCTCCTTACTGTTCATCTTACATTTATTCATTAACAACTTCAAACACTAAGAAATTACAATTTGGAGCAGCACTGAAGGCACAGTAGATTCGTCCTGCAGATCTCTCTCTCTCTGTGTATGTATATATATATCTCACAAATAACCATTAACCTAATAAAGATGTTAAACATCCTGGGGACTACTCCACCAGTGTATGCCTCATTCAACTCACTTGTTACATTTACATCTGATCTTGCAGTATGTTTCTCCTCCACATAATAGACATTGCCTAAACTTTTCATTATTATTATTACTATTACTATTACTATTGCTATTGCTATTGCTATTATTATTACTATTTTGACACCACCATACATGTTTCTTTTTCAGAAATGAAAGAGATGTTGAAATAAAAAGAAGACAAGGCAGTGGAAAAGATAGACAGGAGTGTAAACAGATGAGAAGAATGCTTGCAAATTAAAAAAAAAACAAACTATAAATGCTTTAGATTGCAGGTTCTCCCATCAATTTGTTTGGTGTTTTCCTCAGACTGGTCAATAGTTTGTAATGACAAATACATGTGCTCTGACACAGAGTAGTGGGAAAGTTTCTTACTTTTGCACAATAGGGTTTAATACTGTTGCAGGAGGCAATTTCATAACCATGCATATCAAAATATATGCCATGATCAGAAAAACCTTAAAAAAAAATGATAAAGCTAGCACAAAGAAATTGATACTGGAATAACTGCAAGTGTAATATCAAAGGTCTTTTAAGATTAATGTCTTTTGGGGTAAACACGTGCTTTGTCATTTCTAAAGCAGCATTTTCAAATAATCCAGTAACATAATAATAATAATAATAATAATAATAATACAACTGCATTAAATTCGTATAGAAGTTTTGTCATCAACCTGTTTTGTTACTAAAACTAGTTACACTGGTGCAAAAATACAAAAATTTACTAGTTACCATTCCTCTGCCACCTACCCTTTCTTAATGTGTTCCAAATACTGCAAAAATTCACCATGCCACTCTTTCCTTTTACTGGATATTTTCCATATAAATATTAATGTTCAAACATTAATTCAGAATTAAAACAAAGAGAATTTTTTAAAATCATACTTTTAAAATTAACTCAAAGAAATAAAATAATTTTTATAAATTCAATTTTAATAAGTTTATGTCTTGATTAGATATAAGACATGAACCATTGCATCTGAGATCAACATTTGGTATGGCTTTATAATTCTTTAAAAAGTACAGTGAAAATGCTCTCAAAACCAGGATTGGTTATTTTAGCTCATGAACTAGACAAATTAGGGAAAATTATCAGGGCTACAAAGGAGTATCTTCATTTCATTGTGGATATGCCACCCTGCAGAAACTTCCAAAATTATTTGGGATATAATAAAGGGTATTAAAAAATCCCAAATACCACTTCTTTGGGAAGATGACCCTAAAAATGACATGGAAGTCACATCCAAACTAAGCAGAAAGTGGCATTCAAAGCCACATCCACCTGTGAGGCTATAAAACACTGTGACATCCCTTAAGATTCTTGTTCCTAAGGCTATGTTACACCTCTTACAGAAACATCAGTAAGTAGCAGTAACAGAAGTAGGAGATTCTTTTCAGTTGAGTTTTTGCTGAAATCAGACAATCAAAAAACATCAAAACTAAACAATCTTCAGGCTTTTTTTCTGGGTACCATAATGTACTAACCAAAACATCCAGATCTTAACTTTCTAACCATACCAGACATTAAATTACTTTGATTTACTTGCTAATGAAGACTACTAACTATGTTTTAATATAAGCCAGAAATCAAAAGTAATTATAATGAAGTACTCTGAGTTTTATCTTTTGGGGCAATCTAAATTATGTAGATTTGATATTAGATGTGAAATGCAGGACATTCAAAAAATTTTTCTTCTTCTTTATGCTGTTGGAATGTCAGGTCTGCTCAGATAAAAGAATCATAACAGATTGTAGGGTTTTTTATATTTTCTTCATAATTTCATGTTGGCACATCCATGAAATATGACACAATAATTAATTAGCTTTCAGGATAAAATAAGAGCACAAGCTTTCTACACTGAATGCACATGCAAAAATGCAGAGCTACTATCAGTAGCAGAATTCTACCAAAATATGTGGCATTAAATAATGAAATAAACTTCAAATTTGTGTCATAAATGTATTTTAAATTATTACTTGCCAGCCTAAAATGATACAAGTTTCATTACTAGAGCTGTTATATTATTGTGCAGCTACGTATATTGACAGAGTATAATTTTATCATTAACAGTACTAAGCCAAAATTTAATTTTATAACATCATTTCTTATTGGCAAGAGTCTCCAAATTTTACTGCAGAACAAATTCTAGCATGTGACATCCATTCAGTGAATACTCTATCATTAGTGTTCCTTTTTATCCTTTCTGTGTGCAAAACTTTATGGATGTTTATAAAACTATACTGACAAGGCATGATGGAAACAAGACAATGTCAAATATTTGTTTCTGATGTGACACCCAGCTCTTCATGCCAGAAACAATTTTCTTCAGAGCTGCTGAAACAACGTATTACAGTCAAATAATGTCTTTGGTAAATGCTTAATAGTGACTGTATGTGATACACTTCTGGCTCACTTGTGGAAGAACTGCTATATTCATCATTTTGAAATTTGTCTAGAAGTACTGTGAAAGATAAAATGGCAAGCTACACAGGCCTGAAAGGAGATAAAAAAAATTCTGTAATACAAATTATGGAATAAGCTGGCCTCTATAATGACCTGTTTTTTGGTTGGTTAGTTGGTTGGTTTTCTTCTCTTCCCTAAACCAAGAAGTAACTTCTTTTCCAAATTTTTGGTACTCTTTTCAAAAATTTTACTTGTGCAAATTGTGAATATGTGTTTTTGGTGTTAGTAATATTTTGAATAAGTTTTATAGGGTAATTAGAAATGGCTTTCAATGTGTTTTAAATATAAAGCTTAGAAAATGCAATGCCTCATTTACTCTCCTACAATTCAGACTTTTACTGAGTTAGCTTAGAGCAGGATTAGATCCAAAGTTTTAGATCTTCTACCTTTTCACTGAGCAGTTCTGCATTAGATCCTGGATTCAGAGTAGTAGTTACTAGTATGTAATAGACCATGAAAATACATGAAGATACACTTGTTAAAGCTGTTCCTAACTCAAGAGTGAAAAGAAAAAAAGTACCTCATTCTCCACATTTTCATGTAGTATAGTTGCTGATTTGCATTAATGCAAAGGAAAAGAGTACAGGCCATCTGGAACATCTAAATAAAGTTTGAAATTATTTTATCTCCCATTGGCCTGCAAAACCAGGAAACATGGGGGCAGATGTGTGTGGGAGGAATAAAGATGGGACACTAATGGAGCTCTCTGAAAGATCAAGATATAATTAATTACAAAGATTGAGTTGGTTGTCATTTTGCTGGTCCCCCTTTGGGGACCAGAGTGTCTCAACAGAGGCGATGGTGCAAGGCTTGACAAACCCAATCATGATCATGGGGGATGACTAACTACTTTGGGAGCTAACTTTCAGTATGGGCTGTATCAAGATTTTCATGGTACATCAAGGAAAACTGTACAATATTTGTATGCAAAAAATCTGATTTTAGAAATATCTGGAGGAAATGTATTTCTTCTATTCTTTGTATTAAAATGTGTACATGCATATTTCACACTAAAAACCCAAAGTCAACCTGAAATATTTCTGTTGTAGAAGAAAAGTTGTGAACAATGAAAAAGGAATCCTGTCTAGTCAGAGATACATAAATGTATTTTCAATAAGGATAGAAAATCCTTTATGTAAAAAATTACAGTGAGAAATAACAGTGTACACGTGATTGTATGTATATGTTTCATATAAAGCTTTCTGTCCGATCCAGTCTGCTAGCACTAGGTGGCTTTGGAACAAACATAGGTAGTTTTTCAAAGATGCACTGTCAACTGGAAGAATTCTATATGTAATTAGTTTTGTATTAGAATTCTACCTATGCAAATTTTACACCATTACTATTTAAAAGTACACAAAAGCCAAACAAATAGCAGTATATTTGTATGTAATTTAAAATTTCGATTGATATAAGCAAGGATTCAATATTCTTTCTTCTAGTGGTAGTGTTAGATGGAAGTTTTTCCATATTTATTTATAATTAGATGTCCTCCTTTGCAGCAAGAAAACAAAGAAGGTTAATGTATAGGTGTAATTTAGCAGATTCTTACAGCTTCCCGTAATTCCCTGAGCTTGTTAGTTGCACGTCTGCATTTTTTATTTCCTTTCCTTCTTCCTGCTGCTGCAGTTAGCAGAACAGAGCCCAGTTGTCAGTCCCAGTAGTGAACCAGTCTTTGCCATATGCCTCTGTTTAAAGTGAATAAACAATCTCTGCCTGGCTTAATTAAGAACCTCAGTATTCTGTTATCCAATGCTCTTTACTTTTTTTTAGTAATTTTATTTGCTGATAGATCAACCAAATTATACAGAGAAAAACACAGAAACATCCCTTGAAGATAATCAAACATTATTTTGGTAGGCTCAATCTTAGTTTTCTGTTTTCATGTAGCAATCATTCATTGTCTTCATTCAGGAACTGCTCTGAACAGCTTTCTATCAAGCCCATCAGCATTAATCTATCATATGAAGTGTTATACGTGCAGAAGCATGAAAGCACAGGGGTGAAGGGGTATGTTACACCATAGGACAAATTCACTTTGTAGTCATATAATGCAATATGTGTCCAAACTGCATTCTTTGTTTCATGGCAGCTCTCTCCATGGGCTCAAAAGAAAGCAGGGAATGAAAGGCATCATGCTATCCAGTGCACCTGCTCAGGCACTGAGCTCTGCACCATCCTTTGCAGAGGGGCTGTATGGCTTTGAGGTGTTCAGGGCAAAGTTGGAGAGTGTCCTTGTATTTATACAGCACTCTGCAACCTAACCAGACTCATAAAATAAGAGGACTAAGCATATTCTTCTGCTTTTCTGGTACAACATTCTTGATTGCAGAATTTTAACATTGAATTTAAAGCAAAAATCTCCATTCCATTGCCTGACAAACATCTCACCTGTTTCCATACTGTTTGCAATTGAAGTTTTCATCACCACTTGAGAACATTGATACTATTTGACCTTTCCTGAACCATCTTATTTACTTAATTCTGACCTGGAACCCATGATGATTTTCAATTCTACTAATCTGGTTTTCGCACAGGTGTTTCTCATTGCATTTCCATTTAAGAATATCAGCAGTGCTTTAGTAACAGTGACTTTGTTCAGCTAAACAGTTTATGACAGCTCATGCACAGAATTTTTATCTCTTTACATAAAACCCCATCAGTGGTGCTGGCTCACAAGCACACCTGGTAAAGCATATGTTTTTGATCTTTAAGTATATCTAAGCAAGCCAAATGAAAGAAAAGGATAAGCTTGAATCTATGAGAGATAGCACATCCTGGGACCAAGAATCTCTGTTTTGAATTTTCAAAAAGCGTCTAGTTTTTGAAATATTTCTAGTGATTATAAATAAGGAAAACAAAGCCTATCACTGACTTTTTTAAAAGAAATACAAAAATTAAATTTTATGTTAAACTTTCTGCCCTCTATGTTAACAAGCATTTTAGAAAAACTGAATCTAGATGCTATTTAAAGTCCTTCAAATGAAGAGGTTTTGAAATAATATATTATACAGAGCACCACCAACACACACAAAAAACCCACAAACATGCAAACTTCAAAGCTTGTAGATTAATTGTTTTTTTCCACCATGTAATTTTAGAGTTTAACATAAATTGAGTTTTTCCACATTACTAATAGTGGTGACTAGTTCAATCCAAGAAAGTGGAATCATGGAAATTTCAAAGCAAATGTGACAGGAAGTTTCCAGATTACTTCTAAGTCTTGCCAAGTTTTTGCATAACAAAGAAAAGAGAAGACTCTTTCCCTATGGAAATTCCTTTTTTAGAGGTTTTTATCCTTAACCAGATGTTACTGGTATAATTTCCAGAATGATAAGCCAGCTGCCAGACAATAAACCATATAACATTAATGGATGAAGTAAAAAAAAGTAAAATTAAGCAGCATTTGTTTCAGATAACAGCAATTAGCAGACATTGGGCCTATGCAAACCACTTTGAATTTTCTATTAGAGAAAATTAGAGGCTTAGAGATTTTCTAGCCTCTATTAGAGGCTTAGAGATTTTCAGCTCAAAGCACAGATTTAAACATATTCTTACAAATTTGTTCATCATATCAACAACCCAAGCCTATACATCAGTTCAAATAGAAAGTGTTTGAGATTATGAAAGTTGATGAAACTTTTAAGTGCAAGAGAATTAAGCTTGAAGTCAACAGCTGGTAAGTCTGAGAAAAGTTTATGACTTTGCTGTTCTTGAATATGAGCCCTAACTCTAATTCTGCCTGAAATCATACAGCATGTTTAAAGATAATGAGATTGCATTGTTCTGGTTTGCATGGCAATTGACAGATTCTGAAGCACTGATGCAGGCCAGATTCCAAAATCTTAAAGTATGTCACCTGTGTATATTTAGCACCAGCCTCTCATTGTGTTTTTAAATATCCCTTCACCACTTAATCTTCACAGGTCTTTGCTATGAAAGTGAGATCAGACCACAATTTTCTGGCCTTTTCTTCAATAAAATCAAATCAATCAAATAACAATTTGCACTGCAACAAGAGTTTTTTTGTTCTACAAACATTTCATAGGGCTTTGCAAGACTTGGTAGTGCATCCCTACCTTTTAAGAAAAGAGGAAATAAAGGTAGTAGATAAGTAAGTACACTAGATTCATAGAAAGTCAGAGGCAAAAGATAGAACAGAATCCAGGTTTTTTCATATTTCAGTCATCTTATTTTCAGAAAATAAGCATTCTCTGCCTCTGTCTATTCTGTTGTATATTTTTTATTTCATGTCATAAGTATTGATGAACATTGCACAACCTGGGTATGACAGCTCTTCTTTTAGAAAGACAGATACCAAATACTACTTTATATTACTGGCAGAATTTATCAAAATAGCTCTTCTCACTAAAGTGGAAAAAAAAAGTGGGTAATTTTTAAAGCAACTAACTTCCTGTGCATGGAATCTTGTACTGTCACTTAATGATATGTGCTTAAAGATGCAGTCCAGTGAAAGCCACATCAGAGTCAGAGAGGCAACTTGATGGCAGAGAGATGGCATTTTGGAAAACACCTACTCAGCTTTCTAAATTTTCAAAAGTAACTTCTAACTTTAAAAGCAACCTTAAAGAAATAAGCTTTTTCCACTTTACATATACCAATTAACTTTGATAACGGAAAATCAAAATTGAAGTTCCTACAGTTCTACCACAAAAGTGCAAGGGGAGAAAACAGGTACAGGAAATTAATTTGGATTACTCAGATTTCACAGCTCCTGTGTGACTTGATTTCAAGCCTGCAGAATACTTCCCCAGATGACTTCAATGACAGATGAAGATAGCCCTTGAGACAATGAGATCCAAAGAGAACGCTATGTACATACAGACCTCAAGGAATAATTTTTTATTTCCTTAAAAAATACATCTTTCTTCCACATATTTAATTTTTGAGGAAACATGATATATTTAAGTCAGGAAGCACAAAAGATTAATGGCCTAGTTAACGAAGTCCATAGATATCTCCATACCAGTCCTGTGCTACACAAGCAAGAACTGTAGAGAATCCATTTTGCATCACAGCACATAGCCACGAAGCACTGGCAAATGTGTTCTTTTCCCTTGGTTTAAGAAAAGCAACTCTATTCATTAACAGCTTTTCACTTAGTATGACTTGTGTGTATTATAGTCAAACACTCAGCTGTCATATGAAATGATGGCAGCTGACAGTTTGGAATTTGAAAGGTTTGACTCCTTTTGAATGTACTAAATGAACAAGTGCTGTCTAATTTTTGTTGAACTGGGCCCAAAAAAAATCCCCTACAAGGATGCAAGATTTTATTACACCTTTTCAAGTTTAATATGCACAGTGAATATTCAGAGCTTTTCAGCTAGATACTCAGTTAATTCCATGACTAAGAAAGATGTCATTAGGTAGGCTTCAGGCAACAGTGAGCTACAAATGGAATTCCTACCTTATTTTCTGAAACTCAGAGTTTATGATCCATATCCAATGATGAATGGTCTATAAACTCTCTTATGGTCTTTAATTGCATAAACTTTACATTATAGACTTACATTAGCTTGTGAAGATTTTTTGCTACAAGATGTAAAAAACCAGTAAAAACAGAAGTTCCCTCAGCTCTTACACAAAGAGAGTATGTAATTCTTCAGTATAATTTTTTCAGTACTTATGTTCTTTGTTTGAATTTGTACTTTTCCACAAATGCAGAGAAATAAGGTTTTATTTTTTAAATCTTAAAAGTTTACATTTTTTAATGCCTAATTCCTGAATTCATGCTGTCTAGTTAGCATTCTGGGTTCTATCAACATGAATTGGTCCTAACCCTGTCAAACTATTTTACCTTGTAGCTGCTGCTTATATTGGTCTATTAATACATGACTTCCTATTCCCTAAGAGCACCATGCATGCTTCCTGAGCAGTGCACTCCTCCACTGGCTTCTGCTGACATTTTGACTTGTTTTAGAAAGCATTAAATAAATAAAGAGTAAAAGTTGACATAACATATTTGATAATTATTATAAAGAGCCTCAGACAGATTGCCTATATATACCCTCTATGAAGCTAAAACACAACAGCCTAGAATTTAAATTCTGAACAGCAATTTATATGAAAACAAAGAGACTTGTCAACCCACATTATGAGCAGAACTACAGGCTTTGCCCCTAAATTACTGTCCACTAGCATGCCAACTAGTTGAACCAAGTGCTATATATCACATATATCTCCTGCTATAAGGAATACTGATAATGCTGCTTTGATCCTTGGCTCAACCATTAATCAAGCAGGAAAGTGTTAGAAAAAAAAATAAAATACCTAATTTCAAAACTGAAATGGCTTTATTTGGTACTGCAGATGCTTTCAGATTGGAGAAGAGAAGGTTCTGAGGACCCCTTTACCACAGTCTTCCAGTACATAAAGAGGGCTACAACAAAGCCAGAGAGGGACTTTTCACAGAATACATAGTAATAGGACAAGGGGGAATGGCTTTGAACTGAATTTTTGAATGAAGATTTGTAGATAAACATAATGGTATCAGGAAATTAATTGTGTGAATTTTAATGATGTTGTTTTGCTCTACTGTATTGAAAAATCAACATAAATCACAGTTACTGAAATTAAACAGAACCATCTCATATGGAGAAATGGCTGCTAGGAATTTTTTTTCTGTCATGTTTTGCTGTTTTGCTTAATCTGACTAACAGCATAGCTTTAATTCCACATACATTAGCAAATAATGGCATCCATATCAAAAAGACTTGAGACTCACATAATTCTGAGTTTTGCAATAATTTTGCAAAAGGAGATATTATTTAAACTTTATTAAACTCAAAAAATATCATTAATTTTACTCATATATAATTTCAGCACACTGTGCTAATGGGTATTAAGCAGGCCAAATAAACAAACTCCATCTCACAGAAGATCTCTTCATTATCAACTATCATAATATTAGTATGTATGACAGTAAAAACATGCTTGGACTATTATTTGAAATAAACATGCCTCAGTACTGCACAGAAGACAAGCATGCTACTTACGATTTAACTCTCATGTTGCATTAGAAAATGTGAATATTTTGGCTAGCTTCAAAATAATTTCAATCTTTTCAGCATGTTATTTGCAAATCTGAATTAATCTTCACCTAGAGGATCATACACTGCTATTAGGACTGGTTATTGACTGTCTTATTAAATTTCTGCCAATAAGTTTTTAAATACTCGTATATATGAATGCATGCATTTTAACAATTCTTGATTCCTCTTTTCAGCATTTAGTGAATGGAGATGGCTTGCCTGCTAAATCATTTTCATTTACTTAATCATTTTCTGTAATTAAATGATCTCCAATGATTCAGGAAATGAAGATGTGTAATAAACTTAAGGAAATTGAACAGTCAATAACTGGGATAGATGACAGCAGTTAACTACTGTATGGGGAGTTAAAAATTCCCATGCTCTATCTAATTGTATGCCTCCAGCCACTGTCACTTCTAACACAGTGAGAATCTACAATGTGTTGAGTATGATTAGGTCCATAAAAGCAGCTGCATTTTGGCCATCTCTCACCCATGGTGGGCTAAAGTAGAATTAGGATGAAATTATTACTGTAGAATTTCTTTTCTGCTGCTCTGAAATCCTTCCCTGCATACACTATTTATAAACATAGGTCATGAGGGGTACTCCCATTCCCACATTCCCATCCTCAGTTGTTGTCGCCATCCACATCCTTTCCCCAGAAAAGAGGAGGGCTACCAAAGCACTGCACTGCAGGATTTCCTGTAGACCATGTATAGTATGGAAGGAATTGGAAGAAGATGAAAGAATAACATCAATGGAACAAGAGGGAACTACTCCAGGTTTCCCAGGCATTTCCACAAAATGTCATAAATCAAACAAATGTAAATTATTGGAAGGAACATGCTTTACTCAAGGAGCTATTTAGGAATAAAGTGTCACACATTTTCCTATACATGCTTGTACAGACTCCAGCCTGGGACCAATCCCATTTTCTCATGATTTCTATTTTGGAAAATAACAATACAAAATTGAATAGGCACTTGTGTTCAAATGTTCTTTATGCTAATGACTCCTCAATGTTTTGCACAGTTGCATGACATTAAAATAAATTATTTCATTCCTAATATAACATATTTGTAGTAGGACTAGTAGTAGGCTTTCCAGAGACTATTCTAAGTTTGCAGTAAAAAAGCTCATGAAAGTAATCTCTTTTTAGTTTTTTTCTAAATTTTAAGATCCTAATATTCTCTAAACAATATTGGTTTTACCAGTTCTTTCATTCCTTTCTGCTTTGACAATGTCTACCTACTATAGAAGACAACAAAATATATTAAATTATAATAGTTAACAACGTCAAATATTGCCATTTATGCAAATAATATTTACTATATAATGGAAGAGATGCGATTGCATTAAAGAAATTAATTCCTGGTAACAAACAGAAGAACAGGTGAACTTCACTATTATTTTTACCATAGATAAATTATGTTGATTAAGTAATCCTTTGTATAAGCAAATCATTAATTTAATTGCTATATACGTCTAACAGACACTGCCACAGGAATTCCAGAGTTCCTAAATAATGTAGAAATCTGCCTAGAACTGAAGAGATGCCCCCTTCCTTCCTGAACACCATTCAGTTCTGCCAGCTTACACTCTCACAGGAGGTACAACATGAAGCCACTATCCAGCTGTAAAATTGCCAAATAAGTATTATCTTACACTGAGAAGGGCCAATTCATTAAACTGAATAATTAATTAAATAAAATTCTTAAGATCTATACAGCATGTATTAAGACCTCAACAATAATAACAGTATAAATGGCTTGTTTTGTAGGACACGTTCTTGTGAAAACATAAAAATATAGGAAGTGTGAAAATGTAAAACAGTTCAGTGTTCCAAAGCCCATTTTTCATCTAATTGGACACTGAAACATATCTTGAGACACTGGCATTTCTTACAATTCCACATTTCAAATACACTTAACAGATAGAAGAATAGCAGAAAGATGTAACTCCACCTCAATGCGGTCTTCCCCCTTTATCCATCAGCAATATTGAGAGAAGACATTCTATGTGAACACACTGCTTCAGAAGAAAGACCATTTCTCCAGGCCAAGCTAACACATGAGTGTTTAATCTGGGTTTATAAACAATACATCCCTTTCAATAGTTATAATTAAAAAAAGAAAATTCTGTAATTCTTCTATTTTCATCTTTATATTATTTTTCTTTAGCAATGCAGTGTAACTGCTGACACAGATGTACAGGCTCTGGCCTCCTTAGCTTCTCTGCTTAGACCTGAAAGGATCTGGGAGTAATTTGGCTTCATTTTGGATATCCTGTTAAGGCATTAAAAATGGATCAACTCCCCAGTTGCCTTGCTGCTTTTATGTGCTCTTCATAAAAGGTTTCAAAAGTAGAAGAACAGTATATTTGTTATTTCTGGCTTCGTTAAACACAATAGTAATGAACATTAGCTATTTAGCCCTTAAAAAGCATGCAAAACACAATACACTTATGATGTATGGCACTTTAAACATATGCTTACAGCTATACACTGCCACCTAATCACTTGCATGAGACCACTGGCACAGAATGCCAAGATTATACAGCCCTGCTTCCAAATGGCCCCTAAGTTGTTTAAAGTTGTCTACTCCTCTAGAAAATATTGTGATTTGAAAACCCTTCAAGTATTACACAGTGAAAAGAATAATTTTCAAGAAAAGAAGACGGATTGTAGATTAACAACCTGTGTCTAAGGTTGTAAATACAAAATAAAGTTGTTTTCCAAAGGATACAAAAAGAAATAAAAAATGAATGCCCAATGGGCACATTCACTTGGCAATTTTATTTCTGTATAAAAGCTGCTATTAATTACAAACTAGTTTTTATGCAATTCTGCTTTCTTTAAATGTGGAGTGAATTCTCCCCATAAACTAATGAACTGAAGTGAAGCCAAATAGAGACCAGCTGGCTGAATTGCTAAGTAATTTTATCCACATGATTGACTTTATGATCCTTTCACTACAGTAACTAGTCTTTATTCTTACAATCATCATCAACCATAATTCCAGAGGGAGAGATGATTAAAAATCAAGAGAATAGAGAGGAGAGGTTTGTTTGATGTGGCACAGTGCATTCTTGCACACACTTCTTCTGTATAATAGGTGCAGAATTACAGGTCTTTATAGCCTCCAAAGCAGTACACTGAATAGCTGCCTCAAAGACATAATAAGCAACCAATGCCTAAATAATCATTACAGATACTCCATTAACAGCATCTATCTGTGTGGCTTTTAACCATACAAATTGTTTTTTGACAGCTTGTAACCTTTCTGAATAGTTTCCTTTGGGCATTACACCACATTCAGATCTAATTTTAACTTTTGCTTTGTCTATAATTTATTACTTTCTTTGGAGACACATAATGTATTTCAGTGGAATGGATAAATTCAAATAAAATACTTTCAAAAATCAATTGCTGTTTTAATCTATTAAATCCTTGCTCTCTAGGAGATAACTAAAATCTGATGAAACATAACAGGGGAAAAAGGCTAAATGGTCTAGAATTCCTAAGGGTATCTGTTTTACAACTAGCAATATTTTTTTCCTCAAATTATTTAAAATAGGGCATAACCAACTGAAAAAAAGAATAAAAGTAAAAACATGTATAAATAAAACATAAATCCTTTAAGGCTGATCCTTAGAGCCACAGACTTTAAATGACATAATAAATAACATGTTATAAAATAGTTTAATGATGTATTGCAATGGGATAAAGAGCTAAGAAAGATGTACAATTGTATCTTTTTTTCCAAAGAGAGCCCATAATTACAAATCAGTAAAGATAAGTGACTTATGAAGAGCTAGAGGGCAAGCATGGTTTTCAGAAACTGGTGGAAATGTGAAAAATGAATGTGGGAGATGATGTAACAGTATTAGATGATTTGTATTGGCTATCATGGCCATTATCTCACTTCTGGGGACACGATTTTCAGGAATAAGGTCCAGTAAATCAACATGAAGTAACATGTAACAATCAACATAGAAATACCACAGTTCTGGCAACCAAAATTTCTGATTTCTTTCAAGACATTCAGCTCTTTTTCAACAGATTCAAGTACTTTTCCCAAAGTTTTCAAATCTATGTAACAGGTAAACATGCATGTCCAATTGACAGAAGAGTGATTTGAAATAACCTAAGCATTCACTGCTCACAAAGGTTCCTGTTCTTCACAGGTGGTGTCTGGTGGCTAGTCACATCAAAATTAACCATAATGATTGAAAAAGGTATAAATTGGATAGGCATAAAAATCTACTACTTAGAATCAAGTTTTTTCTCATCTCCTGAATCTTAAAATGGGTCACTAAATCTAGTACCATTTTCATAAATGACAGGGAAGGCAGAGTAAATCTTTAAATAAAATGTGGAAATATCCCTCTCAGAATGAATTTAATTCATCATGCTAAACTCAGTGAAAGTACATCAGCATAAAATTAGACAGAGGCTGTTATGAATCAAGGAGATTCATGTCCAATTTGCATCTTACAACTGAGATATACCACAGCTTGTACATCTGAGGTGCTGAAAAAAACATGGCATATTTCTTGGTTATATATAAGATAATCAATAAGCAGATTTTTTAGTATAAATGTTGATAGGGAAAAGAAGTGTCAATGGAAGAAATTATTAGAAAAGGGTAATGAAAGTGTGAAATATAAAGACCTGAAAAACTGTAAGTATGAGAAAATCTCAACTATTCAGTTATTTTTTGAGCTTCATTCATAGTCATACTAATGGTCAGGACTGTTTTGTTGGTTTGGAGTTTTTTCGGGATTTTTTTGCAATGTAGGTGGGGCTATTTTAATTTATTATCAAGAGCATTATTTGTAAATTATGGTACTGAAAGCAGAAAGATCATACTCAGAGTACTCTGACATTCTAAAAGAATTCAAGATTTCTTTTTATAGATAATATTTAATATCTTAGCATGTCCAATGCTGCAAGTATCACGGGCCAAACAGTAAAATGAGCTTTCTGTAATTTGATCAGTCAGTGTCAACCTTATGTAAATAATAAAAATGTCCCTGTCTTAGGTATCTTAAAATTTGGGGGGTGGGGGAGGGAAGGAGGACTCATTAAATTCTGACCCATTTCATTACATAAGACAGTTCTAATTACTGTGGACCTGATCTAATTGACTTGCTCAACAATTTAGAGTACCATATTATATACCATTCATCATTATCACCAACAGGAGTTAAGGACATTACAAAGTTGTCAGTGTAACACAATTACGTCTCAAATATTTCTTCTTCTAGTCCTTTCTCAATCTTTGAATCTTGTCATGAAAGCACACTCAACTGTGTGAGCATTTAATTCCAAGAAATACTGCAGTGATATAATCTGTCTGAGAAGCAACAAAATTGAAGGAAGTATGACTCAACCAATATTCTATCTGATGGAAATTAATAGAAAGCAGTATTATGGGATGCTACCATATGGAAGCATTGCATTTGTGTTACATAAAGCAATCACAGAATGAAATGACCAATTGAGACTATGGATTTAAATAAGAAAAAAACATGAGGCTGAGGTGGGGTGGAGTAAGTAATTCTAAGTGCTCTTAATTTATTACTTCTGTCTTCATCTGGCTTGAATAAAATTATCTGGTTTTCTTCAGGAAAGAAGGGTAAATCTTTTGGATAGTTTATCAGTCAGATATTCTGAGAATATTAAAAACTGTATTATCCATGTCCTCTTCCACAGAGTTGCTCCCCAGTCAATCAGTCCATTGCTGCAAGACCTTGTACTTGTCCTCATTGCTCTCAGCCCATTTCTTCAAGGCTGCTTAGGTCCTTCTTGATGGAAAGCTTCCCATTGACTTTAATAACCAGTCCTCAGTCTAGGGCCATTGCAAACTTTATGAGAGTGAGCTCCATCTGTTCATCTCACCTCAGTGATAAAGAGGATGGGTGCCAGTGTAGATCCCTGAATACTCTTGTCACAGACACCCAGAAAGACAGCAACCAAGAAACCACCACTTCCACACCAAGTCATCCAACTGGTATTGTAAATAGCTGTCACTTATCCAGACTGTAAAATCCTAAGATGGGTACAAGAATTTAGTGAAGACAGTACCAAAAGCCTTGCTAAATTTAATGACATTCACATTTCTCCCCTCATCCAGAAATCCAGTAGTTTGATCATAGAGTTACTCTGATTTGTCAGACATGATTTACCCTTTGTAAAGGCATGTTGTTAGTTACCTTCTCCTTTATCTCCAGAAGCATTCCTTAGGAGACTCCGTTGTTTTTTTGTGCATCACTGTGAGGCTGATTGATCTGCACTTTTTGGTGTTCTTTGAAGATGGGTACAGCATTCGCTTTCTTCCAGTTGTCAGGGACCTCCATAGATTTCCACAACTTTTCAAAGATGATAGAAAGTGACCTTGCAAGGACACCAGACAATGCTCTCAGTGTGCTTAGATGCAGCCTATCAGGTTCCACGGTCTTATAAGGGTCATGTTCTCTTAAGTAATTCTTGAGTCTGTTGTCATACATCATGGAGTTCAGTTCCTCCTCAACCCCCTTTACTAAACATCGGTATCTGGGTCACCTGAGTCATGAAGACTGAAGCAAAGAAGACACTGAATAACTCAGATTTTTCTGCATATGCTGTCATTGGATAACCTGCCCCGTTCAGTAACAGGCACACATTTCTATTATACAGTGTTTTACTACTAAAGTAGCAGTGATTTTTGGTCCTTGCTCATTGACAGCAGTGATCAGGGCCTCAACAGTGCAAACACATCCTTTCTCCTTCAAATATGAATTGTTTTCTTAAAACACAAAACAAATAGGAAAAAAAGAAAACTAAAATAATAATAATAATAATAATAGTAATAATAATAATCTTCCTTGTATCAAATAATTCTGGTAAAGTACTGAAGTTAAATTTCTGCCCTTGTGAGAATTGCAAGCAGTACTTCATCCAGTTCTGGAGTTCTCAGGACAAGAAAGATGTGGACCTGTTTGAGTAGGTCCAAAGGAGGGCCATGAAGATGACTGGAGAATTGAAGCATCTCTCCTTCAAAAACAGGCTGAGAGAGTTGGAGTTGTTCAGCCTGGAGAAGAGAAGGCCCCAAGGAGCACCTTTCAGTACCTGAAGGGGGCTTATAAAGAAGGCAGAGAGGGATGTTTACACACAGGCAAATAGTAACAGGACAAGGGGCAGTGGTTTTGAACTAAGAGGGGAGGCATGCAAATTAGGTGTCAGGAGGACACAGAGGGTGGTGAGGCACTGGTACAGTTTGCCCAGAAAAGCTGTGAATACCCCATCCCTGGAAGTTTTCAAAGGTGGATTGGATGGTGGCCTGAGCCACCTGATCTAGGAATGTCATCCCTCTCAGGGCAGGGAGCTTGAAATGAAATTATCTTCAAGGTCTCTTTCAATCCAAACCATTCTACAATTCTATGATTCTGCTCTTGGGATAATGTATCATATGGGCATGATCCTGATCCTGTTCTGTATCTAAACTGAAATTCTTTGATAACAATGCTGGGCCTCAGAATTATTGAAATATGTCTTAAAGAGATCTGAAAACAGCTGGAACACTGCTTGACCAGAGTCCAATTATCTCCAAACCATTAAGTTTTTGTTTAATTTACTTCTAAGTATTTCCTGAGGAGAATGATAATCAATATATTCCAATGGTTAGCAACCCTTACTGTAAAGAAGGGACTGTTTACTTAAATTTTAGCCAGTAAGCCACATCACAGAAAGAAGAAAAATTATGTATATAACTGTTATTCAATTCCAGGTAAAACTTAGCTTTGTTAAGACAAACTAGGTTTCAATATGACCACAGCTGAAAAATAATGAATATTTTTTTTCTTTGATAAAACCAGCCACTTCCCATATATTACAAAGAGAAGTTACTGTCACAAATGCAGAACAAATGCTGAGCTCATTTTAGCACTGATCAAAACCCAGTCTGGATGCCAAAACAGTGATGAATGGCATGATTTCTCTATTGCTTCTTTGCTACATGTGATTTTCTGTTGGCACACTATGTACTAATTAAAATGGCTGTAATACACTCAAATTAAATTACATGGAAAAATAATTGAGATATACTAACTTTATACATTTTATCATATATTTGTGTACATGTACATATAAATATTGCAGGCTGGCTTCTCAAATGATGGAAAACACCAGTCTTCCACAGAAGCAGGAAAGCCCACATCAGTAAAATATCTGGCCCCATTTTACCTAGATGCACAATATTTACATATTTGTATGCATTTATCTCTTAATCACTGCAATTTCAAGAGATTTATTGACAACAGAAACACAGCTAACTATGTCAACACATTCAGATTTCAGTTTTTAAGAGTCAAATACTTACACCTACAATGTAGATCGACATATGTTTGGAAATTTCAGATTTCAGGAGAATACCATGTGCTCAGGAAAAATTTCTTCATGGAAAAGGTTGTCAAACATTGGAATGGTCCGCCCAGGGAAGTGGTGAAGTCACCATTCCTGGAGGTGTTTGAGAAATTATTGGATGTGGCACTTAGTGCAATGGCTTTATTCACAAGGTTTTGTTCAGGCAAAGGCTGGACAAGATGTGAGAGGTCTTTTCCAACCTTAATGTTCCTATGATTCTATTTGGGAGATGAAAATAGGACTCATGATTATTTGGTATCAGTATTATAAAAAACCCGTATATTTCAAGGCCATCCTAGAGTAAGATCTGCGTCATTTCTTTTGTAATTTCTTTCTAACAACTCTTCTCATTTTATATCCTACCCAGTGGACTATAATATGCTAGAGTTGAAATTATTTAAAACAAAACAGACACAAATTCATTTTACTACTCTTCTGAAAGTTTTCTGGGAATTTTCCAGACAAAAGGAGAAGAATTAAACATAGGACAAAAATAGTCACATACAGATTACCTTGAGTTTTCTCTACACATAGTTTTCATTTAAAAAAATAAAATTAGATGACTGTTAGGTCATCTAGAGGATAGTAAATTAAAGAGTGAATAAACAAAGTCTTACACAATAAAGGAAATGATGGAACACAGATTTTCTCAGCATAACAAGGTATGGGATCTGGTCTCAGAACTTCATCAAAATAGACTAAATTAAGAATAGCAGAGAACAAGTCAGAATCATACATGGTTAGGAAAAAAGGTTTTGTTTATAAACCATAAAAAAGGTATGCTATCAGTTGGAACATTACAGTATTTTGAGATCAGTTTAAACAAACTTTCTCTCAAAAAGCTTTTCCTTTCTCCATATGTCAACAATATATGTCTTTTAAGACCAGTTTATTGTCACTTTAACCTACAGGAATTTCTCCTCCACATACACAGTAAGTAAAACAAAATATTAGGGGTCTTTAAAACTGAAATAGTATGAAAAGAAATGTATACTGGATTGCACTTGTATACTGGACCAGAAGGTGTGCAATCCGTATCTTGATTGTAATTTGACTTAACCTTTAGTTTCTTTAAAAATAAATGCAAATAAATATACTTAGCTTCAAAAACCCAAAATGAACCAAAAAACACAAGAAAACCCACACACAGTAAAAATCAACCAAACAAAAGTGGAATGTTTTTAGAAGTGAGTTTAGTTTCTCCAATTCCCATTGAAGGCTATCAGAGTGCAATCACACGTTCAGGCTTTTGCAGAGCACTTGAGCAGAATTACAAGAAGTAGTGATTTTTAGTTAAACACAATATTCTACTTCCTACAGACATCCCACCTTCTGAATTTTGCTACTAAAATAATGTCTTCCCTCCATCATTTAATTCATTCATCATTTAATTAATTTAATTAGTTAAGTTATAACAAATAAAATTTTAATCATGGAGTTTACTAGAACCTAACTGCCCTCAAGCAGTTATTCACAAGAATAAAAAAAAATCAAAAAATAGAGCAGAGCAGAAAAAACTGCAGCAAGCATGTAGATTTAGTAGTCTACAGGCTGTAGGTGGATTTCAGCATATTTACCTTCATTTAACTTAAACATTTAGACTGGCTGATTTCTAAATGTAGTTCTAAGGAGAATGTTCAACTTAAGACAATCCAACTGCACTTGGAATGTTATTATTTTAGAAAATAACAGAAAATACTTCCAAAACAGAGAGAAGAATACTGAGAATTATAACTCACAATCAAACAACATCATAGTAAAACATCTTCCAGTTTTATCTCATTTATCAGCAACTTGCTTTGCTATTATAGACAGGTAAATTCTCTAAGGACCCCAGGACCTTTGAGAATGCAAAAAATCCATCCTTTTTCTTTGTTTTTGTTTAAATCACAATTTTATAAAACTGCTTATAGACTTTCAACCCTTCTAAATATCCTCTATCAGTGGGCCAATTTCATACTTACAACAATAGCTAACAAAACTCTGCACTTAGCAGTTAAGATGATTTGCACGTTAACCAGAAACCATCTTTAAATACCTGTAAAAATTGCTGAGGCTGCTCAGATTTAGAAAGATTCTTTTGAATTTAATCTGAAAACTCAAAAGATACCCACAGAATAAAATGAGCTAAAGTTATACCTTAAAATTGTATAAAAAGCATATATTCAAATTTTTATAAGAGGCAATAGTAAAAATATTATAAAAATAAAGGTAGGATGCATATAAGAATCAATCACAGAAATGAAAACAACTTCTCTTGCTATACTGGAATAGAATCTTGGAATTTGGTCCAAAACATTTATTGTAAAATATAATTATATTTGCAGTGGAGATATATATAACAAAACTGTCTCCCTAATCAATTACTGAGTTCTTAAATTCCCCAAATCAGTTAAAATAATAAAATAATCTGTGAAGGCATGTATGTTACAAAATCCAAAGACATGGGAATTGTGGCTTATATGCTTCCCAAATGCTTCTAAACTTTAAACTCTCTCAAAAGTAAATTATGTAAATTAGGTCATGCTAATGGTTGTGTGGATCCCAGTGTCCTAGTCTTAGAACTGGGAGCTAAACAGCTATCAGTGGTTTCATGCGAAGTAAGTATGAAGCTAGATGTTTCATGATGCAAGAGGACCAACACTGGAACAGGCTTCCTAGACAGGTGGTTGGTGTCCCCTAGCCTGTCAGAGGCTAAGAGGAATTTGGATAATGACCATAATAACATGATTTAATTTTTGGTCAGCCCTCAAGTAGCCAGGCTGTTGGACTTGGACAGTCATTGCAGATTCCTTCCAACTGAAAATACACTATTCTAGAAATAGCATCTCTGCAGAGCTAAGTTCTCGTAACTGAATCCACTCCCTGTGTACTGTGTCCATCTCTTCCCACAGTTAGCACATACTTGTTACTTAAGGGCATAGATGTACTTTTGGAAAGGACAGTCAGAACAGAAAGGACAGTGTGATGGTAATCAATGGGACCATCTGTTGACAGGCTGAGGGTCCTGAATCACAGCTTCAATTGATTGGCATCATCGGTGTACTCTGAAACCCAGTAGACCTTAACTGATATTTCACAAGTACAAACCTTGGTCTTCACTGATCTCAGAACTGCTGAAATTCTATAGCCTCAGTCATGCAGAAGCAGATATTTTTGGCTGCCAGATCCTCCTGAATCTAATAAACTGGAGTCCTGCTAGCACTGAACTGTACTTGACTTTTGTAGCTTCAAGTTCAGCATTGTGTTGATGCAGTCCAAGGTAAAGATCCTTCTCAGATGTCTTTTTGTTTACACTATATTGTCAAATTTGCATGCATCCTTTGCTGATTTCCAAGCTCAGCATATTTACTATCTGCAATATAAGCATTCTTAATACGACTGTGTAAACAAGTATAGGAATGGACCTAACAACTACAGGTCAAGGAGCACTGTAGAAATGCACAAAATTATTTAGTGGAGAGATGTCTCCAACGTACCTGTACTGCTCTGCTACTGTGAACAGTTTACATACCATTTGACTTCACTGCAAGTAGGAACTAGACTGTTATCTAGCAAAGTGGCTACACTGATGTAAAAGATCTAACATCTCAGGATACAAAAGAAAATGATCATTCAGTGCCTAAACTAGCTGAAGTTTATATCCAACTTACAGCCTTCAATTTAAAAAGTAGAGAAAAATACTGGAAGTCTAAGAACAGAAATACCACTTCCTTTCTTTTATCTTTTCAAGGTCTTCTATTTTACTACCTGAAAATACAACCTGCCTGCCTGCAATTATATTTCAAATTCTACTTGAATGCAGTAAGCATCACATTCCCACAATGATTGATGACAGATGTCCAATCATGTTCTTGTTACTGGGTGGGATCACCAAAGCAGCTGCCAAAGGCCATAGGCAAAACCAAAGGAAAGAACAATGCAAATTCACAATTAGGGAGTCTCTGGGGTGTGGGAGGAGAATGATTTGGGCATCTGCAGATTATTGCAAACCTGGTTTTATTTTGGAGAGAAAAAAAGTCTTATGCACTTTCAAGTTCCTGACCATTTTTTTGTCCCATAACTATTCTTTAGAACCAATAGGTCACTGTAGTAACTGTCATATGTTTCCAACATTAGACAGCCTGGACCTTTTCCATCAGCTGCAAGAAATTTTCAATGTATCTGGTGTAGGCTTTTGTCATCAGCTGCTATGAGCCTCTGTGCATAATGACTATCAATTCTTTCCATTAGCTGCCATGCTTTTTGCAGACCCTAGTGAATCTCTCTTAGCAACTACAGCAACCTTTCACAATATGCAATTAAATTAACATTTATAGTGAGCATAAGCCCTGTAATAAAGAAGTTTTAGTTAGTCCTTCCCCATTTTTTCCTCACTCCCTTATGTGATGCTCTAGGAGAGACAGATCTGACTGAACACTAATCAGCAAAAAAACAAAAAACAAAAAAAAAAAAAAAAACCGGAAATCATCACTTCAATCAGTTCCTAAACTGGTTGATTTTATACAGAAAGAAAATGCTGAAGAGAAAGCAGAATGCACCTGGAATGAGTGGCTAAGGTTAGGGTCAGAGTGCTTTCTCCTTTCACAATGATTGCGGATCCTTCCATCTCAAAATTCTAGCTGCACTATAGCCTCAGGCTGTGATTCCACAACAGTTAACATCAACCTGAAATGTCACCCTTGGAGTCCCTCTCCCTTGCTCTGTTTCAGGAAATAAACTAACAGGAGACAGTCCTTATAAGAGAAAACAAGACAAGTAAAAAACATTTGCTGACTTTCCCTGCCTGAGCTTGCTCATCACAAGATCAGATGAGCATCAGTGTCAACAGATTAAGGGAAAGGGCTGCATCACAATCCTGGGACCGAGGCAGGCAGGACCACAAAAGTGCTGATGCAGCTTGGCTTCAGATGCAACAGAAGTGCGGCTGCTTGTATTGGCTTGTTTTAGGAATTTTATATTGTCACTTCACTGAAGACCTAGTCTGCTTTAGACTCTGACACCTGCAAAACTCTGAAGATACCTCAGGGGTGTCACCACAAAGCTCTTGGTGAGGTCCATAAAACCATTTTAGTTCGTTGGTGATGAAATTTAGGTGCACCAATACAAACTGAAAAAAACTTTGAGAAAATATAATCAAGGTCCACTTAATGAATAAAAAAGAATTTTCATAGCTGAATTAAGAACTGTATACATAATTACATTAAATGGGTATTTACAGAACAATTCATAAAAGAAATGTGATTTTCTCTATGAACAAGTAAAAAGCACAGAGGTAGTCTTTGATACTGTGACTAAAATAATGTTTAATTAGAGGAGACATAAATAGGAATGAAAAAAATGGAAGTGAGTAAAATCAGAATTATTCTATTTAATGTAAAATAATAGCTAAAACATAAGTAAGCTAAATATTCAGATAATTCTTTAAAAAACATATTCCTAAGAATAAACCATATTTGATATTTTACACATTTGTGAAGCGATACTGTTTTTTTGCATCTAAGTTATAAAAGAAAGCTGACTTTTAACAATTAATTGTGAGATTTTTAACTACCACTTACCTTTGCCTAACATACAGTAAAAAGAAAATGTCTACCTTGGGTAGTTTTCTAATGATAGTGAGGGAATAATTATTCTGCTTCACTGTCATGGTTCAAATCTCAGAGCTCAGGTAAAGATTTGAACTAATTTAGGCTACCTTTTAGTTACATTTAAAATAATGCACCTAGTAATTAACAAACCTCTGCAGAATCACATAGAGAATGTGATTCCTTTTGTTTAAGCTTTTAGCACCATATGGAAAAAAAACTGGCATTGAAGACTTCTGTAGAACAACCCCAAAATGCATCTGTTCTGATATTGCATATTTACTTATACAAAATATAGCTTATTCACCAGAAAAAAATTTGGACATAATCAACTTCTGAAGGTTTTGATGCCAAAGAAAACATTTGTAATGAGATTACATAATAAAAAAAAGACAAGGATAGACAATTAGAAGACTTCAGGTGTTTATCTGTCCCTATCTACACAAGCTGTTACACATTAATTGACTGTACCTCCAAAATAGTTCAGACTAATCAAGAAAGACTACTATTAGGTAGGAAGGAGGGGGAAGCCATACTCTGTGAAAAACACGTTAATTTTATAATATTGATCTCAAATTAGTCTAAGAAAAACATAAATGGAAAGTAGATCAAAATCTTGAGAAAAATTAATTAACTTAATTATCTCGAAAGCTAAACTCCAAACTCCAGAGAAGCAAAGACATAAAGGTAGAATATTATCAAAAGGTCATTGGAGGGTAAAAGATTGACATTACCTTACAATCTATCAATTTCTGTGTTAAAATTAAAACAAAACTAAAAACATTGACAATAAGGTCAAGAAAGCAACTGATTACAGAAGAAAGAAAAGAGCACTGTGAAAAACAGTGACTTCAGTCAGAGCAGTACTTATGATTCCCTCAGGTAAATGGAGGTTTGAATGCACATGCACTTTAGACAAAAGATAAGAGCAAAGGCTGAGTCAACAGGCACAAAGGTCTAATACTGTAAATTTAATATTAAATATAAATATAGAATAATAAATATAAAAATTGATGAGTTTATCCCTAATGCTTACTAGTTGAAAGATATCTGCTACACAATCAACCTGAAGAAACATTTTATCAACTTTATTTTAGCATTAACAGCTTTCCTCAGCAAAAGTAAAAATTACCACTGTTCAAAGCAAAGTGTAGGAACTTGTGGAAGAAACAGATCTAAAGCAGTAAGGTATTCATAGTTAGCAGAAGACCTGTAAGAATAAATATCCAAAACTGAAGATCCAAGAAGGGATGACCACATTCAGTAAATATGCACCTAGAGCTGTGTTTTAACAAAAAAAAGAAAAATAATATTTCAAAAAGTTTAGCTCAAAAGAAACCCCTAAAACAACCTCATTCAAAGCTATCCAGGTTGTGATCTTGCCACTATTCTCTTTTACTAAGTAGAAAGTCTTCCACAGTAGGATTAATATCCCATTGAGTATGCTACAGGAGGATATTAATTTCAGAAATAATTTGCTACTGCTGCTGCTTCTTTGGCTACTAAGTTTGCAGATTAGTCTGCTTTATTTGCCTCTCTATTTGATGACTCTTTTTGCATTCAAATTCATTTGCAAATGTAACCGAACACCAAAACAACTTCACATGCTGCTGATGTTTGTGTTAACAAGTTAAAAGAAACTGCATATAATTCCATAATCAAGCATAGATTCTGTTTCTGTATTGTTTTTTGAAACTACATCCACTGTGTTACTTTAAGAGAATTTGCCAGTTGAAAAAATTGAAACTGAGGTCTTTACAAGGTTGAGAAATGACAAGATTATATTAATTTTTTCAGTCAATGCTTGAAGGAAAGGGAAAGTTCCACATCATTATATCCCAGTCTTTTTTGCTACTTGTACAAATTATTTTAATTAAAAAACCCGAATTTTTTTGGATTTTGTTGATATAATGTGCTTAAAATTGACCTGTTCTCTTATGGAATTTAATTTCCAAACAGCATTTTTAAAAACACAAATAAATCATCTCACTTAAAATACTCACTGTTGTGAAACATAGGCATCAAAAAACATATATAATGTTAAACACATGATAAAGAATTAGGATATTATAATAGCAATTGTACAATTTATTAAATAGTTGCAGGGAATCTGCAAACTGCTTTATTAATGGATCATTCATAAGAACAAGTAGTTAATGTAATAAACTTACACTTCTTATTTTTAAAAAAGTCAGCTTTCTACTCCCTCTGAAAAGTTTAGCCCAGTCACCTACTTCACAATAAAATACACTGTTTGTTATCAGGGACAGAAGAGTGAGAATTAGTCCTCTGTGTCCCTTCCTTTCCTTTCATCCTCCTTATAAGTTTTTATTTCCATTCTGGTTATGAACAACTATTAATGACCTCCAGCAAAGAGTACTAAGCACTTGACACTCAATATCCACGTTCCTTTGTGAATAATGAATACACACATGAATAATATGCACATGAATAATATGGTAAATAATTATATAAATGTATCAAAAATCTTCATATTTTTTCAGTGTTTCTTGGACATTATGAAATGTACTGTATTCACCCAGCTCAGCACATAAGTTGACAGACAAGTCCCCTCAGACTTCATGTTTTCAGAGAAAATCTGCTTTCATCTGTTATGTCTGAATACTACACAATGGCAATGGTGTTCTATTTTTTAATAGGTTAAATATTCCAATTTATGGTTTCTAACCATACAAATTCTATTTTGTCACATAAAAAGAAATTCAAATAAAATTAGACTTCAGATATTAATTTCTCTACAAAATATTTCTTATTGCTTTTTTATTCAGCAGCTTGTAGACAAATATATTACTCATCTCTTTCATGAAAGTAAGTACAGACAAAATGTAGTGGTCCTCATAGAGAAGCTTATATTTTGTAATATTCTGTTTTATTTCAAAATCCAGAATCATGCTCTAGGAGAATAGATTTTTATGAACAGAAGTTATATGAAAACATTTAATCATGTATATACCATTTTACTAATTAAAAATGTATTCAATAAATACTCTTGCATGTATTATTCAAAAGATGCAGTATGTTTACCTTCACTGCACAAAGGTCAAATAGAGAAAGTAAAGCATCTTTTCTTCATCAGTTTATTTTAACAAGCTCGTTAGTATTTAGCTAGAGTCCTGAGAAAAAAATATGTAGATTTCCCCTGAAGCTGTTTGACATTACTATCTTGCTTTAATCCATTTATCTTACCTTCAAGTACTTTCTTAAGTTAGAAAGAGAAAAACCTGTGATTTGTGTGCTATGGAATTTTCTAGCAAACTCAAGCGAACTGCGTTTGATCTAGATTTCATTCTGGTTTTCCCTTACCTGACATGCAAGGGAATTACCAAGCAAAAAACCATCTAAACGGACTCCTGATAAGATGACGGTCAGATTTCTTTTCTGCCAAGCAATCATTAAACTGACAGGTTTCACAAACACATCAACTCCTGCTTTTAAAGCACATCTCTGGACCAAAATGGATGGAACATTTTAGCCAAGAGCAATTAATTAGAGCAGTAAGCAAATATTCAAGAAGTCCCTTAATGATACATTCAGAGATCTCCAGATTCAGCAAGATTTTGCTACCCTACTCATTTTTAGTTTCCTGAAGAGAAGCTGTTTCTAATTCAACTGATATATTTGTTCTTGTTTTTCATTATGGAGTCACAAAACAAAATTATTTCATTTGGATCAAACACAATATTTCAAAAACATTGGGAAGAGATTCTAAACCCTTAGTTATTCCTTGGGTACAATTCTTAGCAATGTTGGAGATTTGCTCCAAATTCTGTCCTCTGCAAGGGAGGTGGGGATGTGGTCCATATCACTTCAGATCTCTGAGATTCTCTCACATTTCTAGAGGGAGAATTTCATGTGATGCAGTGCTTTCAGCAAATTTATACTGATTCTGTTTTTTTTTAATACAAAGGCAAATGGAGATGTCTCACTCATTAAGGGACTACATACATATCAAATCTCTTATGTGTTCTTTTACTTATGTATGCATCTAAGTTAAGCTGCTTCAAGCAATGAGACATGGGGAGACTGAACTGGCCGGAAATTCTTTTTGGAACAGGATTCTGGGCAAAGATGAGAAGGATCTGAGACCTCATTCACAGCATACATTTAAATGCTCCTTTCTTTCTTAAAGAGCATGCTAACCATGCTAACATCCTTTCTTTTTTTTTTTTTTTTTTTTTTCAGTTTTACAAATTCTGCGGAAAACTTGCACACAACATTATGTCTACTTGGTAAATTCTGGTGTCTTCCTGAGAGGTAAGCTAAAATTTCCCAAAAGAGAATGGAATCTCCAAGTTCTACATTTCAGTTGCATGACGTGACAACATCTATTTAGCCTCAGTTGCTAAAAGGAAAAGGGTAAACACTCCCCAAAAAATAACACTACAAATTCAAATTCTGTTAACTGTGTAGTCTTGATAATACCAGAAGGAACTTTTTGGCAATTTTCAGCAGATCTATCATTCATTACAATGTTCTTGCCCAGTTCTAATATTCAGCAGTGCTATATTCTCAGGCTTGCACTTACTTCTTAGTATCTTGATCATCAATAATTGCATGAAGGAGTGACAGTTTCACATGATATCCTGCATATCCAACTACAAGCTTTTATGCAGTTTATACATAAATGCTTCCAAATCTAGCTGTTAACATTAAAGTCTTGTTTAATCACTCTTTATCTTTGTTCTAGCTTTCATATAATATCATGCCAATTATTTTAAAATATTGTTTAACAAGTTGTCTTCTGAATTCTATTTCAAACTGTTTAGCGTAGCTAATATACTGTGTCAAATAGCTAACAGCAGCTGCAGGTAATACTGCTCTGCTTCTATATAAGCTTAATGCCCTGAATTGGAAAGCAAAATAAGAATGTCCTTTTTTCCTGAAGAGAGTTTTATTTAGAAACCAGTCCATACTCATAACTGTGTGCCTAGAAAAATGTGGGTTGATTTAATTTTCTTCATACATCAGCCTATGATCTCCAGATCTAGTCCCTGCCCACTGCTGTTTATGGCTCTTGCTTGGCAGTAGCAGACTGAAGCTACTTGACTTAGGGCTTCAGGTTGGAAGTAGTGTTTTATATGGTCAGTCCTTCAGCCCATGGGGTCCTAATTATACCTGAGACCCTGAATGGGATATAGCCCAATATTAACAGCAATTGCTTATAGACCTTTAAAAAAATCCCTTCCTCCTGGCAGATTCAGCAGAGAAGCAAAGAGCCAGTTGAGTATAAAAGTAAAAATAGTTCTTTTCAGGAGGACATTAAGACAATGAGAAGACTGTTAAACTCACCACAGTTTGAAATTATAGAAGGATAAAAATTTGAACTTGTTTCCAAAGCATCAGCTTTTGAGTCACAATAAATATGCTTGAAAAGGGATTTACTATATTGCAGTTAATCTTCTAAGTGCTATATATGCTCATAAGGCAATCTGATAAAATTTATGGAAAGAGGGCAGTGCTAGGTTAACTGAAGGGAAGACATTAAATATTAAGACCCTGTATAAAGCAATCTGTGAGATCATAGGGAAGTGGGAAAAAATCATCAAATTAAATGAGTTAAACCTAAGAATAATTTCTGATCAGAATTACCATTGAC
Organism: Toxostoma redivivum; assembly: GCA_013397375.1. Lineage (NCBI taxonomy): Eukaryota > Metazoa > Chordata > Aves > Passeriformes > Mimidae > Toxostoma > Toxostoma redivivum. Next base: position 66,551 of record VXBI01014109.1, read on the forward strand.
AATTATCCTCCATATTCCAGGGTAATTCTGAGGGAAATAATGAGGGATTCATTGAGAGATACCAAAAAAACTAGTATTTTCTTTTAAACAGTTTTCTTCTCAGATATTCTTGTTTCCACACAGCTTCAAAGTTGTGCTGGTTTTGGGCTGGGGTAGGGTTAACTTTCTTTAGAGTAGCTAGTACAGATTTTTGCTGAACACAGGGTTGATAATATAGAGATGTTTTGTTATTGCTGAGCAGGGCTTACACAGAGCCAAGGCCTTTTCTGCTTCTCGTACTGCCAGGCTGATGAGAAGACTGAGAGTGTATGGGAGGATGAGAGGAAACACGGCTGGGACAGGTGACCTCAGCTGACCAAAGGGACACTCCAGACCAGATGACATTATGCTCAGTATATAAAGTGAGGGGAAGAAGGAAGAAAGGGGAGACATTTGGACTGATGATGTTTGTCTTCCCAAGTAATCATAACGTGTCATGGGTTCCTGCTCTCCTGGAGATGGCTCAACATCTGCCTGCCCATGGGAAGCACTGAATTAATTATTTGTTTTTCTTTCCTTATGTGTGCACGGTTTTTGCATTCTCTATTAAACTGTCTTCATCTCAACCCACAAGTTTTCCAGCTTTCGGGAATGAGGACACAGACGCGTGGGGTTTGATTGCCAGCTAGGGCAAAACCACGACAAAAGTAATAAAGGAATAATTGTCAGAAACAGAGAGCAATATTGGATGTATTAGAAAACCTTGTTCAAGAGGATTCAAGTTCAGTAAGTTAATTGAAATCAATACAGATTCAGTTTTCTACCAGAAATGAGCCCTACGTGGACAATTATGAAATTAAGTAAAATTAATCCCTTGTCTTCTGGAGCTAGTGTTAATTGGGATCAAAGTTTGACCTATTGTCCAACAAGCAACTTTTCTATAAAATCTGCATTAAAATGCATTAATAAATCAGTAATACAGTTTAAAAACCAGCAGTATTAATGGAATAAATAGGATCATTAGTTAACGAATGGACAAACTCATCTGATTTGAAGTTTGCCTTTATCACCTACCAGTGGTACCTGATACATACTCTGTAAATACACAAACACACTGGGTTTTTTGCTTCTGTAACATATACAAAGCATCACATGATAGTAAATGTATTAATGATGGTTTTATCACTTGATAATCTTGCACTTTTAATGAGATTTTGTGCTTATTAATGTTGCCTGTAGAAATTTTTCAGTGAAAATAATATTTCACAATAATTCAATATAAAAGAGCAAGCTTTTTCAAGGATTGTCCATTCAAAACATAGCACCAGGTTTTTATTAAAGTCTTCAATAGAGAGCTCAGTAAAGAAACCCAAACTGCTACACTGTTTTTGCATTAAAATAAACCTTCTACAGACAATATAAAATGCATTTCATACCAGTAGGAAAAACTTGGTTCAGACTTAACAAAAGCTTTCCTGCATGAGTACTATTATGTTTGAATGGTAATCGTACACAGCTAGTGTTTTCTTAATGTCCTGGGGAGCCTGATCATTGTAAATTACCTGTGACATCTCATTAATCCTCTTTTTCCTCACAAACGCATAATTAATGGTAACATTGACAATAATACACAAATTAGCTAAGTGACGCTTTATGGTGTTGGTTTTGATTAACGTCAGGAACCCAAAAATGACATTAATGTAATGCAGATCCCAAAAGGCAACCCGCACTTTGACCTCAGACATACATTTTGTTTGCACCATCACAAAGATTAATCCTTCCCTGGATGAAGACAAGACAAAACTCTGGCCACTGGCATTGCGTGCTGGGCTGTCGCTGAAAAACAAACTGCCTCAATTGCATTTGTTTAAGAAGGAAATCTTAATGCATAGAAAACAACGGCTTAGTGTCATTTCCTATTGTCTTGTTAGGACAAAGATAAATGAGCTACTGTCATGATTTAGATCAACTGCTTCTCTGCTAACTTCTATTATTTGCTTATTTATGGACTAGTGTTTAATTAAAAGCATACCTAGATACAGAACTGCACAATAAATTAAAAATACTTTTTCACTTACTATGTGCTTATTTAGGGGATCAACTTGTGTTTAAACTCTTCATGTGATGTAAAGACACAATACTGATATTATAGGTACAAACAGGTAATGGAAGACTACAAAAATGAAGCAATATCTTTATCCTAGCTTGAACTAACAGGATCAAAGGTAATAACAATTTATCCCACTAAGTTAAAACAAACAAACAAACAAACAAACAAAAAAACCAAGCCTTTTCAAAATATATATTTATTGTTTCAGAAGATATATTTATACATATATGTATAACTGAAGGTAAGTGGCTCAAAACAGTCAAAACAGACCCACTTCCCAATTTAAAAGCACTGTTTGTAACTACCTCACTGCTTTAGAAACTAAGGTTAATTATGATTATATATATGCAGATACTCCTCTCAATTATTTCATAAATTTTACTCACCTTACAGAATGCACAAAACCACAAAAAAAAGGCTACTACTATTTTGACAGGCATAACAGTCTAGATTTCCTCTAAAAAAGTGTATTTTCTTATCACTTTCCTCTTTATCTGTAAAAAGCAATGACTGATTTAGTGAGAGTTAACATTTTTACATGCATCAGATTTTGTAAGTAAAAAAAACATAACCAGACTCCCCTAAAAAGTGTACACTTTATATTTCCCATTGCAATAAAATACAATTTTGACTTCAATTAATATGACAGTTTTCTTTAATATCTCCAGTAATGTACTAGTTCTTTAATATGGGCAGATGAATAAGTGTAGGTTAATCTTGAGTATTGCAGGAAGGAAGAAGCAAAAAAATTACACACTAATAAAAATCGCAAAAATATTTCAATACCACAAATATAAACAGAAAATTGCAGTTCACAACTGAATAATAAAAGATGTACTGGTAGAGAAAACTTCTCAAGCACCTTTAATGTTCTTATTTTAATAATAAATATATAATTAACATATGAATTTTCAGCCTTTTAGCTTTCAAATGTCTTATTAGCTGATCTTAACTGCTGTACTTAAACTGCAAGGGATATTTGAAATAACTTGTGTCAACATTATTTTTGAGTTTCATTTCTCATTAGTATACATTTTAAAGTTTGGTTTTTAGGTTTTGGTTTGTTTTTTCTTTTTTCAAAACATACTAAACTTTCTCTAACTCACAAATACATTTTAAAGCACTGTGGAATTTAAGGGACAAAAGGGAATCTTATGGAGGCCATATATTTACTCTAACTAACCAAGACATAAATCCAGATTATTGCAATAAATTATTTCTATTATTTGAACAAAGTAAGTACAGTATTACATTTGAAAGACATTTGAGTTTAATTCATATCTTAAAATTGACAAAGATAGACAATCCCAGCTACACCAACTGAAATGTACTGATGAATATGGGATATACAAGCTAGACCCAGGAGCAGAGACAAATCTGTTCTTTATATCATCATCGTGGCATAAGGTCATTCAAAATGTAATTGTACTTCTTTGTAAAACAAAAAATTGTCTGGTTGGAGCTGCAAATTTTAAATGGCTTTGTCTGTGCAGTAACTCTTTATCAGCTAGTATGAACCTAGTAATTCTTTGTTTCATACGTAATTTGCTGGCTGACTACAGTAACCATTTGCTACTTTTACTTTGCTGACATAATATTCAGGCAGATAGAAGGAAAACCTCCTAAAGATACGTCTGGAAAGAAAACAGTCCACTTTTAACCCTTCCAAGTTATCTCAATTTCCTCTTCATCATAGATAATGATTAATATTAACCTAATAGCCTGTATCATTTTATTCTTTCGATTCCATGCCAGCCTTGTAGAAAGAAATATGTCAAGAGATACATTTATAGAAATTATTTGTTTCAACGTTTAAGTGCCACATATTGACTTTACATATTTAAAAATGATTATAGCAAACTTATTTTTAAAAACCTATAGAATTTTGTGCATATGTGTTCATGTGAAACGAAGTCAGTGTGTAATGAAATATAATTTTCTCACAATTTGCCTTACACTAGTACTTTAGCAGTTTCAAAAAAAATCTTATTCTAAAACATAATCTTATCAGAGTTGTCTGTATATCTAAAATTCCTGTTTGTTGATCATACCTTGAAATTCAAGATCTACTTGAATTCTGTGGCTGAGTGATATCTATGGTTCAGGCATTTCCTTATTCCACAGTTTTACACTAACCCAATTAATAGGACAGGTCCAGAAGGCAGTGTCAGTTTAGGTTTCCTTTATAGTTTAACATCATCAAAATATTTCCATAAATATGAAAGAACACATAAAGCAGTTAAATATAGGTTCAGTTTTAGCTCCTCGATATTCTGCAATTCAGATAAATATGATTCATTAAAAAAATATGCAAAAGCTATTGTGTTAAACATACACACAGAGGCACTTTTCCCCAGATGGATTTAACATAGATGTCTATAACTCTATTTCATTATAGAACACAACCGTGTATTTTCAGAAAAGATACTATGAATTCTATATGCTCTTTTATATACACACCTTATTCACAGAAAAATGGTTTTCAGAAAACACAACATTCTACATTTCAGGAACTTAATACTTATTTCACCACCACAAACAAATGTTTCTTGCAGTGATGGAAGAAAATAATTACCATTTTAGATATGTCAACATTTACCTGTTGCTCTTTGAAATACTGCACAGTGACAACATGCTTAGTTACTTAACCTAACTGTGAACTGACCAATTATTTATACAAACATTCTTCACATTTTCATCTGCAGGTGTTGCCATTTTTTTTCTAAATACTAATAAAAAATTAACATAAAATCCAAACAACATGATGCATATGTACATGGATTTGGGTGGTTTTCCCCCATTTTTTTGGAGAGAGGTAACAATCCTATTGAGACTGTACTTTATGAACGACTCTAATGAGATTTCTGACCATATATTTTTACCAAGAATGTCAAATAAGCTTCAAAAGCAAAAGTAAACTGTAATGCAAGTGACACATACTAAAAATAACCCTATAAATCTGTTCATTCTGTTTAGATAGTCTCCTAAGCAGTAAAATGCAAAACTGCTTAGCTTTATTAGATGTTATGAAGAAAACTAATTTTGGGGAAGTAGGCCACTGATAGTCTTATGCTGTTCTAGTGCAATACAGTGAATACATCTATTTTTAATCTCCTGTAGTATCTTAGTAATAATTAGGCAAAACATTTTTCAGCGGATTTTTTAGAGCCATAAACATATAAACTCCAAATAAAACAGGTATAGATAATTTTATATTTTAAACTAAGGTTATGAACAAGCTATGTTTTGCTAAAAACAAAGCTACACATCTCAAAGGAAAATTTACAATTCATTTTAGCCTGTCAAAGCAGTTTGTGTTTTCTACAAACAGCAGCTATAACTTAATATAAATCTACTTACTGAAGGATTTTTGTAAAAAATTAACACAAAACTTTGTGAAAACAGAAGCTGTAAAAGTTTTAGGCTTCAATTTAAGATATTGTTTGAAAAAAAAATCAGAGGGAATTTGGAAAGCTGTACCAGATAATATGAAAAAGTACAAATAAAGGGGAAGATATTTTAAACCTTCTTGTATAATCTCAGAGCTTTAAAATCTCTTTTCTCTACATCTGAAAAATGATACTAAGCAGAATGTTAGCATTGGTTGCATTTTTTGTGTTTGTGCCCAAAGCGACAGCACTCCAGGGCTTTGTTTTGGGATATCTTAATTAAACCTAAGGATGGATAAACAGATCTACACAGAATTGCTCTATGACTACTGAAGATAGACAGGGCTCAAAAACTACCACCAAGCCTTCTAGTCATTTCAAGAATATAAATTGTAAAAATTGTCATAGAATGTTCCTTCTTATTTTTTATACCAAGGCATACAGCATACAATGAACCATTTTAAGAAAATATGATGGCTGAAGGGTTTCTGCCTTTGCTTCAGTTCAAGATAAAAGTGTAAAACAGCAGTTTTAGTGCAGTAGTTATTACAACCATAATACTCTAGTAGACAGTGCCAAGAAGTCATTAATGCAATATATATCTCTTTGATTCCTAAAATGCCGAGTTAATGGGCCAAATTTCACAATACCTTGTACTTGCAGTGCTGTCATTTTTTATAGCTATCAACTAAAAAGATATTAAACAGGCATTTCTTGTACTGACCTCAATTTTGTTAATCTTATAGAAAGCTAAAAAAACCCCAAAAACCCAGGTTAAAGAGGTTCTCGTTCTTTTAATTTTGAATGTATGTGTCTGTGTATATGTGTATATCTACAATTCTTGAAAATATCAACGTAGGTTTTTGCACCTTCATTCAAAATGTATTTGGTTACACTAAATCAATCATCAATCAACTTGTTCAGATTTTCCAAATCTGGGGAAGATCATAATTCCTAAGTTAAATATGACTTACCTGTAAAATATTACATATAACTGTCTGTATCATCCAGTCTTTTTCTACACATGTATACATATATAAATTCAGATAAAGAAATTTTCTTATATTTAGTGTAAAATGAAATCTATCATTAGCATGGGAGAACTAATCACTGAAGCTCATAACAGCAAGGACTGTAATAGTTTGCTTCTGGTTGCATACAAAATAAAAAATTAAAAACCCCAAACAAACAAAACAAAGAACTGAGCATACCCAGATCAAAAACTAATTAAATTGAGAAAATTTATGTGACTCTTACTGTGAAGAAAGAAAATGTACATAAATACACCCACAAGAAAGAACAGGCAACTATGCATTTAAGAACAAGAAACCTATCAAATGTATATATTTATACAGAACATATGGAAAACTTCAGAAGTCCATTTTCAATAGCTATCAGTTGAGATAGCTACTAATGTTATAGTTCTCTGTAATATATTAATATTTTATGTAAAAGTGACACTGTGGTGTATATTAAAGTTGCTAACAATCTAATGGAAATGCAGTGTGAGTTTAAAGGGAAGAAAATAAAAAGAAAAGCTAGAATGCATGCTCCCACTAAGACTACTGACAATAACTCTCTAACCTCTCACAAATTACATTTTAGCTACTGTAGGGTATGTACAGGCTCGTCACAACTAATAACATTTTTCTTTCATCAGGTTTGTGTTAACATTCTGCAAATCTGAAATGTTTACTGTAACAAAGTAATGCACTATATAGATAGCATATGGTTGCTGGCTTTGTTTATATCATTTTCAAATATCTGAAAGGACCGGTTGGGCTAAAGAGCAATGTTATTGCTTCCACAGTCAGTTGATGGGTTGTTTAATAGTATTTTAAATGTTTGTTAATGATAGTCTCAGGGAAACAGAAAAACACAGAAGCAATGCAGAATGGCAATACCACAATAGTTACAAAGATTAAAATGCCACTAGGGGACAGTAGAAAGTCACAAAATGAGGTTCTGCTGAAGAAACCAGAACAAAAGGCCTTTCTTTGTCAAAAAAAAAGAAATCACAAATACGCATTTCTAAATAAAAAAAATTTCACATGTGGGAGTTTTAAAATTCTGCATTTAATAGCAACGCAGAAACTGGGAGACACTTGCATGAGTCTATTTTTAGGTCTTTTATATTTATATCCATGTATTTTAAAATATGCAGCACTTTCCCTTTAACAAGAATAAATTCATGTGTGAAAGAATTTATTTGCAGTACTTTTACAGTACTGTGATGTTCTTAAACTCCAAAAGGTATTCACCATTTGCATTAATGAAAACATACAAACTGACCTTTAAATACTGCTAGTTTACCTAGCAAAAAAAATTAGATAATGTATGATATTGTGAGATTTATGAAGCTGTAGAAATAAATTTGTAGAATTTGGGGACTTTAGAAAATGGTTAGGAAAAATCTACTCTGTTATGGCCTATGTATGGGCACACGCCCTTCACTCAGAGCAAAGCAGAGCTCTTCAAAAGCTCATAATAGATTCCAGCCTTCATATGCTGAATCCCTGCAAAGTAAAGCAAAGTACAGCATTACCTTTCCAGGGAAAAAAAGGTATTGAGGCAGAAATTATACATTATTTTTCTTCATTTAGATCAGCCATGGACTCCAAATTATGCTACACAGATTAGAAAGTTTGGTTCAGATACCTGTAGTTACAGAACTTTCACAGCCTGTACAAAAAGATTCAAAGGTAATAACATCAGAGAAGTCTTCTGGGCTTATAGATCCTTCAGCTCACATGACTATAGGGGTAAATGTATATTTCAGAAGTACTTAAAAATCTTTCATTTCCAAAGCAATGCATTTCAACCTAGAAATTACCTAGGTATTGGGAGCATCGAATCCTCAGCCATGCATTTCACAATACGTAGGAGATTATCCACTAGCTATGGAAAATATTGTGAATTATATTTGTTTTCCTTGACTGCAAAAACACACAGAGATTGCAATTGCTGAAAGATATCCCCATTCCAGAGTGCTAAAACACAGATTTAAAAGAGCAATGCAATTGTCTCTCACAGCCTTATAACTGGAGTCATCTCATAGCAGCACCCTTGAGCACGTATGTGCTTGAGAACGTAACAGGCCTTAGACAATAATATAATTAAGCATTTATTTGAAAATTGTAAATCTAAGAAGTGCTGTTCTATAATAAGGGATGGGACTGTTTTCAAATGGAAAACTCAACTAACATATCTTTATGTGTGAGCAAGAGAGAGTGAGGAAGTCTAATGAAGCCATGTGTGAGGAACAAATATATAGGAGAGGTAGACAAACACCATGTGCTTGAAAAGACAACTCTTGTACTGTAACACTGAAAGGGGAGAAAGAGAGAGAGAGAGAGAGCATGGTGTGGGGGTTGCACGAATGGAGGAGAAGTTGAAAGGGAGAGCGCTGGGTAAGAGAGAAAGGAGGGGAGGAGACAGGGAAGGCAGAAGGGAGAGAGGAAGTGAGGAAAGAAAAAAGAATCATCTAAACTAACTCTAATGTCTAAGAATTTGTATCAGACACCATAAGCACAGAGAAGACAAAAACTTTAACACACACTAAAATTCATAGGTCAACAGCACGGACAAAGGACAGTCCAGAACTACAAGTCCATTTCTCAGACAGCACTGTAAAAAAAAATTTAATTGGTGTAGCACTTCAATACCTGGTTTAATGAAGTAACCCTGAAGTTAAATACACATACCACATGACCGAAAAACATGATACTGCTTAATCTGTGATATTTTTGTAATGTTTCTTGTGAGATGGGATGTTATGCTTTTGTAAAAATATTTTGAACTCCCTGGGTGACAGATGATTTAAAATTAGGCAGGGATGTATTCACTTGCATGAATGCAATAGGAGTCATTATTATGTCCTTGGAAACTCAGCTAAGATGTTTACTCTCAGGAAAAAAAAAATGTATTTAGAGGTCAAAAGGACTTCTAGAAAATGACCCAGGCAAAACACTTCAGCTAACAGTGTACTTCTTCAAGCACTTCCTCAAACTTGCTGAACTGTTGTGTAACACAACAAAAATACTCTTTAGTGATTTGCTGAACAGCACAGACTTATGATGCATTCTCAAACTGTAATTAAATACATTTTTTACTAAATTAAAACCCAAATCCTGAAATGCAAAATGTGCTCAGAAGTCACTGATGGCACTTAAATTAGTCACTAAATATGTAAACCACAATAAACAGAATAAAATCTGAAACTACAAGTCACTCAACACCAAATGACTCTGAAATTATTACAGTGTTGTGTTGAAGGTCTCAGGATTTCTGTAGTGTAGGGACATTACAGAAGTGATACCTTATTGGTATAAATGTTCAAATTACTAGCATCTCGTAAAAAGAATTCATATGCAGGGAGAGTGCAATCATTAATTCAAGGTTAGTAAATATTTTTGTACTCGGTTTATTTTTTTAAAAAGTTACATTCAGAGATGGTTCAGAAGACTGATTCTTGAATCCTTCTCTAACACTATCTTTGTGCCTTACTGCATTTTCAGCATTTTTTTTCACTATATTGGACTTCACATCTTTAAGCAGTGAATGATTTGTACTCACTTTTCCCTTAGCTTCCCACAACCACTTTTTAAAATGCTTTACTATTTCTTCTAATTGCCTCTCAAGCAAGGCCATTCTGCTGCAATCCTTCCTTCCTGCTATTCTCAAAACTCATCCTCCCACTGCTGTGTCCCTTCCCTGCCATCCTACCTCAAGATTCTCAGTGAATTGCTCTTTCTACTTTCAATGGCTCATGTCTCTCTGATGTCAATTCTTTCCTTGCTCTTCATCTCCTGATTTTTAGTTCTTTCATAATCTCAGAAAGTCATATAATAATGTAACAACTTGTGATTTGGTATTCCCCTATAGGTCACATTTGGGTTTTCCTACATCAGGATACACATTTGAAACAATTAAGAATCTTGTGCTTTGATATGTTTAGTTGTAATTCTCTCAGAAGGATTATTCCTTTACACATTCATTTAACTGTAGTTGCTTTTAACTAAGCTCTTGAACTTCAATATAGTTTGTAAAAAATAATGGTCTATTCCTGTAAGAGGCACATTAAATGAGATGCTGTTGCCTGTCATTGTATTAAAAGAAAGGGATTTGCACATAATTGCAAAAAGATATTGTTTGCAAATATATTTTGAAAACTGTGGCAATATCAGATCTTATACAGAAATTAATCTTCAATGTCCTGTAACAAATTAAGAAAACCAGAATACCTTTTCTTTTTAAAAAAATCTTTGTTAGTATTTTATTTCAGGCAAATCTATTTTTGAGATAATAACTTGTTTCTCTGTACTAAATACAAAAAGCAATCTGGAAAAAATAGTGTAAACATGCTAAAACTTAAATCTACTGATCTCCCATTTAATTCTTGGTACACGGAAAACAGTGGATAGTCCTGATACAGCCCCTGATTGATATTTCCAGGGTGTGAAAACCTCCACCGTGAGATTAGGCTGATATTGCATATTCAAACACATACAATGATATATTTGTCATTGCTATTGACCTTTATCTCTCCAGTTTCCTGACAACCTTCTACAGTTATTGACATTACAAATACCAGCGACAACGTGCAGGGCAAAGTATAACCTTTCATTTACCTTCATGTCCCTCAAATGACTCACGTAGCTAGTTTCAACAAAAGCTGCAAACAATGATACTGTTGATTTTTTTTTTCTTAACTTGCTAAAATGTTTTCCATTTTCCTCTTGTTCTCTGAAAATCATGCCAATAACTCACTACAAAGGAAACGATTTCAAATGAATACAGGTAATTAGAAGTGTCAAGAAATCAGCAGAGTAGGGTGTCTGCCATCATTTCTGTGGAAAGAGTGCCAGATTCCCTTTCAAAAAGGTCTTTGTCATTTTTTAATAGAAGGTAATTAATGTAGACTACAGTAAAGTGTACAGGATCCCAGTCACTTGTCTTTCTTTCCTTAGAAATGGGACCACAAAGATGTTTTGATTTCTAGAAAAAATCTTCTGAGGTTATTTAAAAAAGACTTTTAATTACAAGTGTAGTTTTTTTGGTACTTTCCTTATTTTAAAAGCAAGAAGAGGCAGAATTTGGAAAGGGCACATTTATAAGGGTGAAAAGAAAATAAGTCTTCCTTTAAAAATTCCAAAGTTTAGTAGTTTGTTTAGAAAGTGACAGGATGATTTCACATAACAGATAGTATCCACTGAAGAGAACACTAAAAGCAGACCCGAACATGGAAATCTATCCACTTGTAGCTCAACATTCAACCATCCAAGTACAGAAAGGTATATTCAGCTTGCTGCATGTTATATACTGGTGGTAACAAAAACAATTATTTTGTCATTTTGATAACTGTACCTCTGACAGACCAATGCAAATAATCTTAGAGCCATACAAAATTTAAAATTTCAAACAAAATTTGTGCACTTTACAGAAAACTATTTATTATGAAATCTCAAAAAAAATCAGAGAATCCTGGAATATGCTGAGTTGGAAGGGACCTACAAGGATCATAAAGTCCAACTCTTGGCCCTGCACAAGACACCTCAAGAGTCACACCATGGACCTGAGAGCATTGTCCAAACACTTCTTGAGCTCAGTCAGGCTGGTGCTGTGATCACTGCCCTGGGGAGCCTGTTCCAGTACCTGACCACTCCTGGGGGAAGAACCTTTTCCTAATATCCAGCCTAAACGTCCCTTGGCACAGCTTCAGGCCATTCCCTTGGGTCCTGTCACTGGGCACCAGAGAAGAGATCAGGGTCTCCCCCTCCTCTTCCTCTCATGAGGAAGTTTTAATGGCAATGAGGTCTCCTCACAGTCTGCTCTCCTCCAGGCTGAACAAAGTGACCTCAGGTGCTCCTTGTACAGCTTTCTCTCAAGGCCCTTCAGCATCTCCTTAATCCTCCTTTGGATGCTTCCTAACAACTTGATATCCTTCTTATACTGTGGCATCCAAAACTGTACATAGGACTTGGGGCGACTCCGCAATAGTGCAGGGCACAGCAGGACAATTGCATCCTTTGATCTGCCGGCGATGCTGTCTCTGCTGCACCCCAGGACATGGTTGACTCCTGGCTGCCAAGACAAAATATGTATACAGAAAAACAGAAAGTCAAATCGCTATACTGCATCGAGATCTGTAACTTTCCTTCATGAGGAGTTAAAGCCTAGCAACAAAACAACTCACCTTAATAAAAAGTATCTAACAATGCATCCAATCAATTGCATAATCCTAGTATGCTACTAATACAAACAGTTGTTCTTTGCTGTCACAAAATTATTCAGAACTTTTCCATGCCCAAGATTTTCCTTATTTCCCTTCATGTTTCCTATGATATATCTGCCCTTCCTGATCCTTGATAACACAGAGAAATAACCATTGAAGTAAGAGAGTAAAATATTTCCTCTTTTCTGTTTCATCAAAATGAACATCTAGAGAGCCTCAAATTTATATTTTTATTGATACAATGAGGTATATCAATACATAAATTTTATTTTAGACAAAAGACCACATGTACAGAATATGATTAAGCATTTTGAAATATAGACATCAAAACTTTTTTGATAATGATAAAAGGTCTTAAAATCTGGGAGATTGGTAACAAAGCTCAGTATATGTAAGAATGAATATCACAAATTTTAACTTTGCATTTCCATCTGTATGTTCAGTAATAGAAGAAATTTATAATAACATTTACTAACACTATTTATTTGTGTTACAATGAGGTCATCCATTTGGATTTTAAGGCAAATAGACATCTAAAAGGAAGACGCTGACAACCTTCTGATTTATGTAAATCAAGCCTAACACATTTCATAGTCTGCATGTCACTGCCAACAGGAATTAAAAAGTAGTAACAAACATAAACAGCTCTCTGCTTTGTGGTTCAGAAAACAGTTGATAGATCTTAGGGCAGAAATTTCCAGTCTCCAGTTCACATATTTTCTTCAAGAAATATTTCCTATTGCACATGTAGTTTCAGAACTTTAGGTGCTCTCTCATTGGGAATTGCTTGTGCTGTATGCTAAAATCAATGGAAAGACATTCAGAAATTCCAATGGGCATGATACTATTTTCCACAGCAATACAGCAATAGAGCAATAAAATTCAGAAGAAGTGCTACAAGTAATCAGAAAGGTTGTTGCCCATTTTACAGCTTTGAAGAATCAGAGTTGGAGAACCACTGTTCTTCATCAGATTTAATCCATGTTTCTAACTCCCTTCAGTAAGACTGGCAAAGGTAGGAAAGAGCCAATCTGTAAATGTATTTTAATGTTAAGAGGGAGTTCAACCTTTGATCTTGGAACAAATCTGGCAAAGCAGCATGAGTACTATTTCAGATCAATACATTTCAGAGAACTGTACTTGAGTATTATATTTGCTACATAAAAGTATATTATTAAAATGCTGATAGCAGTTGAGGCAAAACAGTTGAAGCCTGCAAATAAGAAAACACTTTTGTCCTAGGAAGACAAGAAATTAAGTAGAACAGTCAGACAATAATTCTGAAAATTTGAAATTCTTGTTCTCCTATTTTTTTCTCAAAATTGGTAAAACATTCAAGTTATTTTATTGCTGGACTAAACTCAGTAACATGGCAAAATTATCTTAGAAAATATAGTAAAAGGCAACTATCCATATATCACATAAATCTATAGACACCTCATAATTTCTTAAAAGCATCAAAGTGAGCAGACAACCTAGCAAGTTCTATGTTACAGTCATAGCTTTGCAATGAGCCAGTGACATAAAATAATCCTAAACAGCATAGCCATCACAGGTGTTAATGGAATTCAATCAGTATTGTTCTGGTGTATAAATTTAGAACACTCCTCTAACGCCTATAAAATCAGGTGCAAGTTCAGGTCACAATTTTGCAATATCCTAAATGTGTGATCTAACTCTAAGCAATTGCTTATCCTGAGCAATTGCTGCAAGCTTTCTGTGCCTGAACTATCCCACTGTAAGACAGCAGCTCTCTGAATGTAATGCATTAATAATAGCATTAAAACATTTCAAAATTGGACTTAACTGGACATGAGAGCTGGAAGTGTCTATTTCAGGGAATGGGAATCACCACTGGCAATATAACAGGTAGCAATGGTACCTAGACAAATAAAGAGTTGGTTTCCTGACATGTCAGGTGAATATCTCACTATGGAACTCTTTAATCTGTCTGCTGCACTAATTAGAAGTCAAATAGCTCACAGAGGAGCAAGAAAAGCTACTCCCATTTATGGCCCTAACTGTAAAGTTGAGCTTCTCACATTTGGGAAATGGCTGACAGAGATTAAATACTCACATTTAAAGAGACAGCAGGAAAACACAAAACCCTGGTCAACAGGCAACTGAATATTTAAAGGCCTGCATTATTTTGGTAGAAAATTCTGCCCCGGGCTTAAAAAAAAAATCTGTCATAAATGCCATTACAGTGGCTATGTTTGAGAAAAAGTTTCTGCTGAATTCCATTTCTGTTCCAGTAGGTTGTTTTGGTTTACAAAAATACATTTAGTCCAAGTGAAAAAATAAGAAAAGAACACAGCAAAAAGCCATGAAAGACAAAACTACCTCCATTCCCATTATTCTACTCATCTCCATGTATAATGGAAACAGTAACTGGAGCTGGGCTGAAATTTATACACAACAATAGACTGTGCACCCACTGACATTCTCTCATATTCTTGTCATATTCTTTACTTAGAGCAGAGAATATAAAAATATTTTTATTTGAATTGGGAACCTTTTAATATAAGAAAACAATTTTATTTTGAAAACAAGTATGTAATACAAATCAAATATTTTATAATTATGGCAAAGTGTATGAATTAATGCTCTTTTTTAGCTAAGTGAAGTATTTCAAAGAAAACATAAATATTATATGGAATGTGTACAACAAAGTTATGCAATCAATTATGTGGAATAGTATACTACGACCTATACTTCCAGAAGGTTCTTTTTCACTCTTAATAGATTTCTTTATTACTAGCAAAGATACCAGTAGTTGTTTTTTTTTGCCATCTACTAGCATAGTGAAATAAACTGAACAGAGCTGGAATTGTGTGTTAAGCATGCAACTTTTGTTTTCAATTATAATATGCACTTAATAAACAGAAATGAAAAGGGCTGTATTTTATGATAAAAAATAAACACAGTGAACACTTAGCTATGATGATTAAGTTAAAGAGCCTCATTCACGGGCAAAAATCAGTGACTTTTGTAATGATAATTTTTCTTCTTTCACCTAAAAAATGGGCATTTTCAAGAAATCTATATCAATATTTTATAGCTCAAGCATATTAAAACAACATCAATATTTAGAACCTGCATGACACAAAAAGAGTAGTTGGTCACAAGAATGTGTGTATCCTACAAACTGTTATACATCGGAGTGAGTCAGTTACTTGTTGAAAGATGACAAATAAATTAAAGAGGAAGCTGCTTTAAATCGGCAGTGGATGTTGCCTCAAAACTTTTCTAATTTGCTTGCTACAGAAGTACAGATTTCACTGTAGCAGAGTTCAGCATAGTAGTAAATAGCTTCCTCTTGTGTGTAAGTGTGCACATGCACTTAGACATCTCGATAACCATGTTGGTGGAACAAAAATTGCAATATTAACAGCAATAAGGCAATATAGCTTAGTAGCGGTTTTCCTACTTGTACTTTGTGCAAGGTGCAGGAGAGCATTTGGAATATCAATATAGTTGAAAAACACCCTTCAACCTATTGCATGTCCATTTTTATCAAGCCATTATTTTGTCTATCAGTATTTTGAAGAAAAGAGAAGGAAATAATCCTTGAAATGACCAAGTTCTATAGATTCACCTGATTTAAGCAAATGTGGAACAACTCAAGCATTTTTACTTATTCAGTGAGGACATCTCTTTTTTGAAATCTACAATAAATTATGTATGTACTCTCTCCTTTAATAACAAGAAACAACATATAATAACAAGATATATATTAATATACAGCACATAATAAGATTAACAGCTAATAAAAGAAAAAGTCTAAATATAAGTTTAAACAATAATAGATAGCATCTAAAATGTAAGTTAATGTCTTGAAATTAATTTTGAAAAGGAGTTAATGAAACTGTGTTAACAATTTCAGTTGCTGAGGTACCAAACTAATTCTATATGAATACAAAACTATGTCAAAAGCATCTTCCCACTCATATCAGCAGCCAAATCGGTCCGTGCTACAATATTCTAAACAATATTAACCATTACCTTGTTAATTCCAGAAATTAGGCACAAAATGTTGCCACTTAGTATCACCAAGAAATTTTAGTTTTCCTAGACATCATATTTATTTCAAATTTAATAACTAATTTTGCAACTACTCCTTGCCATAGCTTTCAAATTTCCTCAAGCAACTGATGTGTAAGTTCCTGGGAGGAGATATAAAATCTTTAAGACTAGAGATATAAACACTGAATTTAGAATTAGCAGCAGAACAAGATTTAGAACAGAACCAGAATATCTGAATCAATGTGGCATCTAGAAAGATCTTACCAGTGGTCTCTGCCTCTTCATGAATAATAAGGAATTATCTCTCCCATTTACCTCAAACTGTGAATAGAATTAATCACACAATTAAGAGACATCTGTGAATTGCCTTGTACATGTACATTCTCAGGATCTTCAAGCAGGAAATTGGCAAGTTTGACTTCTTTTCGGTTTGCATTTTTGCTTTTATGAACTAAAATCTAAAAAAATATTTTGAGGGGTTAAAAACAGAATAAATTCAAGCATCCACTTTCATATAGCATTTTAACATACCTAGAAACCCTCAAAAAGAAACCAAACTTCTCAATGTATTCCAATTTGATTATATTTTACTCAGGATCTATGCTCACAGTTTTGCTCAGAATAAAAAAGGGTCAGGCTGCTTTTCAGCTGGATAACTGATATACAGTGATACAGTCCAAAGTAATAAAATTACCAAAAGAAAAAAATTAGTATTGTTAAGAAACAGTTCCGTGAACAGGTTTCAACTCTATTTTGGCCTTAAAACTAAATGCTAAACTTATGCTAAAGGTTAAACTTATCTGTGTCCCAACACAGCTTAGTTGATTGCAAATAGAGAGGTCAGATATATTTGCCTCTTCTCCCACATCCTCTTACACTCAAAAAAGAAGTCTGTTTAATAGAACAACAGACACTTAATACATGTAGAACAACAAAAGGGTCACAAAGAAAGAAGGAAGGAGTATAAGATTTTCTTTATGAGCAAAGAGAAAAAAGTCCTGGGAAATCGCATATTCTTTTAGAAGTCTACAGCTTATAGCAATCTAGTCTAATTAATCAGGATGAAGTTCCCCAAACTTCATGTAAAAATAAATGTGGTAATAATTTGAAGAGCAGAAAAAGGAAACTGCCTCCTACAGAATTCATTACTCCAGGTAAGACCATTGTGCTTTAACATTTGTGCAGCAAAGCCCATAAAAATTTTCTCTACATTCTTTCATAACTGTCAAGTAAGAAATTCTGGATCACATAACTTTTTTCCCACTTAAAATCTATGTAACATTGATATTTTTTGCATTAACATAATTGCTATGCAGTGTAGTAAATGTGACTCATTTTAATGCTATATCGATATGTCTGACCTCATAATAAATATTATGTCCTGGTCTTTAAATGTTGAACAATGATGCTTGGGTCAATGGCATATTAGTTGGAGTCAACTACTTTCATTAATTGTTAATTAATTACTTTTGCTATTTTGTACATTACACTACTTATCAAACAAAAAACAATAGAACTTTTCTTCCACAAGACAGAAGAATATCATTTAATTGCTGAGCCAAAATAGAGATAATCCATATTGTTTCAGTTGCATTGATGCTAGTAGGAGCCTTCTTAAATATTATTATTAAGACACTTCGGGTAAGAAACAATACTAAGAATGTTTTGTAGTATCTTGAGACAGCTGTAGAGTTGACACACCAATAAGCAAGTTGAGTTTAAGCATTTTTATTTCAGGACTTTTCACATGAGCAGAGCTGTCCCCAGTAGCTAGTTCTAGGTGCAGATCTACAAAACTTGTATTACTTAAAATTGTATTTACAAGTATGCAGACTAAACTGTTGTAGCACTTGTTGACACAGAAGATTACTTTATAATCTATGCATCATACAAACAAAAAAAAAAAAGGAGACTGTGCTCCCATATAAAAAGAACAACATTGTCTACTTCCTTGCAACCTCTCTAAAACAGTGTAATTCCCTGGGAAGTGCAGTTATGTTAGTCTAAATTCTACAACTGAAGACTCAGAACTACAAATCTAATTGTACTTCTAAAATGAAAAGGTTACTGAGAAAAACTACTTTAAACATTCTGGACTTCTTAAAGAAACACCAGCAAAAATGTGTTGAAGTTAACTCATAGGGAGTCAGGAAGAAGCAAAATTCAAGTTAGCCAAGTCACATTAAATATGCAATGGTATATTTCATAGAATCAGAGAATCAGAGGATCATAGAATCACTTAGGTAGAAAAGACCTAATAAGATCATCAAATAAAACCATGATTCCAGCACTGAGAAGTCCACCACTAAACCATGTCCCTAAGTACCACGTCTACATGTCTTAAATACATTCTGGGATGGTGACTCAACCCAGACAACCTGTTCCAATGCTTGATAACCCTTTCAATAAAAGAGTTATTCCTAATACCCAATCAAAATGTCCCTGGCACAACTTGAAGCTGCTTTCTCTGGTCCTGTCACTTGTTTCCTGGTAGAAGAGACTAATGACCACCTCACTATACTCCCCTTTAAGGTAGTTGTAGAGAGCAATTAAGGATTCCCCTTGAGCCTTCTTTTCTCTGGCTAAACATCCCCAGCTCCCTCAGCTGCTCCTTTTATGAATTGTGCCCCAGACCCTTCCCCAGCTCTTTTGCCCTTCTCTGGAACACTCTAGCACCTCAATGTCCTTCTTGCAGTGAGGGGCCCAAACTGAACTCAGGACTCAAGTTATGGTCTCACCAGTGCCGAGTAGAGGAGGACAATCCCTGCTGGCCACACTATTGCTGATACAGACCAGGGTGTCATTGGCCTTCTTGGCTACCAGTACACACACTGGACTGTGTCCAGCTGGCTGTTGACCAGCACCCCCAGGTTCTTCTCCATCAGGCAGCGTTCCAGGTAAGCAGACGGTTGTGCTTTAACATTTGTGCAGGTAAGTCCATAAATAATTTTCTCTACATACTTTCATAATTGTCAAATAAGAAATTCTGGACCACTCTTCCCCCAGCCTGTAGCACTGCCTGGAATTGCTGTGATCCAAGTGCAGGATCTGGCACTGGGCTTTGCTATGTCTCACACCATTGGCCTCACCCCATCAATCCAACCTGCCCTGATCCCTCTGCAGAGCCTTCCTATCCTCCAGCAGATCAACACTTCTGCCCAACTTGATGGCACCTGCAAACTCACTGAGGGTGCACTTAATCCCCTTGTCCAGATCATTAATAAGGATATTAAACAGAACTGGCTCCAATACTGAGCCCTTGGGAACAGCACTTGTGACTGGCTACCAGCTGGATTTGATTCCATTCAGCATTACTCTCTGGGCTTGGTCATCCAGTCAGTTTCTATTTACTGTATTCTACTGTTCTTACATACTTTCTTTCCCTTTATTAAAATTCACACTAGAGCACATTCTATAGCTTAAGCATTTTATATTTTCCCAAATTGCTACAAGTATATTGTTTTTAATGCCATCATAACCCTCTGTAGTGATGCATGGTTAATATTTTTTTCATCAAAGGTAGAATTCCATGTTTCATTCCAATTCAGTTACTTTTGCACTGTTTACTCACAGTTCAGCAGAAAAGACCATTTGGAACAAATTAGTTTCAGATTTAGGTGGCCTAACTGAATGCCTGGAAATTTTCATTATCTGTATTTTTTGTTATATTTACCATACAAAGTTTGGTGTAACAGTTGTGCTATTTTCACATTTCACATATTAAGATTATAATTACAATTGTCTTGTATGCAATGATAAAAACATAAAACATTTTAGCATCATCAAACCATTTAAGAGAATTCAAGGTTGCCTATGAAACTCTATTTTAAATTCCTTATTTTCACTATTTAACAATGCAATTTTTAAAAGGATGAAAAAGCTTTCATTAAATATATGATTTTTTAAATATAAGAAATATAGCTCATAGGACGTGCCCAACAGGTAGCTACCTGGCTGAACAGCCTCTGAACACCCCATCTCATTCCTCCTCAGACCTGGTTGAGTGCAACATTCCTGTGTTGAAAAATTACTATTAGAAAATCCACAGATACTGCTGAAGCAGGAATCCCTTCCTGTTTATCTGTCAGGATTGCAATTTCTCAAGGGTTTCTGAAGATCCCCAGTTTAGTTATCAGTCAATTTTACTACACTTCTAAGTTAACACCATGGTAATACAGAAAAACAAGACAACAGGGTGTGTGGAAGGAATATATTTAACAGAACAGAGTTTTCCAGGCATATCATATTCATAAGTTCAGGACATATGATTCTGGTACAGTTTTTCTTCAAAACAGGCAGTGGATAATATACAACATAACATGTTTATAGGAAGACCGGTGTCATGAAATGGGTCAAGATCAATTTTGGACAATAGTCCCTTTTCTCACAAATGGGACAATAACATATATAAAAAGATTATCTTTCTATGGGAATTATTTTGAAAACAATGTTAAGGTCAGGGACAGACACTCAGCTAACAGGACTCAAATTAATTTTGACTCCTTCTAAAACTGCAAGCTAGTGGGATATTTTTGTTTGTACTTTCAGTAAAACAGCTCACTTTGACAGACATTTTCAGCCAGCTTTAAGTTTAAGAAAAACTAAACTAACTCAAACCAGTGTGTCTAGAAATTGTGAAAATTAACTGCAGTGGTCACTACTGTTTTGTGAGAATGTATTACTCAACTAAAATATAATAAGTATTTTATGGTTGTTGAGTTATCCTTCTGCTCAGCCAGATTACATGCCTTCAATAATTTTTATAAAATCATGTGGGCAAAAGGAATGTAAAATGAAAATGTATATTTTATCTATGACTAATATGTTTTTCAGAAAGTAATTTGGAAGTGTCTCACAGTATCCTGTTTGTTTTTTTTTTAAGCTAGGAAACAAGGCACATCAGACAAAGTGAAGAAAGAAAATCTCTTCCACTAGCAACACACTATCCAATCACAGCACATCTGCTTTTCTACTGTGGTGATAAGGATGCACAGATGTTTTTTAATATCCATAAACCAATATGCTAACTATAAAAACAAAGGAACACATACAATATACTGCCAGTAATTCTATTAATCTAAGATAAAAACAAAGATGAAACCAGAATGAATCGGTTTCTTAAAACAAACTTCTTTCTACTTATAAATCAGAGCACTAAAGAGAAATAAATACATATGTATCCTAGTGATCTAACACCCATCCCAAGCTAGCCCCATCTTGTGTCACTGCCTAAGTCATGCAAATTACACTAGAACTGCCAGTTGACTAAGATTAATGACACTGCGCCAGCTTCTTTGTTTCTCTCTGCGGCCGTTTAGTGTGAAATACTATCCAAAAACATTATCTATCCTCTATTAATCCCACAAATTTGTTCACACCATGCACATTGTTTAGGGCAATTTACAACAGGAACATACTGAGCACAATTGCATTTAATTACTTGGGTTCTAATTACATTCATTAAAGGCTAATAAAATAAATGAAACAGCTTTAAAAGCTTCTGCAAAACACATGGGTCTTGTCTCCCTCATGAAGCATGCTATGGAGGTTTGATGTGAAACATAGATTTCAACATATATGTCTGCCTGTTATGTATCTCTAATATGCACAAAGACACATAATGCATATTTATTTATTTATAAACCATATACACTTCAATTCTGAATGATCTTGAATACTGCTGATATTACGTATATTACTAGTCATGATGATGCCAGGCATCCCAAACTACTTTTTAATGTGGTATGTTGAGATGGAGGAATATCAGTTTTAGCATTCTGACCCAATTAATTTAACTCTTTCCATCTCTACTACAGAGTTATTCCCCCATTTTCCCTCATCTTATATCTGCATTATAAAAGATACAAACTGACATCAGAAAGAGAGTAAGAGAGCAAGAAAAAGAAGAAAAGAGGAGGGAAAACCACATTGCTTTTTTGGTATATATTCTTAAAAATATTCTGTTGAAGCTCATTTCTAACATTCATCTGAGGTTCTGAATTTTTTCTCAGTAGCTATTTACATTAAAAAACACATTCTGCACACTAGGCAGTCTAAATAAATCCCCCTTGGTGGTTAAAAATGCAGCCTGTTAATAACACAATTTCCTAATTCTTATTTTTTTATGCTATTTCCATTGCGCTTAGAATGCAGTTTATGGCAAAATACTGAGCCTGGAACATGCAGTTGACAACTGTGCCAGAGAGAATTCAGCCCTGGATATTTAGAAAAAAGTGTTTATGATGAACTTTGCAGTTATGACTGTTCATTGTTTTTGGATTTACAAGATGATCCTAGTAATCACTGAAAGAAATAAATTTCTGGTTTATCATCATAAACCTTATACTATGTATGTATGTGGTCTTAACTGAAGATCCAACTTGGCACACTTGGAAATTTAAAACTCCTAAGTATTCTGCATCGTAAATACAATGGTAATCAAACATGTCTGCCAACAATTAAAAAGTATACAAACTTACACAAGCTCTGTTTTATGAAGAAATTCAAATAAAAATTAGAAAGAAAATCAGCGCTGAGGATTAACCTACAAGTACTGTAGAATTTTAATAAATGTTAAGTGCCATGAAACACTCAAAGATTCGGTACAGATTCTGTGAAGTAAATCAGGTCTGTCCACCCAACATATCTTCCTATTATAATTTAATAAACATTCTCAGCTAGAAATCTGTTAGTTTAAAAATATTTTAACACTTTCTGTAATTTGCATTGCTGAGAAGATAATTATATTTTACCTTAAAATAAAATATAAACCAATTTTTCTGTTTGGAGTATGTTTCACAAGAAGCAGGCTGTGCTGGCACAGCACTTCAGGCAGTTTAACTGAGAGCAATAAATTAACAATGGCTATATGCACCATTTTAGAAAGTCCACCTTAAAATTATACAACTTTGCCACATACACGTCTCAAACTGTTTCTTATTATGAACACAGGATCAATTCCTTTTGCAAACTATTTAAAGAGCAGACATTTAAAGAAATCATATAAATCCCTCATTCAGATATATAAACCCCTCATTCGTGAATCAACATTTGCTTTCGAGAAGGGAGGAGGGGCACCCATCCTGCACAACAAAGCAGCAGCTCAATACAGCTGCCATCTGGCTTCCTCCTGCAATTCACTTCCCATAGCAAACAAGATCCACAGTTTAAGGAGTGTTGGGGAAGGGAGAGGGGCTGCAGTTTTAACCTAGTTTTAACCTTACAGCTTTATGATGAGGCATTTTTCCACTCTATAAAAACGCCTCAATATAGGAGAATGGAAGGCTCAGGAAATTGTTAGTAGGATAGAAAGCCTTTCACTTCTGTGTTTCTGGTTCAGATCCACACCAACTCGGTGGTAACCAAATATAACTGCTACCTAAAGGACTTTTTAATGAAATTAGTTAGTTGATTTCAGTACAATACCTAGTGAGCATGCATCTATATCGCTAAAAACACCAAATAAAATAAACTCTTACCTCCTCACTGTGAAGGAATTGCTTCTCACTAGTAGCAGCTGACAATGTTAAGGCATAAACCATTTTAACTACACCAGAAGAAAGAATGCTAAAAGCTTGACACAGTAAAAAATCTGCTGCGTGTATGTTGTTTCTGCTAAAGTTCATAAAAACACAAATTTGTTGGTTTTCAGGTAATGTGCTAACGTCTATTGTCTTTACCTTACCTTATGTACAAGTGAGGAAAATCTAAGAATCTAACTGTTTAGCTTTGTCTTTACAGTGGGGCAGCTAAAGACAAACTGATGGCCATAAAATCTCCACTTTTCTTACTGTTGTCTAATAGTGTGCATTCACCATTTTGCCACATTTACAAAATAGTAATAGACCCAAAGGCTCAGGCTGTGTGCTCTGGTGGTTCTGTCAAAGAAAGATAAATATATGCTGAAGCAATGATAAAGGTGCTGGTTTAAGCAGTAATATAAAACCTAGCAGTTTACTTGTTGCAAACAGTCCTTTCCCAATAAATTATCATTAATAACAATGAAATCCCTAAAAGGTTTCATTGACCTCACTGGAGTTTTTTTATTCCATCAGTGGGATCTGATTTTATACTCATTACTGTTGAGGTATTCAAACTGATATACAGACAGTTCACAGTATAATGAAAAGTGAGACAATTTCTTCCCATATCTAAAAAGCAGTTTATAGTCAAAGTAAAATAAACTTAAAAATTAAACTTCATGTTGTTGGCAAGGTCAAATGCTGTTCTAACACCATACAGCTGAATGGATAACATCCATTAAGACTGATCAGTGAAAAACACCAACAAAATGAATAAATAGAACCCAAAAGCTAATGACCTCAATCCCTAGCAGCCCCTTGACCCTTATTACTACAGCTGCTGGTGTAGGAATGGATTAAAAGCAGCTAGAAATCATTGAGTTAACATACAAGGGCCCAGAAATTTGACCCTGGTTACTTACAACACATATCCTCTACTAAAAATGAGTATATGAGAATTAGAAACAGGGCTAGCAAAGGTCAGCTTGAGTGCAGATAAACTAGGAAAAAGGAGGCTTGAAAGGCAAAAAGCTTTTATTTCTCCCACAGCACTTTGTTGTAATCAAGGTCTAAGGACAGAAGTAGAAGTAGGGTATCTGGCATTGTTGAATATCCTAGATAAAGTTTTAGGATGCACAAACTTTCCTCATGTCTTAATCAAAAGCAGCAGCTATTTCAAAGCTAAATAAAAGAACAACTACTCACTATTAGATGTGTAGCACCAAGTCCATACCTCATTAGACATATGAATAACATTCTCTTCACCATGACTAGAAAACTGGACTTCCTCATTAATTGAAATCATGCATTCAATTCAAACTGCCTCTGAAATACTCCTATAATAAGATCCTTTCTAGGTAGTCAGGTCAAGATCAAAGATGGCAATCTACTAGCTAATACACACAAAACTCCAAGGACTTACAAACGTATTTCCATAAATCTGCAACCATGTGATACACACACACACATACACTCACTAACACTGGGCAACGTTAGATGCCATCCCATCCGCCCTGAAAAAAAAATCTTGTAATACTATTCACAGAACCATTAACTATCCAAAGAAGGCCTTATTAAAAAGTACACCTCTACAAAAAGTTTATTTGAAAGAGATACCTGAGCACCACAGAGGGAATTATAGCTGTCAAATAAAATTGTACTTGGCACTTCAAGAGAAAATCTCAAACCAATTATAAGCAATTCCAGCGGAAGATGTCATTTTAGAGACATTTTCCAAGAACCACCTTGGTGTTCTAACAGTCTCTAGCCTCAGAAAACTCACTGTCAGTCCTCGGTACAGTCCAAAGACACTGAATGAATAAAGACCATATTTGAGCACAAAACGTAAAATACCTATTATTACTGTAGTAAATAATCTCTCCACAGTACCACCACTTATGTTCAATTCTACAACTGCACTTTCAGGAATATAAACAGTTTATCCCACTAACTTGCCATTGCAAGACCTATGATCAGTGTAAAACTATTTGAAGTGAAGAGACACGCTCTAGAGAGGATTAAGTACCCACATGTGAACACCTCTCAATAGTCACTGTTTCTGATCTTTCATTCCTTCCTCTCTGATGGCTCACACAGTATGCCCTTATGCTCAGGTGAAAACTAGAAACACCTTTCAAATTCTAGTAAGCGAAACCTGCAACTCTACTGGATGCGAAGTAGCATGGATGCTGGAGAGTGGTTTTATAGCACATTTTAATCTCCCTTCCTTCTCTCTCGGACAAACCAGTGTTTCACAGGTGACAAACACCTTTTTTCCCTACAGATAAGTGTCTGTGTTTCTCTCCTGTTCTCTACCAGCCCCATATTATCCTGTCTCTCCCACAAGTACCAACTGCTTTTCTTTCAAAGACAGCTGAATTGATGCATGTCTGCTATCCCTGAGCAACTGTTCTCAACTTTTATTTTGCTGCTATTTCTATTTCACACATGGAAGAGAGACTTCTGTGCCTGTAAGCGTAACTTTTTCAAATATTTCAATTGGTGTAATAATAGATAATACAGATAGACCTCTTCCTGTATTTCTTTAAAGTCAAGCCTGTTAAAAACTGAAGTAAAAATGTGAGACAATTAAAAGGTAAATCATGGCAAAATAAAACTTCAGGTTCATTCTACTTTCAAAATTATCAAACTTAAAGAGGAATTTTCAATATTTTAAAGAATTTTTAAAGCATAACCAGTAAGCTTTCAAATTGTATGCTATAGCTCTGAATAATTAACAATGTTTAATTAACTTGTTTTCTTGAAAACAAAGAAAGTTTGTTTTTGTCACAGATGTATTCACTGAACTTGAATGAAGAAATAATTACTTCCTGAAGATGACGTCATGATTCACATACAACAGAGAACTCAGGATTGGGACAAACATGAGAATACACTTTATTGGGTCAATTTTATTTGTATATACATTTTTCATCATTAGATTCTTGCATGAAACAAACCAAATACTATGAAAGAAGTAATTTTTGTGTGGACCTAAGCAATTACAGTAAGATGGGAAAGAGAACAGTTCATCAAACAACAGGGATTAGATTTCATGGAGGGTAGGTGAAGAGTCATGCAGTAGAAAAGGTTCAAAGCCCTCTGTGCTCTACTTGGGAAAACAGATTGTGCATAATTGTTTGTGATATTTATGAAAGAGTGTTGAGTGGTGTTTACCTACTGAAAAAGAGAAAAAAAGACTGAAATAAAAAAATAATACATGTAGCAACAAAGAAACCAAGGTGTATCTTGGTAACACAGAGATGAAAGAGTCTAGTCTCACAGTAACTTAGGTAACCCCATCTAAAAACCCTTACAGAAATTTATTAAACTTTATAAGGGAAACTATCTGGTTCTTTGTTGCATGTATTCATAAGGCAGCTGCAATACCTCATTTTATAAGCAGAAACATAGTTTTTCAGTTCATGTTTAATAATAGCCCAGTTTATGATAAATTGTTCTTTTGATAACTGCCCTTTACTTTAAAGAATGTCGTTCTCCTGCCTTGTGGTTTATTGTCCATTCATGTTTTCATGGGTAACTATTGTACCACCTCTCAGTTTCTGTTTTACTAGACTAAGCAACCCAAGCTCTTCAATTTCCTTGAGGTTTACCTTATCCCATTTAGCTGCATCCATCTCAGTTGAACTTATCTTTATTAAAAGCAGATAACCAGAAATGCACCACAGTATTCCAGGTGATGTTCAGACATATGAAGTTCTTGTACAGTGGATTTAACACTTACCTAACTATAAATACATCAGATCCACAAGAATCTCCAGCTCTTTACATTTTTCAAGTCAAGAAAGTGTAATTTATAGCAGAAATTGTTGTTATTTACATCTCATATTACAGACTTTAATTCCATTTTGTATTACTACATGCTTCAAGGTTACCCCACAGTAAAGTACTTTTGCATGAAATCTTATCTCTTGTCTGCTCTAACAGCTACTACTTTTTTAGCATGTTTTGTTTTGCCAGTGTCATTAATGGAAATATTAAATCAGATAGTTCCCCAAAACATTCCTTGAAGAACTCTATTTCAGCATCTGATATTTTCTTTCTCAACAACATCTGTGGTCTCACTACATATTTTTTAATCTTAATTTATAAATGCCTTCATTAGTCTACACATTAAGTTTAAGATCAACATCATAGTCTATAAATTTAGTGAAAGGACAATGAACAAAGGTTACCCATCACAAATATGTAACTGGATTCTCACATTAACAGTAACATTTGTTCTCCATTCTATATCTGGGAAGTTAATTTCCCATGGCTACAAAAGTCCTAGTAGGGTTTCTCTCTCTAATAATATTTCAGGAATCTGAATGTATCTAATATATCTAAATATATACTAGACCCCTGAGTGTTCTTTCAGTAGGATCTGTTTAAAAGCTCTTCTATAAGTGAAGCAGCATTTGCAACTCTAAAAGACAAAGGTAGGCATATTCTGTTCTTTAAAGCACAGTATAGTTGTAATACAATGCTTTTCAAAAACATAACAAAAACAGGTACATCTTCTTGGCTTAAGAAGATAAAAAGTATGTACCCCTCTGAACTAGAATAATTTTAAAGCTAAACAAATGCATATTGGGGTAAATACTGCCACAATATTAGTATCTACTAATGCATGATACACTGTAAAAGATTTAAAAAAACACACACAATACTCTTCCGAATTGCCTGCAACTGAGGTAAAAAACAATACACTTTCATGTTTCCTGCAAAGAAAACCAGACCAGACTCTTCAAGAGCAAATCAATCAATTTTTCTAATTCCAGTTAAAAGTCCTAAAAATTTATAGTTACAGAGATATTTTTAAAGTAATAAATAATAACAAAACAAGGAATATTATACTGCTGTATCAATAACAAAATGTAGGCAGAAAGCCCAAGAACTGAAAGCTGAAGTATTGAGTTTAAAAGCCCTACCAGGAAGCTTTTGGAGCATTGGATTTTTGGACCAAATTCCATAGACATTCTTGGACCAAGTCCCATGAGCTGTTAGAATAAAGTCAAAACCTCCACACTTAATCATACAGAACTATGGAATGGGTCTCATTTTTTCAGTTCATATTAACTCCACAATGAAGTCACAAAAATGAAGAGCTAACTAGCTGTTACTGGATGAATCAGTATTGAAATATACTAGAATGCACAATTACTGGTTTTATCATTCACTAAACCAAAAAGTTTTAAGGAAAAAAAGAGGTACACAGATATTTCTTCCTTGGCTTATTTTTGTTTCCAATGACACATGGCCAAAAAGCGTGACATCAGTAAAAAATAATGTATTTTCTCCCCATTTTCCTCTAGAGCCAGAAAAGTTCCTTGCCATTCCCAAGCTCTCTCTATTCAAGAGTTTTGTAGCTTTGTACCAATTTCAAGCAAGTAGAAAGTTTAACCCTTGCATCTTGTATGACACTAAAATGTAGTTAATAAGAATTTGTTTTTGAGTCAACACAATAACATAGTCTCTAAAAGAAAGCTGTATCTACAGCCCAGAATTGTCCCGGAATAGCCCTCCACACTTCTGATTTGTATATCCTCTTCTAAATGAAGTATAATATGCTGCTTGTCTTTAATAGAATAGCATATACATTAATGCTATCTACATTTCACTGTGCTGAATTTGTAAAATACAGTTTCACTGTACTTAGTAATGGTGAATACTTTTATAACCAGCATGCAAATACATTACTTTGAAGCAAGTTTACAGACACTGCTATCTGTTAAAATATGACTTAGCTTCAAAGCCATTAATCCAAATCAGACTGTAGCATACCTGTGATGTCCAAAAAGCACTAACTGGTAACATTTCCCAATTATAAACTTCATTCTTACGAATGCAGCAAATGAAGATGTGGAAGTGCATGAGATCTCGTTTTGGATAAGACTCTAGTCCTTGTTAAAATGTTATTACTGCAGAGCTGGTTATACATCATCATTGATATAACAATAACAGATGTCTTACTTGTGCATTCCATTTCTGCCTGCCTTTCAGCTATGATTTTACAACTTGTAAAGGATTAGAAAAAATTGCCAAAGGATTTACAAGAGACTTCTGCAGTATTATTTAGAAGACAAGTGTCATATTGTTTTTACAAACTCGTCAACTAACATAACTCTCATTCGAAGAACTATATCATGTTTTACTTCCTAGACTGTGAAATTATTGATTAGGGGCTAAGTTTATCAGTAAAGATTACCACATATGGTAACAGTGACAGCTATGACCTAGTGCAAACCATGAGGATACTGCCTAAGAACTCGCACACTTGCAAAGAAGTGCATATAAGGAACAGTATTATATTCTCCCAAGGTTTTTATGAATTACACTTTGATTAGTGATTCTATATTTGTTTAAAATAGTAGGGGGGTTGATCTGAAGCAGTTTTCTTTTTGTTGTTCTTTTTTTACTTAAATAATCAGGAAGATTACAATTACTATTTTAAACTTCCTTAACCAAGGAAGTGCTACTGGTGTTTCATTGTCAAGAATAATGATTAGAATGGGAGTAAACAGCTGACCAAAAATATGCAAAAAGTTTGGATTTGCATATTTTTGGTTTAAAAATGGGGTTTACTTTCTCCAGTGTGATAGCATTCTTCCTATCCTATTCTTTTTTAGTTGTGAAATAAAAACTACATTAAGACTAGCCTGTAAAGTTTCATCACTGTATATTGAAACTGTGGAAGAAAAAGAACATATTTTTGCATATTTTATTTTTCCCCATAAAATCTTGACCTATACTTTGGCATGGAGGTTAATTAATGATTCAGGGAAGGGTTAACTTTTCAAAGGTATTCTTAGAAAAGCCTTGTGGCATGTAAAAGACACATGCACACCTGTAAATTCCAATTAATTATGAGTCAGCATTGTAGCTAGAAAAAAAGGAACAGTTTTCCAGTTCCCCAAATGAGCACTCGAAATAGCTAATAAAAATGCTGAAGCCTTAGCATTTAACACTGAACCATGAATGTTACAAATAATCGTTCCAGAAATTTTAATTTTTGCTACAAATACTTTCTATTATCTCCACTGGAAACCTTCTTCTTCTGAGGCTTGCATAATCAAATTCTTAATCTATTTACATTTTCAGTTTCAGTTTACAAAATCGAATTTCATGCAAAATCTTTGTGACATTGTTCTTCAATTATTTTTTACCATAGCTATATAAACTCCATTCCCATTCAGTAATTCGTATTTATGGCAATGCAGATGGGTACAGAAATCACGCATCCACATCTGAGGTAGTCAGGGGAAGCCACATAATGAAGCTGGCTGGATTAGCCCTGCAGAGTTCAAGAGAACACTGATAAATGCTACACTGATAAGTACTACCACACAGGCACAGCAAACTGCTTTCTGGACCCAAGCTGACCATCTTGACCAGTTAAAGGCACAGAAAGAGCAGCTCACATTCATTTGTATCACTCTGTGTAGATAAGAAAGTTCAATTCACCCAATTACAGTTTTCCTAAAACTCTACCTTTTTTTCCCTAAAAATTACTTTATTAGTTTAAAAATTCCTAGTAAAGCAAATTCTGAATTTCACTTAGATGTGGTAAATCAAAGATGCATAAAAATTTAATCTGTTTTCATCTTTAGAAATTAGGCCTAGATGGTACCGCAAACATCATGACCTGAAGAAAAATCAGTTTAAAGATAAGAGGTGTCATGTAGAGATAGTATGCAATATTTTTACAAGAAAGGCAAGCATTCTATCCACTGACAGTATATAAGTCTTTCTCTGACATCCCTAATAAGTGGGAAAAAAGAACAAAAAGACTAGTTCTGGAAGTCATCAGCTGCAACTATATGATGATTATATACAGCACTGCTCACAACTCAAAACTTCAGTTGTTTAAAGGCTGAAAAAGACTTTATGAGAATATATATCAAACACTGAAGATTTTATTTTCCTCCATTATTATTTATTTTTTTTTCTGCAGGCAGTGTGCAAATCACTGCTTTAAGTACATTGGTGTTTACATAAAAATTAGTTTCAAGGTAGAAATTCATCCTTCTGACTGGTGCAAAGTGTCCACAAGATACAGGAAAGACTTCTGTGTCACCACTGCATTTCTGTAGAAGTTTCCAGTGCAGAGAAAATGTTACAGTCAGCTGAGATTCCACTACAGCGTTATGTAAGTTACTGACAATGATACTGACAACTACTACAAAGAGTACTCCAGAGTCAGCCTCACCAGTGCTGCTGATCAGAGAGGAGAAGTCACTGACCTGCTGACAATGCTCCTTCACATGCACCCCAAGATACTACTGGCCATTTTTCCATGAGGGTGCATGGCTGGCTCACAGTCAGCTTGCTGTCCACTAGGATCCCAACATTCTTCTCAGCAAAGCTGTTTTCAAGACAGCTAGATAGATTTAGCCTTTCTTTACAAAAGAAAATGCTTAAAGAAGGCCTTTGAAGAACATCAGCAGCACATTTAGATTTTAGAACCTTATTGAACTTCATCTGTTTAGCTTCTCAAAGAAAGGTTTAAGAGGTGATCTGAGAAACACTGACTTTATATCAACATATTTACCACTTAACCTACCAAAATCAGGAAAACAAGATACAGCAAAACTAAGTGATAAAAATATAGCTATACAAGGTCAAATAAGGCTACTTACAATTGACACTAAATGTAACTAACCACAAAGAATTTTTAGTAAGAGTCTGTATTTATGGATTATTTCAAATTAAGATCTAAGTATGTTTTTGGGTACCATTTTGTCTCAAAATGATACCCACTAATTCAGATGCTGAATTACAAGCAGCGATTAATGAATGAAATACCTAAAATATGTATTAAGCAAGAAATCAGACTAAATTATCATGGTGACTTACCTTCCAGCCTTGAATCAGAAAGAACATTTAAATGTGTTAGCAAATTAGATTAGATTTTAAACTAATTTTGAATGCAACTCCTTAAAGAGAAACACAGGAATTAGGCTTTACATATATAACAAATACTATCAAATATATTGTTTACAATACTAGAACACTAAACATGGAAATCATAAATTAATTTTCAAAAATACATTTTTTTTCTTAAATGGCATCATCTAGTAAGTTCTCCTATTGCCTTCAGCAGTCTCATCAACTTGCCTTGAAAGACAGCCATGCAACTTGGCAGTAGTCTACATTTTAACTTACCCTTAGGGACTACTTAACCTCTTGTTTTACTTTTCCTAGAACAAAGCAACAGTAAGGATAACCAAGAGATGATATATATGTCATAACTATGCAAAGGTCAACAAGGTTTAAACACATTGGGTTCTACTCATAAATATTTGACTAATAGGAGTGCATTTTTTATCTTAAATCCTAAGATTGGCATCTCAGTATGCAGCAAATTATTCTGACTGAACATGTACAATACACGGTTACCAAGTTGAATTTTTCCAGATATGTGCCTGAATGCCAATGTCAAAAATCAAGGACTGGCAATAATTCTTCTCTTACCACTCCTTATATTATAAAGATAATTGACTACATCAGCATGAGTCATATAATGTGCCCGATTCTGATCCTGCTTACATCAGCATTAAAATGATTCTGGATTCACACTAGAGTACTTCAGAGCCTGTTTTATACAACTCATTATTAACCAAGTGGGAGCTTCATTAAGATTGTAGATCAGAAAGAACAAACTAGTTTTATTACAGGGAAACAGGTGACCTCGTTCAGGACTAAGTTTAAGCAACTTACATTGCCTCTTCACATACCCTTGAAGCAACTTGTTTTAATGCTACTGTACACATTTGCATAATAGAAATATACTCAAAAGCTTCCCTCCCTGACAAAATTAAAACAAAAACAAGTAAGGAAAATGAAAAAAAAGAGAGCAGCAGTAGTCTAGAAAAATTTTTTTCTCTTTAAAATTGAAAAGAAAATTGTTTTGAAGGACAAAGAAGTAATTAATGGCTACCTACTTACTACTCTGTGGAATAATATACTTTTATATTTCAAGTATTTAATGTCTCATACATCTGTATCATGAAACTGTATCATCTCTCTTAATTCTTGAACTGCAAAACAACGGATCTGAGCCAGTAGTCATGTGATTTCAAAGAAAAAGTCATCATATAAACCATTAATATTTTCTTTCATAAAAAAGAGATAGGTGAGGGGGAACCTAGACAACAATTTCATACATTTACATGTTTTCCAGGCTGTTGGATTAAGCAGGTTTTTCCCCCCAAATTGGTATGGCTTGAGTTAGATTTAAAATCTGTTCCCAGAGGAGGCTGATAAATGGATTAAAGTAGAACATAAATTCCCTGTGTCACCCAGTCCCTTAAACCTTGATGTCAGTAACATGCCTAATAATTCCATTATTATAAACGTCAAATATGTTTTACATGTGTTAGAAAGAATAAATGGGTAACAGAAGAACTGGGACACTCAAGAAACTGTAATGCTATTACAATGTTGCATGAAAAAATATCTAATATCTATATTACAGCATTCACTCACTAGTATTTTGGAATCTTATTTTCTTGTATTTTGCACACTGAATCCCCTACTATGAGAGACAGACCAGCATACTCATTGTGCTACACAGTTTGCTTTCCCTTTACAGTGCTACTTCTATAAGCTAGAGTAATATGACTGACAAGTGAGCAAAAGTAGAATAAAAACAGTGTGATTTTTTTTAGTAGTTAATTTGAGAAGCAACACATAGGAATCTTGCTTAGAGAATATGAGAATTTTTATTCTACTCAGCAAAAATGAAATGCTTCATCTGAAGCAGTGTTTGCACTGGATTTTAAGAAAGGTGTTGCAAAGTACAGAGAGCAAAAAAAGTGACAATCCTTCCAGAAAAATGACTAACAAGAAAGGACTGAAAGATCTGGGCTTGCATACACTTCCAAAGAAAGACGGGAGAAGTGGATCAGCATTACAATAATCCTGAAACAAGTAAAACAGCCAGTGATTTATCATTTTCCCATTTCCTCAAAGTACACAGAGAAAAGTGCTTTCATTTGCAATCCGTAGGCTTGGAATTAAATACTAGAAAGAAGCTTTCCAAGTTGAAGTGGAATAAAATCCTAAAACATATTACCTATGGAGACTATAAAAAATCTCATTAGGGAAATCAACAATAAAAAATCAGAAATATTTTGGTACGATACAGCACAGTAATATTTAATACTATCACATACCTGATCAGGTTGATTACATGATCTCAAAGTTAGCTGCATTCAACTTTTTCCTGATTCTATGATAACACATTCAAAGAATATTCCAATTATATAGGAATGAAAATATCTGATATGCAATGAGATGTAAGAAATGTTGAATAATACATAATAAAGCATTATGTGTTTTAGAAGAAAAACAGTGAAAGAAATCTCAGGTATTTAATATAATTCCCTAAGTATAAGGTGACAATAGAAACGTCACTACTACAGGGAAAGAAAAAAAATTACCCTTAATCTACTTCTGTGTCCATTCTCAAAGCTCCCTAAAAAAACCCAAAGTTCCCTAAAAACTGTTATATGCCTAGAAGTTCCAGACTACATATAATACGGTCCTAATTTTCAGGTTGGCTAATCATACATGGCTCCTACTGAAATCAAACAGCCTTGATCACTTACTGCAAGGCATACCTTTCATGTTATATTTTTTTTGTCTGGGTGTGAAAGGAGGGAGGCAGAAAAAAGACCTAAATGAATTCCACAGCACACAATTCTACAAATTTAAGTTTATATTGCCAGTTGTTAGGCACTGGATAAATCAGAGAGTTTATGGGAATCTGTTCTCTCTTTCACAATTCATTCTTAGGCAGAATTTGTTCCTCTTTCAGAGATTTTGATAGAAAGTAATAAAGCACAATACTGCAGCTAGTTTTAGCTTTGTACTTACTTTTCTATTTAAAATTCTTCTGGCTGTAAGAAGAGATATAGACAAGTTACCTGTTACTCTGAGGTACTATGTTTCTGTGAAGTTAATAAAAACAACAGGCAATTCAGCAGAGCATTGCTGTCTCATAACAGTGCTTCAGAAATATACTACAAAATTATAGAATTTTGCTAATTAGCAAAAATCCATAATGAAATATATTAGTAAGTATACTTGTTATTTCTCTACTTGTATTAATAATTGTGTTAATTTTGATTTATTTTTACATCGTAACATCACTCTTACTATGTAAAAAACGGTGAAACTTGTACATTATACCACACATTTTGATGTACAACCTCATTTCAGTCCTACTCTTTACCTGTATTACAAAACAGTTCCTGATTTCTAATTTTCCCCTCCTTTGCCTTACTTACATAGAAAATAGTGTACCTCTTCTTTAACTCTTAAATTAAAAATTTGGCCTCACTTACTCTTTACTGCCAACTGTACATATCAGACATATCAAGAATTACCACAGTTTCTTATTAAATAAGCTCAAGCAAGAAAATATATACTAGTACATGTATTTTCAAACCATAGTGTCCTCTATCACGTGTATTTTTGTATACTTCTGTACGTGTGTATATATTTTTTTAAATTTGTATATATGTGTATGAGATAAATCAAACTTGAAAGGTTTAGCTGAAAGCTGTTCACGGATTTGGGCTCTTCAGTAGAATACACCCAGGACCTGATTTTTCAGGGTACTGTGCCCAGCACTCTTCATGTTCAACTTTCATTAAATTCAGCTACATTGATAGTGCTTAGCATTTAGTGCAAAGACACTCTCAAATGTAAACTCTTAGCAGAACATATGCAGGATAATCATATTGCTTAATGATTGGCACCTAATTTTAGAGGTCTAAATTGTGAGGTTAATCCCTCAAGGCTCTGCTACCATCAACAGAGAGAGGTAGCCTTGCGTCCTTATTTCCTCCCATATGTTGGCACTTATATCTTCAAGGCTGTTCACTGAGTTGAATTCACAGATGATTTAGATGAAAAATAATAGTATTAGGTGGGGTTTTTTTGCATGCTAAGTTTTCAGCTGGATCAGCTGATCTGTCTGACCATGTATGCACACAATCAGCAGTGGCAGTACTACAAGGGCACAAGCATTACTCTGAAACTGGCCAGAGCCAATGAATTACAGGGGTTTTTTCCATACAGTGAATGAAGCTGAAATCCCTTGAGGAAAAAGCAGTATACAGTAGCTAATGCAGTGTTTTAACAAATATAAACAAAGAGGGAAAATTACTTCAAATAATTGAAATAATTATAAGTTTAATAATAACAACATAAATAATTTCCTTTGAAAACAGAATTTCATACAATTTCATGCAGTATTCTGAAGTTCATACAATATTCAG
Source organism: Toxostoma redivivum (assembly GCA_013397375.1). Taxonomy (NCBI): domain Eukaryota; kingdom Metazoa; phylum Chordata; class Aves; order Passeriformes; family Mimidae; genus Toxostoma; species Toxostoma redivivum. The sequence goes on from VXBI01014109.1 coordinate 104,101, forward strand.
AATTTCAAACAGTATTTTCATATAGGTTTCTGTATCTGACTACAGAGAGCTTAAGAGGGCAAATCCAAGCTCCAGAAACTTCATCACATCAAACTAAAGGAAAGTCAGGTGGTAGGGTAAGAACACTTTGGGCATGTTGCCATCTCAGTTACAGAAATTAATTTTTAAATAACTCATCGTTTTCAACAATCTTTTACATCTTGTTACAGAAAATATGCAGCTAAGAACCATAGAAGTGGCCAAGTCCATTAAAACTGATACTCTTTCTATGGACCTCAGATCAGGCCCCATGAGCATAAAGCAACATTCTCAATATACTGTAGCCATGCACTTTTTATTTTTCTTTTTTTTTTTTAAGTACTTCTACAAGCAAATAAGTATTTTATAGAAACATATATCCGGTGTAATAATAGTACAGAAAACTAGATTAATTTGCTTCAATGACTTCTGTAATTATGAGGAACAAATCTGTAGACACAGAAGGAAAACAATGCCTGCCCTTTTTAATTGGCATTCTGCTATTTATAATCATTCTATTGCTTCTATTGATGTCACATTCTTCACATTGTTGTGGTATCAAACAATCTCATGTACATTTTTAGAGAAAAAAACTTAGGGTGATTTACCATCTTGTGAAATGGCAAAACAGTTAATGTTTAACAGTGATGCATAGACCAACTGTTCCTTTTTTGTTTGTTTAACACATACTGAAGATATCGTGGTTTGTTTCACAGTACAAGCACTTTCAGAAAGTACATTAAAACCTATGGATATAAATTAGAACATAAATTGAGGGTTCTCCCTTTTTATGAGGTAACAACGGTATCCTGTGGAGGTGTTTATTAGACCAAGTTAAGTGGAAGCATGATCAAGTTTTTCTTTCAATGAAAAAATGTCAAATAAGAAGAGCTGAATTCCACAAAAAAAAATCATATTAAATAGATCAAACAACTTCCAGAAGTTTGTGCACCAAACTAAATGAAGTGGGATTAAAAGTATTAGACAACTCTAACTAGCACCCCAATTGGTGGCCAATGAGACTCCAGTTTTAGCATAGCTCCCAAAATTAGCAGCTACACTCAATAGATTGGAAAACATGTATGAGTGCTAGTAGTCTTTTCACTAATTTTGTTACAGAAAGCAACATGGAGCAGAGATTTTGTCTATGAATAAATGGGGGTAATACAGTAAAATTACAGCTGCACGTAAGGCCATAAAAAGCAAATCAAAATTTGCACTTTGTGCGTGAATTGACTTCTCATCAATATATTCTAATTATCTATTCTCAAAACATAGCCATTTTAAGGTCTGTGGAGAATAATGAATGGTATTTTAACTCTGAACTTAGCTGTAAATCATACTAAGCAATCATATTCTTAAAGTAATAGGAGACACATACTAATATCACACATTACCAGGTAAATCAAAACAAAAAAAACAATGGAACAAAGGTCCATTACTTAATGTCCTTCACCAGCTGTGCCCAAGACTACCTACAAGGAAGGATGATCATTACTGGAAGTCCTCTGCCAGGTGTTTTTCTCCATCTCCCTGTCCTTATTTCCCCCCCAATAGCTTAAATGTCCTCCTCGTTTTCCCCCTGACTTGTCATTCCCAATTGTCTGCTTTTCCCATAGTTTTTCCCTCTTTACTTTCTTCTCAGAAGGAAACTTTGTTTATAATAGACAGACTGGAAACCAACCTCAAGGCAAAAATCAGGAGCAGCTGCCTCATCCAGATACCATGGAAACATCTAAGAACAAAGCAAGTACACAGTAACTACTTCTTGAGAACATTCCTCCAGCATCCAACCATTTGCAACTCTCAGTCTCCTGGAGCCACGTAAATTTAAGTTTTTCCTGCCTTTTATTTTTCCTTAAATATTTCATCCAGCTCCTTACTGGATTTATGCAAACTTCCACCGTCTAAATCATCTTACAGTACAGATGTCCACAACTTAATTACAGACGGTCAGATGTTTACTTGATGCAGTAAAACTGGAAAGGCAGTTTGATTGATGGAAAAAAGTATTTCATGGACTTTCTGCTAGGAACCTCTCTTTTTTTCTCACTGGATTTTTGAATGTTTCACTTGATAAGTCACTGGTTTCAGTAAACCTTCATGCTAGAAAGTAATCTGCTTTATTTAAAAAATGATTTTGAAATCTACAAAACCTTGATCCAGTAGGAGAGACTACAAAATATATTCAATGTGTACATAATATGTGCATGAGACATTTGCAGTTTGATCCATAGACTAATAACTTCATATTGCAGTTCTATTATTCTGTACATTGAAAACAGAAGTGTCATTTGACTTTAAAAAAAAAATCAAGAACATATACTAGAGAACAAGTAAAATGAACAGAGATAGAAGTTATAGATAGCAGCATTAAGGTATTTAGAAACATCTTCACTGGAAACTATGCCGCAACAAAGACAGAAAGATGTTGTTTGTTTGTTTGTTTTTAAAGAAGCACTATTGATTTTTTCTAAATAAGCAATAGTAATGATAGTGAAAGACTATTTAATTATTTTCTTTTAAATCTATTTCTAAAGAAAAAGCCATAATTACAATCTTTGGAAAGATAGGGGGAAATTACCTTTTCTATGTTTCAAGAAAATTATATCCTTATGGGCCTTTAAAGTGGGTATCAGATTGAAAGAATACCATCTTCCCTCCCAAATATAAATATCTCCTACTACACTCTTTGGCAGAGCTAAAGAAAATAAAGTATCTTTACATTAAATAATACTCCTCGTTAAAAGAATGCTCTTTTTTTTCAATTTCACGTATTATTTTTTGGTCTCAGCATGACAAATAGAATCTGTAATTTGGCTTAGGTTCACTGCATTTCTTTTTACTGTGGAGTAATTAATGAGTTTCGAACACATATTCAGGCCATAGTATCAGAAACAGCTGTTCCTAGGAAGGCTTCTGGTTCCAAACAAAACTCACTAAAATTCATGGAAGATCAAGAGATAGAGGATTCTTTGAGCATTCTCAATCAGAAACCTGAATGACTGACCCTACTGGCATATCCATGTTATTTCCTCTTCATTCAAGTTCTAGATCTTTTACTCTTGCAACAAACTGTAAAGGTTCCAGCTAAGATGCTGAGAAAACCTCAAAATGTGATCCTAAAGCTTTCAAGAGAGAAAGCAAGGGCACAGAACCTAAAATCTATAAAAATAAGAAATTCAGTTCCTAATCCATGGTTTTAAGCGCCTGAAACCTCAGGACTAGGATACCAGTAGCCTGTATGTAGCTCATGAACACAATTAAATCAAGATCAATAGGAGTATTTATACTTCTTGGCCACCTGCATGGTCAATTCTCTTCATAACCACTAGTATTTTTATGTTTATAGGAGAGCATACCTATCTTTTAAGTCATAATAGTTACTAAAAACACCCAGCACAGAAAGTAAGACTTGCAGTATACTTATTGATATTGAAATTGTACTTAATAATACTGCTTGCCTAAGTTTGAGTCTTAAGAAGCTTTGAAGGAAATCCAAGCAATCCAAGCACAAACTTGGATGGTCTTCTCCTAGAAGTCAGCAGAAGAGTTTACCCTGTGCATGTAAAAGGCTGTAGGCCCTGCCTGCATTCGCAGCTTTACTACTACAGCTTTTATTTTCCCTTTAAGCAGCAAGAAACAGGCATTTCAGCGTGCCTTGTGAAAAGGGCCTTGTAAACTACGCTTTGAAGGCGTTACACAGCAGGGCTCGCAGAGCTCGCAGCCGCGCCCCAGCGCAGGCGCTCCGGCACACGACAGAGACCCAGCACCTCGGTCCCGCCGCGGGCCGGGGCCGCCCCGCCTGCTCCTTCCGCCCTCGCAGCCGCCGTGCCGGCTCGGAGAAGCGATTTGCGAGGCACCAAACAGGGCAAGCCGGCAAGCGGGACGCTGCCAGCACCCTGCTCAGCCAGAAACGCCCGAGACTCTCGGCGGCCGGGCCGGTCAGGAGCCGCGTACTGCGGCCCGGCGGAGCGGCTGCGCAGAGCCGGGTGGCGCGGGGGGCCGCTCGCACCGCCCCCCTCGCACCGCCCCGGACAGGACGCGGGGCGGAGCTGCGGGAAGCGGCAGCCGCGGAGGCTCGTGGCTGCTTTGGCGCCGGGCTAGTAGCGGGGTTGCCGCGATTCTCCGCCCCGCCATCGCTGGCCTCCTGCCCCTCGCCGCCCGGCGCGTCCCGCGCCTCTCCTGCCGCCTCCGCGCAGCCCCGGCGGTGCGAGGCATGAAGCTGAGCAAAGCGCAGTACGATGAGATAGCCCAGTTCCTGGGGCACGTGCAGCCCACCCGGCAGAGCCTGAGGAAGCTGAAGGAGAAGTTTCCTAGGTAAGTGCATCCCGCCTTCCGGCGCGGGGCCCCGGCGGCTCGGACCCCGTTGGCGGCCTGCGGGCTCGCTGCGGCCGGGCGTGGGGCCGCGGGGGCCGCTGCGCCAGCTCCACCCCGTGCCCCCGTCAGGCTCCACACGGTACAAAATCACCAGCACACGCACACTGTCGTCGACGACAAGCGACAACTCGCTGGAGCTGCCGCTGGGAGCAGAGTACTGCTCCGCCCTCCGTGACCTGAAGAGTTAGCACAAAATAAAGAACGCTTCCCCCCGGCGCCCCTGAAACACATCCAAGTGAAACTGTTGGCATCCTTCAGGAGCCTGTTACACACCAAGTAGGTCTGATGTGAATAAAGCCAGGTGTGAAATCCATCCTGCAATACCATTGCGCCTGTTTCTAGGGAGAAGGGATTTCATGGATCCATAATTCTATGCTTGCTGGTGCATTCCAGTTGTAACTGGAAAAGGGATCACCTTTTTACCTATAGCTATTCATGTGCTTCCTTGCCCGAGCTGTTCCAGAATTCCCAAAGACATTTGCAAATCACCATGGGCAATAGGATGGGAAAGTATCCATGGCAGGATGTGCTCCACACACCAATCTTCTTTGCTGAAATTTACTTGCTACCAACTACAACGCAGTTTTAAGGAACTTTGCAAGGTTTTTCACTTGCTTTTTAGATTTGGGGAAAAGATTACTATTGCTGGATTGTACAGGAAAGCAAATTGGGTTATGTGGAGAGAAGAATGGTACTGTTTCTAAAATGACCAGAAACAATACAGAAAAATTTAGGGGGTTAGATACTGTATCTGCTTTGGTGAGAGAGAGAAATTAACAAAACAGAAGATCATTCATATGCTTCCTGAATGAACCTTGCTAGTCTTAACCACAAGTATGGCAGAAGAAACTGACACTGTTTGTAACTTACAGTAAGTGGATAAAGAGCCCACATTAACTTAGGCTTTTAAACTGTCCAGTGAAATCCTTTCCTTTTCAGGAAAGTGTGAGAAAATTGTCCTGTTACAGAGAAGTGGTAATAAAGAATTGTGGTTGGTTCAGGGAGTGCATTGAGTTGCATTTTGGGAACCCAGCTCACCTTGCACAGTACTTCTGCAACTTGGAAAAGCACTTCAGTGCTGATGAAATTAGGAGAGAGTGTTTGTGTATATTTGTGTGTGCATGCATACATACACATCCACATGTTCTCTTTTTCTACTCGCCTTATAAAGTTGTCTTGAAGGAAGATTAGAATTTGGGTTGGTTTTCCAGGTCAGTCACTATTTTTAGGAACCTGCTTCCAAGACAGATCCATAGGCACATGAGTGTTAATCAAATTTTTCTGAAAAAATGGGCTTTTCTGATACATTTTACTTCCCGGTCCACTCACTTGGTGCTGCAAAAGATCCATTGAGTCATCTGTGTCCGAACTTGATGACTCCTGAACAACTATGTGCAACTAACAGTATAGGGTTATTTAGGAAAAGAATTACTTTTTTCTAATGGAGCTGGCTCAAGTGTGGTGAACACTGAGAAGCAGAGGTTAGCTGTAGTAGTTGCTTCCACAATTAAGTGGCTATACTCTTATCTTGTTATTCACATTATGACGTGAGAATGGCCTGTTCTGAATTTTGCTTGTAGATTTCTCCTGAATTTTGTTTGCCCATGCTAGGAGAAGGCTAAAATCTTCTATATGAGCGATGTATTGATGGCTTTTTAAAAAATACCTGTCTTAAGAATATTTTTAGGAGATCTGGATGTCTTCTTTCTGGGAATGTGATATTTCTTTGTTGTCTCTTTGTTTATTTCTCATAGCAGGTCAGATGCAGAAGATAAACAATACATTCCAAGGCCATCACTTTCCTTAGCAGTAAGGAAGGTGTATTGAAATAGATACATGTTAGGATGTGGAAAACAGACATTCTCTATAACCTTTATCCTTAAAACAGGCCAGCTGTAAGCTGCAGAGATTTGTAAACTTGTATGCCATCTTAAAGGGGAGGCTTTTTCAGTGATATGTTTCATAACTGTGGAGTAAGTAAGTTTTTCTTATAATCTGGGAATTCTGTCATTCTCTTCTAGGACAAGAAGGGTCTGACTGGACTTTCTGGCTGGATTTTTTTTTTTTTAATGAAATTAAAGCCCCCCACCCATCTCAATTTTCTAATTCAGTCTTCAAAAAAAAATGTTCCGGAATCTGTCATAGTACCTGCAGCGTGATGAAGGTGTCCATAGCCAGTTTCCCATTATTATATGGTAACAGTTGCTGATTCAAACTGGAGAGTACTAACATCCATAATAGCTGCTTTCACCTTGCACTTTCAGTCTTTCCCCAGGAAGGATTGGTATTCCACTGGCAATGCAATACATAAATTGACAGTTTTCAAATATTTCTGGTTCCTACTGCCTCATAGATCTTGAGAGTCTTTGGATTTCTGCATTAATCTGCTCAGTTTTTTTTCTAAGACTGTCTTATCTCTTGTTTCCTCCCTCAGCTGTTGTATTTCCTGAAGCCTTGCATTTTATGCTCCTAATTTGTATAAAATCTCTTTCATGCTTTGTGAAAGGGCCTACTCTTGTTCTGCAGTTTCTTCCTAAGAATAAGTTGTAATTTCTGGAAACAATTGCCACAGTTAAATGTACAGGTAGCTGCCAACATGACCTGTGGATCTAAATAGCTTTTTAACAGGGTAGTTTGTACTTTACTATAATTGAACTACTTCAGGAGGTGAGAGTATTGTCATGTGACTTATTAATGTCAAAAAGTCAAAATTAAACTGCTCCTCATACTGTTTATAAAAAGCATTGGGAATTCATATATTTTACAACCCTGTAACCTTCCATACAATATGAATTTAGTCTACTTTCCTTAAAATCCAGTTATTTTGCAAAAACTTGGGTATCCAATTGCTGTTCTTTTTCTGTTAATGCTGTGCTTTGTATTTCATACCTGGCAATTCCCAATGTATTATTCAGTTCTTTATTCTTAAGGTATTTGTTACATCCGTAGCAGTTGTCTCCTAACATGTTCCCATTTAGCAGCAGGATATTTAGATGACCTGAGGATTATCAAAATGTGATTTTTGAGCACTAAGCACAATAAATCTCTGCCAATATTGGATCACTGATCCGTAGTTCCTTTGATGTTTTTCATGCATATGCCACTGGACTGATAATTCTGTATATTCAGTGTTGTGCTTTTCTGTTGAAGTGTACCACCTTTTCTGCTTAGTTTCTCACCTAAATTTTTCTATTGGCTAATAATTTGTGGTTTTCTTTGTTACTTTTGTATTATATTCTTCAGCTTTCCCTTCACCTGTGGACTCATGTTCTTCTGAGATGCTATTCTTCTCAATGAGAGCTAATGTCCAAATTGAATGAGCCATTGTAGGACTGGTTTTAGGCCATTGCAGGAAATGTTCTGAGAAAGTTAAAATCTTCCTTTTCAGTGTATGTTTCTCTCTTAAATGGTAGTTAGAGCTGCCCACAGTATAATCTTCTAGATACAAATCATCTAAGCAGTACCTACTTATAGTGACAAGATGTAAGTTAGACCTTTAAAATTCTATTTTTTTTCAAAAACTATTTTAACTTGTCCTTGAAAGTCTAGCTTGTGAGAGTTAAATTCATATCCAAACTGATATTCTAGTACTTCAGTTTAACTGTTTACTCTTTTAGTTGTTTCAGTTCTGTATATGGCAGAATACATTGTTTTTCTCAGAATTTTTTTCTAAAGCTTCTTATCACTAGAACATAATTGACTTATGAGTAGACCCTTCTCAAGTATATACCTTGTACATACTTTCTTGTTCTTCTTTGTTTCCAATTCAGATTGAATATTACAGTTTTCTTGACAGAATCCTTGTCTCAGTTTAAGACCATTTAAAGGGAGCACTCTTAAATTAGTTCTCCTTTGTTTTCATCAATCCCTTTCCAACAATAAGGAGAAACAAAATATGAGTAGATATAAGTGAGAAAAATAAGAGTTTACTAACAAGTGAAACTGCAAAAGGCAAAAATAACAGAAATAGCCACTAGATAGAAATTTGCTAAATCTCACTAATTCCCCCAGAACAAAGAGAGACCCAAAAGGGTGAGCATACCCTTTCCAAGAAGGCCAAGGGTGACTGTAAGGAGAGAAAGGAAAATGGCATCAGACCCTGCCCCCAGGATGGCACCTTTGCAGGCGATCACACAGTCTGGGAGGCAAGGGGAGGGATGGCAGCAAACCCCGGGGAAGGCAGGAGCTTATGGAGTGGATCTAGGGGGCAGAGAAGTGCTGGCATGTGTGGGGTCAGCACCACTGCCTGCCAGACTCTGACCATGTTGGTGCTGATGTCTCCAAACTGTGGGTCTGTTGTGCGGGAGAACCTGGTCTGTCAGCCCTGACATGAGGTGACCAGGCCCCAGCGACTGGCTGGCTTTGCAAAGTTCACTCCAAAATGGTTTTTGATTGTGAAATGCAGTTTTTCCAAGTGGCTACTATTGCAAGCCCAGGAAACAACTGCAAACAACCACCCAAAGTAACCCCTCCAAAGTGGAGCCTCCACTTTCAGCAAATGCTGCCAAGCAGAGAGTTTGTTCCCCACTTCCCAGCTCCAACTTGAAAAGGGACTGCAGCAATGCCCCCTCTGCCCTGCAGTTCCAGTTCTGCATGTGTTGGATCTTAAAAGAAGCCGTAACAATTTTTGGGTATGGATAGATATGGAATACAGTAGCATTTTGGGTTACCCATGACAGTTGTCTTCTGGTCTCTACCAAGCTTTCTAAGGATGTAAGCTTTGGTGAGCCAATTCATTATGATACTATATTGGGGGTTTTTTTTGGTGGGTTTTTTTTCTAGCTTGATTCTGGTCTGAGTGTTTGATTTCCTTGCACCATGTTGTACTTGAGTTGAAGATTCCGGAAACTTTCTTATGGTTCAGTTGTCTCAGTAGCCTTGAACATCTTTTAGTGATTCCAAAACCCATGCTTTTCAAGTTCTTGGACTGAACTGTTGTGGAATGTGTTTCAGTCCATTGAGGAATGCTATATTTTTCCATGGCACAGTTTGTGTAGTCTGTATTGTTTCTCTTCCTTCTTTCAAGTTGTTAGACAAACTTGGTGCCTCTAGCCCAACTTTCCTTTAGGTACCTGCACTTGTATTCTTTTAGAAGAAGCATTAGTTTCTGAAACTATTTAGGTACAAACTGTGTTATAGAGGTCTTCAAAGTGCTAGGGTTTCAAAGTATCAGCTACTTTTATCAGCTTACTTTTACCAGCTGCTATGTGCAGTTCATCACTTTTGTGCATCTATTCAAAAAGTACCATCCTGTTTGTGTCCCTTGTGTGAAAACTTACTTCCATGTGGTCAGGAGGAGCTTTTCTCACAGCAGAAAGATAAGGGTACCTGGCATAAATGTGAGAGAGGTACTTCTTAAAATTTTTCTTTTTTTTTTTTTCCCCTGTAAGCAGGAGGAAAATGTGATGCACAGCTTCATATTGATATACTTGAGTATGGCTATTTGGTTTTAATGTGTGTAACTTCATATTTGATTATTGGAATGCACACACTCTGTTCCCACAGCATATTAAGGGATGCACATTCCTCTACATTGATGACCGCTGCTCTTCATTACATAGTATCACTTCAGCTTTCCCGCACATTTTCAGTAATCTTGTTGCTCTTTCTCCAAATTATTGATAGCTTTATTAAATGCAACTGGGCCTGGAAAGCATCTCAGCAAGATTTTAATTTTAAAAAAATGTATCTGCACAGTAATATGTTACAGTGTAAGTTGGAAAAAATAATCTGTTTATTATCTGCTCCATTTTTCACTTTCTCTGTGGTGATTCATATTGAAAAAAAAGGCCCTAAATAAGTTTAAATGTATGGTATGAAAGCTATTTCTTTTACCAGCCGCTTAAGACTGAGGAAGCATTTTTTCTTCCTCTTTTCCAGTGTCATTGTTGCCTGTTGTTTTGTTTTTTAGAGTTGGGGTGGATAGGCTTCTCATTTTCCTCTTGAAGCCAATTTTATATACAAGGCAATATGTTGCTTCTTTGTGAATAATTTTATTCTGCTTTCATGAAGTTGCTTAGATTGTCAAGCAATACTGATGAGCCCATGATGGTTGTGATGAGAAGCAGGAGGGTGGAACTGCTCTTCTCTTTCATCCTCCCTTTTTCTTTTTTCTTTCCAATTCTGTGTTCTGGTGTCTGGAGCCTGCAGATTGAGTTGAGGTGGTAGGAGAATTCTTCATGCTTTGCTCTAGTGCTCTTTGGTGCAGCTCTTAGCCGGGAAGGCAGATTGGCAGTGAGACTCATGAGCAGAGGGCAGATAGCTGCCTCCATCCCTCGCAGAGTTCGAGGCTCTGAACTCAGGCACAGGATTATTAGACAGGTTGTATTTATGAGCAGGCAGCCTACTGCTGTGTGACACTTCAGTTGTGCTCTCTTCTGCCTAGAAATGTTCTTGTCATAGCAAACCCAACATTATTCTTGTAACTTCTCCTCCTCTCTCTGCTCTTCTGAATAGTTGATTAATTATGTTGAAAAGCAGAAGAACTAGGCTATTTTTCATTACTCTGCAAACACTAATCTAGCACATCTTATTTAGAACGTTACCTTTGTGCATATGAGGGCTAGAAACGTACTCTGAAAAAAAAAGTTTAAAGGTGCATTTTAAACTCCCTTTTTCTATATTCTCAGTATTTAGCAATGATATAAATTTATGCTCTGCCTATATATAAATGATCTCATAATGTGGCAAATACATTGTACCACTGTACTGTATTTAAATGTTCTGGACAATTTAATGAGAGTATCAATGAAGCAGTAGAATTTTCAAACTTTTATACTTCCTTCTCTTATTTAGATTTCAGAGTAAACAAAGATTGACAAGGAGTTTGTTTTTGTCTACCCCATGTAACAAAAAACCTAATATAATTTAAAATTTGTTATGTACTTGAAGCTGCTGTAAACCTCACAGGTAAACAGATTGATAAGAGATAAGAAAGAGGTCTTGGATTATTAATTGAAAAGAGAATTGGCAATATACAAGTTTCAAGAAGTGATGCACAATAAAATGTAGCATATTTTAAATAATCCTAAAATGAAATAAAAAATTAACTGTGCAGAGTAATTATGTGAACAACTGATAATATTCCCTTCGGAAGGATGTACTTGTTATTTGAGCCCTTGGTAGAAAATCTAGTATATCACAGCTTTGATAGGCTGAAGCAGTGGGTGGTTTCTCTTTTCACTTAATTATCAGTGAACAAGCCTTAAAGGACTTGTAAATGCATGGATTTGGTATGACTTGTTAACAAACTGTTTGCTAGTGCTATGACCCAAAATAGGAAGGATGCCAATCCTCTCCTGTAATCTGAAGTATTGTGTGAAAGAAATCAACAATATTAGTGTATACTTCAGAAAAACTATCTCCTTTATTATTCATCAAATTAAACAGAATATACTGACTTAAAAGTTAGATATTGATAGCAGTGGGAGGTTTCAGAGTAGAATGGAAAATATGGTTTTGCTCACATTTGTGGCTTTCCCGACACCAACAGACAGGTATTAGGGAGAAAACTTCCACTGGCACGTGTAAATACTAGATTTTCAGGACATGGGTGCTTTATTTTTTTTTTGAGAGATAGGAGTTTTTTTGAGTTGTTTGTGTGTTACCTATTAATAGAAAAGTAGGTGTAATATATAAGTGTGTGTCAGCGTGAAAGTTAATTTTGAAGGAAGTCCATTGTAGTTTTCTGTCACATTTTTTATAGGTGTAACTTCTTCCTTACACGCACTCCTACATATGTTGTCCATCCTAGCGAAATACAAACCTATTCTAATCATTAGTCTTGAAATTTTGTTTGAAATACAAGAAAAAATTAAAGGTTTTTTTACTGAATTCTTGAGTACTGATAAATCTCTTTCTTCTCTCTTAATATTTCCCCCTTCCAGTTTGTGAAGTGCTACCATGTGGGAGTACATTTCTTTTCATAAAAAAAAAAATTACATAGAACAGGACTTATTACACTTGTGACATTCATTTTGGCTGAGTAAAGGGAAACCTTTTTTGGCCTTGAGGAATTTATACAAACCACTTAGAAGCCAATCCTATATCCTTTGAAGATCTGATGGTGAAATACAATGATTGGAGGGGGCCTTTTAAAGCAGATGTGGAAATTAGTTCCCTATAATTTGAAAATGCATTCTGAGTCTGTTGGAGATGTGTGTTAAGTGCTTTTGTTTAATTCAGAAGAAAATAAATAAAAAGAGAAAAAAAGAAGCAGAAAAAATACAGAGAAAAGAGAAAACAAAAGGAAGAGAAAAATATAGACGAGGGGAAAAGAGGTAAAATGCAAGAGAAAAAATAAAATGGAGAAAAAGAGAGAAAAGAAAACAGAAAAAGAGCAGAAGAAGATTTAAAAGAAAAAGGGAAAAGAAAAGAAAAAAGAAAATCATATGTCAAAGCTGGGAGAATGGTCTTGGTCACCATGTACACTACTGTGTTGCTTTGTAGGGTTTAATTTTGTTGTACTTTCTGATACCTCTTAAATTCCATGGATGTGATAAACACCAGTAGGATAGGAATGTAAGTCTTGTGGCATAGTCTTTTTCTAAGTATTCCATTCTAAAGCAAGCTTGGTGTCATCAGACAGACCAGCAGATGTCTGTAGATTTAAAGGCAAGATTATGGTGGCTGGTAAGGAAGGATGAAGTGGAAGTTTTAACACTGACCATACGTGCTTTTTAATTGACTTGTGGATTTTAGGATACCATTATATTAATGTTGCTTGTATTTAAGGAATATTGTGATAGAAATGGTAATTCTTGATTGTATCTTAGAAACAGTTCAATAACGTATCATTCTTCTGAAGCCTGCAAACAAGTCTAGGCTTGAGTTTTATGAGCGTAGGGGATTTGCTACATCAGAATGGAAAATATTTTATTAATGCGTTGTTTTTTGGACAGTCATATTCTGAGCTATATTACAATGCACGATAAATTGCTGAATACACTGTCTGCTGAATATGACCTCACCATGAAAAATTTGATGCATTAGAGTAGGAAAGGTTGGAATATATCAACCTTAGCTGACAAGGGACTTTGAATTTTGACCTAACACAGATGACCTTTGTGTGCAATAAAAGTGAGTTTAATCTCCAGGTCAAGGTTGAGGTGAACGGTAGGGCAATGTGGATTGGTTTGTACTTGCTATGTCTGGATCACACCTAGCATGCAAAGAAATCCAAGGTCTTTGCACTTCAGAATAACCAAATGCTTGTTTACCTAAACTTTACTCATATACCACCTTTAAAAAGTTGTGGTACTGTAGACAGTAAACTCATCAGCAGCTGTGGACTATTTCGTTTGAAGTTCAGTGTTCTAAAATAAGAGGCATGAGGCATGTATATTCTGCTCCTATAGATCACCGAATAGGTAAATAAAATTTCTCCTCTAGCGCATTGAAGAAAGGCTGTTCATGATACTGCCTTGCTATGAAAAGGGTGAAATCTAGAAGCTTTGCTTCCTTGACAGCTAGCCTGTCTTTTGAACATTGGAAAGTTTATTCCTAAGTGTCTTACGGATTTAAGAGGAATGTAATTGAGAGCGTTCTGGTCCATTTCACTAGGCAAATACAAAGAAAACAGGTCCTTTTGAGCACTTCGTTCCTGTAAAAGGTATTCGATCAGAAAAGCTAAGTTACAAAATGGTTTGGGGGTTGTCTAGGTTACATAATAACGACATATAGATGAATTTAAATAAAATATTGTCGTATTTATAGTAGTCACAAACAAAATCCATCTTTTTAACTGGCTTGTGTTCTAGAAGTGCTATTTCACTGACATACCAAAGGTATGTTTGCTGAATACTTTACACATAGAGGAGTGGTAGCAGTGGTGCTGTTGGAAGGAGAGAGTTCTCTTTAAATCAGCCAGGGGGAAAGAAAAAAAAAGTTTGAGACTAATGGAAAGAACCTCTACTCCTTTAATAGAGCCTGCAAAATATATTCTCCAGGACTGATCAGCTCTGAAGGCTCTAGAGGTTTGATGATTGGAATGGCAGGAAATCACGCTTTCAGGACATAACGAATTGACTAGGCCATCCATCATTTGTTAGCATGCGCTGAAACACTGGGTTTGTGTGCAGAGGTCTGTGATTTAGTAAATACTTGGGAGATGAATAGAGCTTACACACAAGAGAAGATATTGCTGTCCTTCAGCAGCCTTAGACACAGATCCCTGCTGAGAAGGCCGTCTGACAGCAGCTCATCAGTAACTGGTCTGTCACAGTCAGTGATGCCCACCAGCCATCCCCAGTATATTAAATGCATTTTTAATATCTGCTTCAGTAGATTTAATGAAGAAAATTTAGTTTCCATACTCTGATCACTGCTTTCTCAAGTGTTTTAAAGCATTGAGTGAAGCACTTCCAAGAAAGGAACTGTGCTGATAACAAGAGAGTTCATTGAAAATCAGAATGAAACAGGGGTGTTATTATTTCCTTAAAGCAAAACAAAAATGTTTTGAAAAAGCAGTGATGATCTTAGAAACAATTGACCCTCCTGCAGAGGGACCTTATGCAGCAGGCTGGACAGCAGCAGAGATGCAGGGCTGGGAAAGGTGTTTGCACAGTGGTTCTATTTAGTGTGGCAGAGCTTGCCAAAAGGCGAAATTGCATTTCTTATGCTCTCATGTGTCAGTACCAGAATCAGATCATCATTCTGTCTGGCTTTCAGGGTCCAGAGAGGAGGGTGGCTATGAATGGAAGTAATGGAATAGATCAAGTTTTTTATTGCTAGCATAGATTTTGTTTTGGTTTTGGCATTTTTGCAAGTGATGCTTTTGGTGAAAATAATTGTAGTGTTAAATGGTATTATATAAACTGATATAAGAAACAAATAATAGGACAGAGTGGAAAATAAAGCTGCTGTTTTTATAACCTGGAAGTCTCATTGAGAGTTATCCAATATTGATATTCTGTGTGTAAGGATTGTACAGAATTATTTTTTAACTTCATGGCAAATGCTAAGATCTTCTGCTGTCCATACATATAGATAAACTTCATAGTTACTTGATTTTTCTTCGAACTTTCAGAGAAAACTTCTGTTTACATAAAAGCAAATAAGTTGATTTTCATTTTCTATGAGATTCAGTGCTTATGATATTTACTTCAAGACAGCAAGGCAATCAATTTGATTTGGTTGCAAACTTCTATTTGAAACATTGACTTCTTGAGCTTTTTCTCTCTCAGGAATCCATTCTGTGTTTACAGAAGAGAAAGCAAGTCCTGAATGTGACCTATAAATTTGATTCTTGTATGTGTCAAAACAGTAATGTATTAAATGCATATTATTATAAAAATTTAAGAAGTGTCCTAAATGCTTACATTTTTATAACGCACAACATATCAAATAATACATTTTCTTGTTAGCATCTGTTTGCTGTCGTTGTCAGGACCCATGATTTATTACTTAAATTAATGACTACAACCATTTTGGTGCTGATATATGCCCTTATGGCTTATCGCATCACTTTAAAGAGCAGCATATATACTTCTACAAGAGTAAATTTTAAATTGTTCATTTCTTTAAGTTCCTGGTGAAAGTAACACTTGTCTCTGCAATGTGAAAGTCTCAGAAGCTTGAATTACACTCTAAACTGAATGAAATAATGCTAAGGATTAATTTCTGTAAGAAAATGCATTAGAGGAACTGATCCTAATAAAATTGTCTTCTAAGACAAGCTTGATAGAATATTGTTACCAGCAAAAATCAACAACATTGAAAGAGAAATGGAAAGGTAATACTTTGTGTTCTTCTGATCAGGTGTTGGTTAAAAGCCTTGTTCATGTTTTTGTTTGACTAGTTGGTACTGTACAAGTAGATTTCAAACTCCCATAACATGCTCTGTCATTAGTTTTCAGCTTGTATCTTATGAAGTCCTTGTTGTCCATGGACTTCAAATGAGGAATTCAAAGTAAATTAATTTCTTGTCAAAAGGATTAAATTTGCCAAACAGGAACCTGTCTGTCATGGGAAAAACATTACGGTTTGCGAACAACTTAGGATAAAACTTCTGTTTATAAGCAACTAAAGCATTTTTACATATCTTATGCTTTATTTTGATACAACCTGTTTTAAAATTCTTGTGTCCACAACATTTTGAGTAATGGTAATGATAAAGAGATAGTATCCCTTCCGTTGCACACACCAGGATATCAAGTAGCCTAATTAATAGTAACAGTCCCATTGCTTTGTACCAGAGAATTGTTGAACTTCACTATCTTGCTTTATCCTTTTCATCTGAATAGAATGTTAAGAAGTATTGCTGTCTATCCAAATGTGGAAAAAGGCTTCAGATCAGGATGTTGTGCTGAAGAGGACTACATTGTTTGGGAGATTGTCCTCTATTTGCATATCTATATTTAGGCCTTCGAAATCTTGGAAACATTTGATGGCCTAGTTTCTCATATACCTCTAGAAACTTCAATACTGAATAAAAATGTCCTAAGGTACCACACATTATTCCTTCACAGAAAGCAAAATGTTGTCAAATATTCCTTCGAACAAGACCTGTGTGATAGCAAATGTAATCTCTTACACAACACAGCCTGTCTGAAACCATTTCAATGGCAACATAGAAACTGTGACCAGGATGGAAGTAATACTCACTCCTGTGACTGAACTACTATAAAGGGTCTTTTGGAGTTCCCTGTTGTTAATTGAGGACATAGACAACAATAAAGACATCACGTACCTCTCTTTCTATTTGTGGTTGGCTGGGAGATGGCAGAACTTCTTATGAGTCCTCTGTTGATACTGGTAGCATCCGGTCCTTTATTGCATCTCTTCTGCAGAATACAGATGCTCATTTGGAGACTACAACTCGCAGAGGGTACAGTAACTAATAGGCAGAGAGTGAGTGTACATTCCTATATATGAAATGGCTATTGAACATTAGCCATTTATGACATTAATATAAAATGCATGTTGTAAATGCAGTTCTCCTTTCATTTTCAACACAGCTGAGCAATATGTCCTCCTAGACAAGTGCATTTTCTTAGGGTGCACAAAATACAAAAAGAAAAAAAAAATTGAAAGCTTGATCTCTGGTTGTTACAGAGCTTAAAAAGGAAAATCTGCTTTGACCAGGTGGCAGGTACTCCAGTAAGCCAAGCAAGTTCCAGCCCAAATGGAGTTCAATGACATTATTGCAATGAGTGATCTAACACAGGAATATGTTTTCCTTTGTCCTGTTATTAGGAACAGGAGAATCTAATTGTTGACCAAAACCAGTAAGTTTTTCTATCTATACATTTTTTATCTCACTTGTATTTTGTTCCTTTGACATCTGTGGTCTGAGAAAGAAAGGAAAATGGTTCTTTATGGAATAAATGCATGGTTTCAGTCTAAATATTTTCCTAGCCATATCTGTCTGCTTGATATGTCATCTAAGTGCTGAGCATTTTTTTCCAAACAAATTCCATTGGTTGCCCAAGAACTATTATTCACAGGCTTCTTGCTTGCACTTTTTGTTTTAATTTACTATTTAGACACAGACCTCGACAGTGACAGACGATCATTCTTACACATTGTTATTTTTTGTGGTTTCAAGGTTTCTGGGTAGAGAATTTTGTCCATTTATCTGCAATAGATGCCTGTCATTCTAACGTTTTAAATCACAGTAATATAAAGATAATATTCAAATGTTTCAGCTAATGTGTAGAAATGAATATATTTTTATGTAGACAGGTCAGCATGTATCATGTTACTTGTGTTAGTTTGTTTTGTAATTCTTAGCTCTTTAGTTATGTTTGTCAAGGATATCTCTTTCTCTGTGGAACTTTGCATTAGTAGATCAGGATATTTACTGAAATAACCAGTTGAAATTATTAAAATATGCAGTGGAAAGCAGTGTGCTTAGTTTAATGTGCTTCTGAATATTAAATGCAAGTAAAATGTTATATAGGTATGAAGCCAATTGTTATAGTATATGACGCAATAGCTGTGTAAACCCTAACCTCGTAATTTTGCAAGTTCTACTTTATCATGTAGCTGTAAAAGGCAATCAAAATAAATCACGGAAGATGAAGAAATATTTTCTAGGGCTTTCTATGCGCTTTCAGAAGTGGCGCTTGATCCATGAAATTTTAGTAAGCATATTAAATAATACAATATGATGTGCAACGTGTCAGGTCTGATAAATTATTTTGTATAGGACATTTATACAACATATGGTGAGCTGCTATGTGAACAGCTTAATGACTAAATTATGTTAATCTTTCATGCCATATTTACTTTTCATTTAAGAAAAGGCATTTTCAAATTTTTATTTTACTTTTTTGATCATGTCTAGATATAAGAAAGGTGTAGGTCATCTCTGAGAAGCCGTGACAGTGATCCAAGGTTCCTCAGCTGTGCAGTGTACATAACACAGATGTTGGGAGAGTCATCTGTCAGCTATGCCTCTCCTATGGAGTTAAAGTTCTAGGGGGAAAAGAATTCGACACAGTGCTGTCACTGTTACATTTTCACAATAGAAGAGCATGCAAATAGTCAACCTCCTGCTTAGCAGTAGTGCCCTGTCTAATGTCTGTGCTGGTTAGAATAAAAAAATAGTGGGTGCATCTAGGGCTCATAGATCTGACAAAGGTCATGCTATGCTGGGCATTTGAATTGGAAATTGTCTGGACTTAGATTTTATAAAGCTCCCACTGTTGTCGGGGAAAATTTCAGCAGGGTTTTGTCCCTAGAGAGGCCTCTTAGGCCCTTTTCTGTCCTATGAATGAATTTAGATGTGAGGGTTTCTCTTGCCTTAAAACTGTTAAGTTCATTTTGCATACATCCCTGGAGAGAAAAACTGGCAGATGCTTTTGTCTTGGAAGTGTTTAAAAGAAAACTGCAGAACAGGAACAAGGGAGAGAAGGGGCCCTGCGTGGAGTCCCAGAACATTTTGGAAATGGCCAATATGCAGTTTTCATCAGTACTAAGGCGGGGCGCAATATGGTGCCTGTAGCTCACTAGGGAATATGAATGTTGATTAAGCATACTCCCAGGCTTTGAAATCCTGAAAGCAGTGTCAGAATAATGGATGTTGAGCAAATGTCAAGCATTTGTTAATTTCTCTGTTATTTGGAGTTTATCTACCATGATCAATCAAATAAACTAGTGCTTCTCTGTTGTGGCATGTGTCATTGATATGGTGATTAGGTGGATAGAGAGGCCTTCTGCCTTTTTTTTTTTTTTTTTAAATCCAGGTAACAGATTACATATGAACAGCCATAACTTTAAGTTAAGTATTTCTTTACAGTTGGTTTAGTGGAAAGAAGTGCATTAACAAAATACTTTGGGAGTACAGAGAGACAAAAAATGTTTGCATATCTGCTGTGATAAAAATCACATTCATGCCATTTTTTTCCACTTTTGGCCTTAAAATTTTACTGTCATAAGGAAGGAGAAATTACTTTTAAATAAAAGTTGATAGAGGGATCTTTTACTTATTCTTAGCAGGATAAGTTTGAAAACAAAGGATATCCACCTCAAAGTACTAATTTATGGCTTAGCTGCCTTCTTCACTCTAAATCTTTTGTTTCTAAAAGCTAGAAACTTGATCTCGGCATCCTCTTATTGATACTCTTTAGTTAAAAATAGAGATTTCTTTTATAAGAATATATACTCTCTTATAACATATGTCATGTATAATGTATATATATAAATTGTTAGTTACTCACTAATGTACAGACATGTAAACAGTCCAGAATATTTCTCTTTCTCAATTTTCACTATTTTCTGAAGTCCTAATTTTGTTAGTTTGCCACTCTTAGAAATTAGGTTACATATAAAGACCTGATATTTGAATGTGAAGAACAAATTAAGATTAATGTGAAAGAGAGGGCGGCTCTGTGGCCTTTGCTGCTTTACTTTAATATATTAAAACTTCAAAATATGAGAGGGTAGGTTTGGATGTGTTTTGTGAGGCATATTCAAAAGCTACCTGAAGGGTATTATCAGTCAAATTTCAATGAATTCCAGTGAAGTTTATTTAACACCCTTCTTCATTGATTTTTTTTTTTTAACTTTAGTCCTTATGGTCTTAATATAAAGATGGTAATGTGTATTTTTACTATGTTTTTGGTAAGTCATAAAAATTTAGGAAGTGTCAGTGAGCCATATTACTTGATGCATGCTGAGGTCATCTTCAATGTATTTTAACAGAGAACTTATGGTTCTTCCTTGTTCTTCCACATTTGTCAAAGTCTCTCGTTTTTCTCATTTTATCAAAACTGGTGAAATTTTGGTGCTTTGTGAAGGTGATGCTGTATAGTCAATCTAATTGATTGTTTATATCAAAGATGGTTCTGTTCCATTAGTGTTCCATTAGATTCTGTTCCACGGAGTAAGAGTTCTGGAAAGCCAGCTTTTCCTGAGTGGCACTGTGGGAAACAAAGCTTATAGTCATTGTATGTATTTTCAGGGCAAAATATAAGGAACACCAGAAAAATCCTCTGGAGAGGGGAGGAAGGGAAAGGAAAAGCCTGTTGATAGGAGTGGAAATCTGGGTTAGAGAAGTTTTAGGATACACTAATATAATGTTGTGATCAGCTCTTGTGATGTTCCCTTCATATTGCCTGCCAGTTTTAGGTGGACAGCGTTTTTAAAAAGACAGTGCTGGAAGAACACTAGTAAAAAGAAATATCTGGATTTCCTTCTTGTGTATTTCTGCAATCTTTCCAAGGGTAAGTAAGTAGTGGCATTAAATTACTTTGATCCCTCTATGGCATAATAAGCTGTATCCCTGGGACTGAAAGTAGGCTTTGTAAATATCTGCATGCATAGTACAACCACTTGGATATACAAGACACAGTACTGCATTGTTGGGTAGGTAGACAATATTTGCTATCTTTTTATTTCCTGTTTTGTCCTATAATTGTATATAGCTTAAAAAATTGTCCCTTTTAAAAATTATAAACAATGTCTAGGGCTGTAAAATCTCAAGGGAACTAGCTATAAATGGATTCATTTCTTGCCTTAAATCTACATAATAACCAAATCGGGAATTTACCAAAAACTATCACTTCTATATCATCCGTGTTTGATTCTTGAAATTTTATCCTGAATATATTTTAGGTTATATCCTGAATGGGAAACATCAATAAGATCCTGACTTGTTTAAGGAATTAACAGTTTTGATTGGATAACTGGTAGCTTTTTTGACTTAAGATGTCCACTTTTTACCCTGGAGAAACCTATGCAACAGTGTGTGTGCTTGACATGTGATGCATGCAAATGCTAAATACAGTAGCAGCATGAGGCAAGTGTCATTAACAGTAATTTATGTAATGAAAGCCACCTGGCTGTCTTTGTAATTAATTGCTTGTAAATAATAAATTTTAAATGTAGTTTATAGTTTTCTAAATTTGATTATATATTTTTAAGAGCAAATTGTTTAAGGGTGTTTAGGGATTTATTTAGTTCAGCACATACATGCTTTTTACATGCAAGCTAATTTTTTAATACAAAATGAACAATCTAATTAGCTCTGAATTGCCATTCATTCATAAAAATAGTTTCTAAACTTAAACACCTAACTTGTACAGGACAAATATGGTTTGGTTGAAAAAGAAGGTTATAAAGTAGAATTGTTTTCCCCTTTGTCCCCAGTAAGTAAATTTGAGATTGAAGGTTTGAAAAACTTGCCTTAACTTCTGATCTATTTCTTCTCCTGGGCATAAGAGGAAGTAGCATGATAGACTAATCCAGATAAAATGAGGGGATGAATATGAAATAAATATTTCAAATATTGCTTTCCAGTAATAGCCTGCTGAGTATATTTTCAATGTGTGGACCTTGGCCCTATCAGTAGGGCAGATAAGAAACATCACATAAGGAACTATTTTAGTGTATTTTTGTCTAATGGTTCAACGTTTAGATTGTGCTACTAAGATAAAGGTGTCAAACTTGCAAACATTTTTTTGGTCCAGTCTTAACTGAAGTAAATTGAAATAAAGTGTGGATGATGTACAGTCAAGTGCAAGTGAGGAGTTCACAGATGTTTTGCCTTTTTCCTCAGACTGTGGTATGCTGCTGTATGCCTCTGCTTTGGGATGTTTACTGATTCTTTCCTGGATATTAAAAAATTTCTTGCTAAGTAACTTGGGGTAGTTGAAATCATGGACATAGCAAATCATCTACTTTTGTTAGTCTCTAGCATTGGGGTTTTTTAAATTTAATTTTCTAAAAAAATTTAATGGTAGAGTTAAAAGCAGAATTCTTGAGAATACTAGGAAATGGAGACGTGGTGAACAGGTACCAAGGTTATCAAGGTGTATGTGGAGACAACCCCTATTTGCCTCCTATCAGTTTCTTTTGTCGGTGGATTCCCTGATTAGATACTTAAAGGGTACCAGACAAATTCTGCTGTCTGTAAGGCGAGGACATTCAGTAGTCATTGAAGCCTAATGTCAGAATATTTGGGAGTTTTAATTTCACATTTTACCACAATGTATTTCTTAATCCCATATTGTGAATATATATTGTTCTTTATTACATCTGAAAATATTTTTCAGTTTGAAAATTTGACTTTGCAAAATAGTTTTATATTTTAATGGAAGAGACTTGAAACATTGGTGAAATAGTATTAACTTACAGTGGTCTCTGTGTGGGTTGGGCATTGGAACAGGTTCCAAAAGTTCATGCAACAAGCATTGTTTAATTTCAGAAAGAAATTAGAACAATATCCTATTCAAATTACTGTCTATTTTCACAACTTGTTTACTAAGATTATAAGGCTGAAAAAGTAGTTTCTTTTTGTATGGACTCACTGCTCTTCTATTGCTGTGTTTTTTTAGCATGCTAAGTATTTATCCACTGTTAAAGCACGATGCTGTTCTTCTCATCATAACCATATATATGTGAATGGAGAACCAGCATTTTTGTTCTTCTCTTTTCAGGTTGGGAGAATGATCATAAATACTTCATAATCATTTGAATATGGTGTATTTTTAGTTGCACTTATTGCTGTTGGAAGTCAGATTTTTGTGGTATGGGTGAAAGAAGGTGTAATTTATCTCTGCAAAGAGCTAGCATTATTTTGGGATCATTGCCTGTATTGGTTATTTGTACTTGCCACTGCAGCTTATTTTTTTCACATCTGATACAGATTGTTCATAGTCTGTAGTTGTTTTAAAATATATTAGTTGTTACAAGAGACACCAAAAAATTAAGTGTCTACGGGAAGAATTGGTGCTCTGTTCTTAAAGGAACTTCTAAGTCTTCCTAAATGAAAAATCAAACAGTATCTAATACTGGCAATTTTCCTCTGTCTGCTGCTAGAACTTATTGGGCAACTAGGTCAGACATTATTAAAGTTCAAGTGGCCCAGTGGGAAAAGTAATGGCCTTACGCTACTATGAATTTTAAATGCTGCCATTTCTATGTATTGCACCATCATCTGTTCTCGCACATCACTAAATTGTATAGAAGTTGTGGGACCAACCAGTGTCAAGGTCATAGAAGTGATGACTCTTCTCAAGTAGCCTTTGCTGAGCTTTGTCATACGGTTATACTCATAACCCTGGCTATAGGCAGCAAAGTTGTATGCACATGCCTGAATTTAACCTTTTTATTACCATTGAATAGTGCAAGCCTGCAATGCAGGATATCTTTCTCCCCAGAATCTTTACTTTGGGTTTTATTTTTGATCCTGCCAAAGATATGAAATTGACTTTGAGGTAAAGGCAATTTTTAGGGATCTGTATTTAAGTCTTTTGAGTTGAGCTGTTGTACAGCTTACTGAACTGGATATCAAAGAATTTTAAAATTGACTAATGCTATTTTTCTTCAGATGAGCTTGAATTTCATGTTGATTTTAAATGTAATTGTACTATGTCTAAAATGTATACATCATCACATATTTCTTGTCTCATATATATGTATATCTACACACAGAGCATAACAATAACAACAATAATGATAATGATCACAATAATAATAATAAATTTGTAATGGGAGTATTTCCTCCACAGAACTGTATTGACTTGATAGTTTCCAAAGGAGTAGCTACCAATAGCTGCTTGATTGTATGGAAGGCTTCTTACACAGAAATAATAAAACTGTGGTTTTTTGTATTCCAGACTTGAACTGTTGTAGCTGGAAAGTTTGGAAGATGTCCACTTTATAGAAGTTAGCATATTGTAATTAAAGACTTAGATACTTCTGTGTTACTTAGTAAGTCTAATTCAAACTCACCTATTGATTTAAAAATATTCACACAAATGTATATAGACAAGTATATTGATTTAACTTAATTTGGTAATTCACTGACTTCTGATAAATCATTGGTAGATTTGTGAATGATAAAAGTACAAATGTTTACACAGAAATACTCTGCTTTTTGAGAATTTTCATTAGAGAAGTGACCACAGTCATATTAAACTATAAGAAAGATTGTAGTACAAGAGGCTACAGTGAAGGAAAATTAAAGCTGTAACTATTCTAGTGGTTAATATGCTTCCTTTGTTCCATGTTCTTCAGTGCCTGCATGCATATAGGCGTAACAGTTCCCAAGCTTTGGATAGGCCTTTGGTATTCCTGAGCCTTCCTGGATTCTGTTGTGGAATCATTCACCCTGCTAAGAAGCCTTTTTGTTGTCTGGACAGTCCTGACACATGGAAGAAATTCTGAGAATCCACTAGTTGTCACATCCTCTCAGGTGGGAAGTTGACCGTCAGACTGGCATTGGGTCATTTACAGGTGTAACTAAACTGTGGGCTTGCTGCCCACATCCTGCAGTTCTGGGAAGCCACTGAGGCTGTATGCATCCATGCATGTTATGCATTTGAAGCAATGCTGCTAGATCTTTTTGAAAGCCATTACTGACAGAGTCTTTACAAATTAGAGTAGACTGGTTAGCATGTGATAAGTGGTATAAACATTGCTTCCTTTAGGATTCCCTGTTCCAAATCATTTGCAGTATGGAAGACGAGAGTTTGGCTGTTTGGATTTCTTTCATGTCTTTAGTAGAGTAACAGGAAAAATGTGTTTCAGACACATGCTTTGAAACTTCAAGATAGATGTGAGGAGAATTCCCCTTTCACCACGAGTCTTTTAAATTTGTTGGATTTATATCTTTCTTTCCTCACTTAGATTTTAAATCTGGTGTGGCAGCACCACACAGTTCTAGCCCTGTTACTTTTACTTTAATGCTCAATATTGTATCTTTAAAAGTATTTTAGTATACATGGAAAAGTATTTAGTATATTTAGTATACATGGAAAAGGGAAGTTCTTTTTAGTTAAAAAAAATGAGGGACTCTTGCTATCTACTTCAGAATATATCATGAAAGATATGAGTAGCACTGCATACTCACTAGAGACTGTGGAAGGAAATAAACAATTTTCCCCCTTACTTGAATTCCTGCTGTAGCTAAGTGGCAGTCTATGTTCTTCAGCAAGAAGATTTGACACTGCAGCTTTGGGATTTCACATATGACAGCTTCTGAATTTTGGAAACACAGCTTCTGCCCCTATACTCAATTTTTTAGCCAATATATTTATCACTTTAATAAGGTGGAATGTTCCATTATGTGAAAATGAAACAATGAAGCTATTCTGTTTATATATAACATATTTGTCTTATGGACTGTGCTTTCCCCCCTGCTTGTCTCCACTTGTGTGAATACTTTTGGATTCGATACTGCAGTTCATATTTACTCTTGATTTGGTTTTTTGTTTTTTGTTTATTTTACAGATCTCTCTATATACTCTTCTTTTGTTCCATGGTGAAATACATTAAATATAAAACTGATTTTTCAGTCTTCCTACTTTAGGCAACAAATGTGGAGTTAAAAGTGAGGAAAAGGAAACTCATTCTCTAATATGAAACAAGTGAAAACTTGGTTTGCACCTACAAATCCATGTTTTCAGTAATCTCAGAAAATAAAGTAAAAAACCAATAAGTTTTATCTTATCTGTAAAGAATTCATTATTTGCAAGGGCTGATAATAAAATATTTGCTTCGCATTTGTTTTGCTTGGATTTTCTCCTGGTGAGGCTTAAGTAAGTAGCAAATACTAAGCTGGACAGCACTGCAAATCTTGGCTGCATCTGCAATTCTGTTTTGTTAAGATGATGGTCTGGTACAATTAAATTGCTTTCATCATTACTACATGCTTCTTAGCCAAAGTTCTGTATCTACTCTAGTTACGAAGCACTAAACTGTACATAAGAAGTAGTAACTTATCTGTTACTACTTTATCTATGAATAATCATTGCAAACCAGAACATTTCTGAAACACTTTCCAGGGATTATAGCATTCCTTGTCTACCAAATTCTAAGATTCATTAGAAGAGAATGGTCTAAATTTTATTCTTACATAGTAATTGACCAGAATACATATTCTTTTCCCAGCACCAAATTTGCAGTTTTCTTTCTAAGCTTGACTGGTATTTCAATTCTTAGAGACAATTTCTCTTATCCCTTTTTCTGGACTGACTTGGGCATCCCATTCTAAATGTTGGATTTGTGTATTAGAAATAACATTGATAATTGTAATACTGGGGTTTTTTTTATGGCAGGCATATTTTTATATCTTTATATGCTTGGAACCTAGAAATTATAATTCATGTTATAAAATAAAAGTAATTTTATCTTTTAAAAAATGGGCATTTTTGGCGAATTTTAGATTTCACAGTTTTCTGCTCAAATCCACTTATATATTGACAAGAGCTTATATATTGACATCAGGCATTCAGATGGAAGTATGCCACTGACATCAACGCAGAGTAACAAAAGGTGAATTGGCCTCATTGTGGATGCCAGTGTACAAGAAAAAGAGGATATTTTAAGAGCAAGGCTGGATGCTTTGAACAGAGCTCTGGGAATTAGATTCATTACTATCTGGAATTGCAGAAGAAAACGTTTCCATGAAAGTTGTCACCACAGAACTTAAGAGAAAAGTTTGCTTATTTCCCTGGACAACATACTTAGTTCTACTAGAGGGATAACAAGTTAATTTATTAAATGTTTAAATGAGGTAGTACTCAGAATTATGACTTCTGGATTTTTTGTTTGTTTGTTTCAGAAAAATTAGCAATTATGTACCTTGGCTCTACAGTTGTTTCTCAACAATAGTCTGTTTGTCACAAACATCTATATTCCTAGTCCTCAAGTAAGCCATGAGGCTTACTACGTAGTTTATTCCATGAAAGGCAATAACGCAGTACTCAAATGTTATTTTGAATAAAAAACACTTTCAGTGTTACATTTGTTTTCGTGGATAGCTAAGCAATAAATGCATTTGTCTGCTCATTTGTTGCTTTGAAATCTTATATAGAGGTATCAGAGGATGGATGGAGCCCGGGGAATTTAGCTGTTCCTGTAGAAGTAATAACTTCTATGGTAGTATTCCTGCTGTCAGTACTAGCAGTTGTGGTCATGTTATTCAAATGCATGCTCATGACTTCTCTTCCTTCTCCAAGTACATAGTACTGTCTTTTTCTATGCTTTCTGAAACCATGATGTTTCAGTTTTCACTCAGTGGGATCTTGCAATAGATTCTCCATCTGTGTTTTGAGAAGCCATTTCATTTTGCCAGGAAGTTGTCTCAATGAAATTGCAGCAAGAAAACACTGAGTGCCAGATGAATGGTTTTAGTGTTTAAGACTGAAACTATGTTAACCCAAAGAAACATGGAAGTAGCCATGCAAAGATACAAATCCACGTCTTCTGGAGAAAGGGAGAGATCATCTAGTAGTAAGACTTGAAATTCTTTGAATGGTGTTATTGAAATAATTCTCCTTGCCCCAGTGGTTTCTGTACTGTAATCCAATATATATCCAATTTGCACTGTTTTTGGAATTAATTTTGTCAATATTCATGCTAAGTCCTAAATTATCTGAACAGTTGGAAGCATAGGAGAGGAGTGTTGAACTAAAGTATAAGGTCAAAATCCAGGGACACCAAGGGGACAAATAAAATGGACAAGAATAAGAGAAACATTTAGTTTTGAGAAGACCTTGAAAGTCATCAAGTCCAACCATTAACCTAGCATTTCCAAGTCCGCCATTAAAGGTGGAGTGTAAAGGGAGGGAGGGATAATGGTCATAGGTTTTTTTGATGTCACTGTCAGTGTGTAATAGGATAATGGTAGTATAAGTACAATTATCATACCTGAAATAGCCTAAAAACACAAAAATTGCTGTTGTCAGTGGAGGAGAACTCAAACCAGAAATCTAGTCAAATGTTGTCCTGATCCGTTTTGAGATTTTTCCCACATCTATCTCTAAATTCAGTTCTACCATTATGAGAATGTAAATGTACAAGGTAATAATAGTTATGTGGTGAGCCATTAGGGGGCCATATGTATCCAACTTATTTATAGCCTGCAGGTTTGTTTTTTATTAAAATGAACTTGAAATGTCTTAGTTTTCTGTATATGTATAGCCTATGTAAGTATATAATCCTAATTTCTTTCCTTTGTTCACCTTCTAGTTATTACATGTGCAGGTTGCAGATTGTCATAATTGGATTGTGTGCCTTTTGAAGAGGCTTTGTGGTATGTAACTCCTGGCCTCTGTGTCACATGTATATTTAAATAAATATTTATTATTTAAATACTGTGTATTTGATTTAATAGAAACTTTAATAAAAATTTAAATTCTTTACTGTACTGTATATTCTTTCTGTAATCCATTAATTTAATCTATATATTAGCCAGTTTGTGTTGCTATCATTTTTCTGCAGTTTTAACATTCAGTCTCAGTGAGTACTCAGGGTGAGCAGTCTCATGTGTAAAATACCAAAGATCAAGGCTCAGCTTACTGCTGTCATGCAGATGTTGCACTGGGCAGACAAGCCCAAAATACAGTTATGGCAAAAAGCCTGGAAGCACAGCTATGGATAAGACATACTTGTAAATGCTTTATACAGCACTGCATTAATCTAGTCACTTTGTTCTTATTCTTCAGCTGCTTGGTTTAGAGGTAACTTTGTACCATGCTGCAAATACATACTGTCTGTTTAACTCTGATCCAGCCATTTAGTTGTTTTGTGACTCAGTGTTCCTTTTTGAAAGTGGGAGTAGGACTTCCATATCTTAAATTAATATTTCTGAAGTGTGATAGTTGGAAGGAGAAGGGTCATTTATGTATGGAGAGAACATGTACTTTTAATGTAATTATGATACGATACTGGTGTTAAATTCACTTACAAGAAATCTGACAGAAGAGTGAGACTTTAGATGTTGTAGAATCTTTGAACTACCTATGCTGTGCCATAGTAGGTAAGTTCATGAAAGGAAAAAATGTTAATTATTCATAGTGCTTTGCTGTACCATAAAACTCGATTTATTGAGACTATAATTTGTTCAAGTTGCATGTAGTAGAAAAATATATCAGGAGTAATTAGTAGTTTTCAGGATGTGATGAGGTAGGTATATATCCATAGAGGACAATTGAAAACAGTAGCGGTGTGGTATTGATTGCCTTTCAGAGGAAAAAAAATCTTGTCTCATTTCTAAATGTTAACAATTCAGAGAGAAAAATTCCCACTTGGGAAGAATGCTTTCCAGGTTGCTTCATTGCCAGGTGTTTGACATTGAGTGGAGCCTTAGATGAATGAAGCTTATGGCAGCTTTTGGAAATGACCGACTCCCGGGAATCTTGGCTTCCTGCTGTGAAAGTTTCCATTTTCAAAGCACATCAGTTTCAGTGGGAATGTTCCACTGGTCCCATATGCTACTTCTGACAGAGGGAGAAGTTTTTAACCTGAATATGAGACAGCTACTGAAGAAGTTCCCTTGCTGCTAACAAAATGAATTTCAATATGTTGCCAATGAACAAGCAGTGTGTTCCCAACTGCTGATGAAATTTAACTCCATCAATTATTAATAGAAATTTTGCTTTAATTTCCTTTTTTTCCTCTGTTATCTTTTAGCTCCACGACTTGTTCCTGGTAGGACTTTTGGGTTCTGAAGTTGAATTTCCCAAACAATATGCTAGTTTGGTTTGAAATTCTTGCTATATTTTCCTCCCCTCCCTCATATGCTCTCCTTGACCTAGCAGCAGGAAGCCTTTGTCTGAGGTGTTCATCTGGAACAACTTTTCCACACTTGTTTTCATGTTCTGTTAGATTACAGGGCAGCAGGCCTACCTTTGAAGCTCCCTTCTCTTTTGTTTCTTTGCAGTGCACTCCAGTAATTAACTTTGTCCTTCTTTTATTTGTTCCAGTCAATCGCAGTCCACTCTGCTGAGCATCTTCTCCCAGGAGTACCAGGTTAGAAGTTTTCTCCTTTGTGAGGGTTGACAGGTGCCTAATTGAATGATGAATGTCCCTTTATTTCTTTGTAATTGAACTGCCAGCTTTCTGATTGGTTTGGAGGATGTTCCTTTTTCCACATCAAGCACCGCCTGAGTCTCAGTGGATGGCTGCCAAGCCTTCCCATCCATCTGTCTAATAACATCTAGCCTTTGCTTATTTGGTGGACCTGTAATAAATTATGCTAAACCATTATTATTCTGACAATAATAATTTCCCTGTGTTGCGTGGTTCCATGTGCTAAATGTTTGCTGACTTGCACTGTCAGTGCTGCTTTCCATTGCTGACAGAGATGATGATAAATGACCATTGCCGGAGTGGCAGAAGGCAAGAGAGGCAGAAAATGGAGTCATTTATCATGAGATGACAGGTGTCAGTCAAGTGGCAAGTCTCTATGGAATTACTTTTTGTAGTTTTTCAAATAAGTTGTTTTTAAGCAATGTTCTTCCTGGTTAAAAATGCCAATTGAATTGTAAAACTAGAGTGCACCAGACTTAGATGGAATTGAATTGAGGGAAAATTAATACAAAGGTTGAAAGAGAGAACAAGTTTTTCTTTGCCCTCAGCAGCCTTCAGTAAACTTATTTAGATTAAATTATTGTGACCTTACTGGCTTTTACATATGGTACATTGCAGTACAGTCTGAAGACGTTCAGTTCAATAGGTAGATTGAATGTCATTTCTGTACAGAATCTAAAAACGTGCTTCACATCTATCAAAGTGTTTCCAAGGATTGCGTGTTTGCGTAGTCATGATTTCTGTGTTTTGATCTATGACACATTTGCAGAAGTCTTTTTTTTTCATTTTTCCAGAAACAAATCAAAAGGACACATGCCAAGCATCACACTGCTGAAGCTATTGAAACTTACTACCAAAGGTATGGCCTCCCCATCCCATTTAAGACTCTCATCATAGCTACTGGTTTTTATGGCAGTTGTGAGTAAATTAGCTTATGAAGCTAATTTTATATAACAATAAATTAAGAATTTAGGAATAGAGAATGGTTCACCTAAAAATGTTTTTCACTGGAAATACAGAAATTTTTCAGGCTTTGGTCATTCTGATTAAGAAAGAGTTTACTTCCCTAGCTCTAAGTCAGGATAAGCAAATATTTTTCAGTGTATGTGATGTCATTTATTATGTGTTGCCTGTAGTTTTTAATTTTTAGGATTTCTATGTCAAGACTGACTCTGATGACTTCTGTACAGCAAGAGAGCTTGTTCTGTTACAGCTGCTTGTTCAAAACATTTGTGTTACATTACAAAAAGTTACATATTCATGTATTGGCAGTTAAAGCACTAATTTTTAGATCTCTCCTGTTTTATCAACAGAAGTGTCAGAAATAGTTTTTAAGGGAGGATGAAAACCTTTATGTCATTTTACAATTGTTTGCATCTTAAGCTAATAAACTGTGTTTGCTACACCTTGTAGTTTTTCTGTTAGTTCTATAGGCTTTACTTAAAATATTCCAGTGACATAATTGGGGCATAGTGGTAACAGGTAAAGATATGCAATTAAAATATTACTTTGTAGACTGACATATCTGAAGACCACGCATGGCAAGTGAATTCATACTTGTGATGTATGATATTCGTGCATAATACTAATCTGAATGAATCAAGAAAATACACAAAGAGCCTTCATTTGTAAACAATTAAATGTGCTTCCACCAGAGTGATGTATTTAAAACTTAACCACAGCCTAATTATATCAGACACTTTAGAATATCTATTGTGAGATGTACTAGTTTGGGTGTTTGATTTTGGTT
The DNA here is from genome assembly GCA_013397375.1 of Toxostoma redivivum. NCBI lineage: Eukaryota > Metazoa > Chordata > Aves > Passeriformes > Mimidae > Toxostoma > Toxostoma redivivum. Next base: position 136,511 of record VXBI01014109.1, read on the forward strand.
TTTTAGTAGTTGTATTGTTCTGTAAAATTTGTACTGGATCACATCACACTTTTCCTAGGATTGATGCTTGTTTAGGAAGAGTATTGGCTTAAAATTTTGTTGTGCTAATAACATGCATATACAGTACTACTTTTAAATATTTTTCACTAGCACAATTTCAGTGAAGTGGCCTGTGGTAATTGTAACTGCTGTGTAAGTAACCCTTTTCTTAGAGTATGTATAAATCACTAGTTCCAGCCTGAAACTTCAACCTGAAACATGGGACAAAATTTTACTTTTATGCAAAGCAGCAGTTGTATTGGTGTCAGTAGGGTTGTAGGTATGATTAAGTTTGTCTCACATCATGTAGGAGAATTTGGTCTCCTGTCTTCTTCTGTAGTCTGAAGTATGATAGCAGTACATAACTAATGCATTATGTATGAAGCTGTGTGGTAGTGGTAGGGAAAATCATTCTTTATGCTATTTCTGAGTATGTCATTTTGCAAGTCTATTAACATGGGTGAGCAAAATGCACATGTTTTAAAATCAGAGATGTTCTGGTCAATAGTTAAAAAACTCATTTCAGTCCTGTTTTAATAGATTTACTGGGTAGTATGTTTAGGAGGCTACAGAAGCAGACAACTTGAGTTAGAGGCCACTTGGAAATGCTTCAGGCGTAAATATGACAAACATATCTTCTCTGCTCTTCTGTAGCATCTACTTTACTGCTGTAAACCCCAGTCTGGGCACTATGCTCCTTAGTATTTCTGCCGACATACAAGCAAATAATTGTGCTGTCATTGCTTTCTTAGGTCAGAAACTACCAGGTTTAAAAGGTAGACATTTCCAGTGGTCCCTGTTAGGAGCAAGTAAAATAGTTGAGTAGTTTCTTTTGCTTGACTGAGACTTACTAGTCTGAAACTTGGGCAAACAAAGTACAAGAGGGATTAGCAAGTTTTCAGAACAGTATTGCCATCAGCATGTGAGACTTGTTAGTCTATGATGGAGCTGCCGGAAGCATTAGAAATATCTGACAGAAATTTACTTCATTGTCACTGTAGTGTTGCTGTTCAATCATCTAGATGCATGTTTGAGAACATTAATCTCAAGTACATTTTCCTGGTTGTGTATTTTGTGTATGATTTCTCATTTTCATCTGTTATAAATTTTCAATGTTTAAACATGTTTTGTGGATGTTTTTTTATGTGGAACTGAAATAGGTTACAGCAAAAAGCTTTTTTCATTTCCTTAATTCATTAAGCTTCAGAGTAACTTGCAAGCAAAAAGCCCTTTATCTAATCTTATGTGAAGGTGTTTTATAAAGGTGTGCCACCCATTCCACAGAAAGGTAAAATGATAAAGAATTTTAATGTCTGTAACTAATGAGCAGAAGAGTCTTCTGATGGATAGATAATGATAGAGCTGGAAAGGCTGTGGCCTTCTAATGATGTCATTAATGATGTGCTATGCGAATACAGATAGGATAAACGAGCAGGTTCAAATGTTGGTAACTATTGTTCTTTTCCACATGGCTGCAAAGCACAAAGTGGCTTCCAATATCATAGCTCCTTCCCACCAGCTTCTAAACACAGGTTTCAGGCTTTATTGAAATGTAAATATCAAGCAGTGAAAGTAACAGAAGTGAGGAAAGCGACATTGTGTGAAACGATGGTCAGAAACATCATTCTGTAATACCCTCAACCAGAAACATTAAGCCATTGCCACTGATAGGATAATGACTTTATATCAACCTTTATTGAATCCTAAATATTTCTTATTTTCTCTTTAGAATATTGTTAGACAGATTTCACTACAGTAAGCCTTTAGTATTTAAACTACTGCCCAGACAAAAAAATCTGGAATAAATTTGAGAATTTACATTTTCGTGCATAGTAGTGAGTTGAGTAAGATATACAGTGCACCTTTATAATTGAAGGTCATGTGGAACCAAAAATCTTTATTGTGAATAATAGGGGTTTATTTGTCTGTGATGCATCTTCAGGTAGTACAGATGAAATTTATTTGTGTGTCATTAAGCCACATTTTTTAAATTTTCTTGCTATATTGGGTTTTTACCAGTGACTTCATTGAGATAGATATATTTTGCAGATGAATTGCATTGGAGACAACCCTGAAGAGTTAGTGATTGCTTAAAATACTTGCTTCTTGAAAGATTTCCCATTAAATACTCTGTAATGGGGTATTTTTCCTCAAATGAAAAAGATTCACAAGGGATACTGACATGTATAAACTGGCCTTTTCTTGCAACTGCAAAATTACCTGGCTTTGTCTTGTCTAGGTACCTGAATGGTGTGAAGAAAAATGCAGCTGCCCCAGTATTACTGGACCTGGCCATTGAGGTAATCATCTTTCTTTTTTCTTTAATCTTCCAGTGTAAAACCTGAGGGGCATATCTATAGTGACTTTAGTAAGAAATGTAATTAACCTAAAAAAAATGGTTTCAAGGCACATTAGACATTTACAATGGTTCCCCAGTCTGTTAGTACTTAAAATAATTAGACAAAAAGCCACATTTATTAATAAATCAGTTCATGTAATTAGTCTTTTAACTTCAAGGCAAATGTGTAGGATACCCTACATTTGTATTTTGCTGAAAATTTCAGGCAGACTGCATAAACTTATTAAAAATTCTCACATTGATTAAATGGAGTTGTATCAGTTTGATTGCTTACTTTTAATAACAAAACCCATCTAAGTTACTCCTATTTTTTAGTAATTGGAAGACTTAAAACAGATAATTTTCCTGACTCCTTTTATTTCTTTTCATATGGATTAGAGGATGGCTAATGAAAACTGCTCAAGATAAAGCACTTAAGCAGAATAAACTCCCCAGTGTATGAAAAGTTCTGTACAGATGCCATTAAAGTCTTGACAAATTTATTGATGCTGTTTATTAACTAGAATATGAATTTGCCTTGTTATACAAGGTGTTATTTGCATTAAAAACTGCTATCGTAGCACTAGCTTAAAGAAGAGGTAAAAAGTTTGAAGGAATGGCAAGGAGTTTCCTAGAAAAAAAATTGATGAAATACCTGTTTTTTAGATCTAAAATATTTATTTACCATAATAGTAACAGTACAATAGCTGATAGTCCCTGGAACTGCTTATGCAATCCTCAAAGGGATAGAATGAAATGTATGCTGTTTTGTGTTGCATTTTAATAGAAAATGTAAGAAGGAAGCAGAAAATGAGTGTTTGCATTAAAAATGATATGGCACTATGAACATTAAGTGTAGCAATAGCAGCAAGTTCTACATGTTACATTAGTAAAAAAGAATGGTTTTTCTCTCATGTACATTGCTGCAGCCAGCAAATGAGCGATTACCTATCAATTACTGGAAGGTTTTAATGGTCTGTGAAGTGTCTGTGTAACCTGATCGTACAGTTAGCATAGAATCGGGGATTTATTTCCTATTAGTGGTAATGTGTAGCTTTTTACCATCTCTGAAAAAGACAAGTCTTGAAGTACTGAGAATAGAATGTACTTTACATAAATAAGTACAATCTTATTAAGAATTTAGGTAAACATCCCAATGGATGATATATTACTCCCATATTATATGGGAACTGTCATAAAAATATTTCAAGCACAGAGTAATATATCTGTTACTGGTTCTTTGTATATTTTTCCCATTGATTTAGAGATGATGCATATAATTTCTGACTCCAGTGAGCATATCTTTGTTTATATTTCATTAATGCATTTTTGCAATTCAGATCAAAGATATCTGCAGTTCAGAAATAAATAAAAATTAAATAAGAGAAAGGGGAGCTACATAAAGAACTTACCTGCTTCTGGTTAGGTAGTAGCAGGTATATCAGAAAGGCAATGTATTTTGTGACTGCCACCTAATGCATTAGGGAAACGTGGCAATAACCAGCCTCAGATTACTGCTTCCAAACAATCAAGCTGCCATTTTTATATGATAGTTAATATTTAAATGACATACTCTTGCATCTGCTGACAATTGATGTAATGGTAATACTTTATGAGTCAATATATATTTAATCAGTGGAAACTGTAAAAATTGATGAGAAATATATAACATAGCTGTATCACAGTATGTAGCAGCTCTGTTAAATAGGAAAAGCTCCATATTGTTATGTTTTGGGGATGTTTTTTGAGGGTTTATAAAAATACTTCTAATTATTTTTTTTAAATAAAATTATTTGCCAACTGTTCATTTTGTTTATGTAATACAAAAAGACTAACATAAATTACATTTTTGTTAGAAACAATAAAATTAGTCACTGTTCTCTTCATACAAATATTTTCCAGTGAGATTTGAAGCACTATGAATTTTACTTACATTCTAAATTCTGACATGAAGCATGATGGCCCTATTTCAAAGAAAGATGGACACATGATTAATATGAAAATTAGGGCGATGCAAGTACCTGAACTAATAAGGTAGTCCTTATTCAGGCTGGACTACCTTCAGTAATTTCACCATTTTTCATGTGTCAGCTCTGATGGGGGCTACTGGAAATAAGCAGCTCCATGGAAAGCATTTCTCTCTACTTGGGGAATTTAAGGCCATCCAAGTACCTGCATATTTGCAAAAATATATATGCAGAAATGGAGTAGCCTTTTTTGTGTAGTTACTAAATCAAGATAAAATTTTTGTACTAATAGTGAACTTGAAAAGATGTCAAAAGAAGTTCACTGTGACATTGTGTGACCAAGGTTTGCTGTCTCATAGTTAAAATTCTGATTTCACTAAAGCAGTATTTTAATGGCATCTAAAAAGGTATTGTTATTTCAGGAGCAACTAGGTTATACATTTTTCATACATTTAAAAAAAGTTGAAATGAAGGAATAGCTTTGTTTAAAATCAAAATATAAACTCTAGTAATTTCGACTGAGCCCAACACATCTGCCAGACATATTGATGCTAAGTATATGTGGTATCACTTGATGGGTACCACATGAGCAAGGATTCATAGCAAAGGATCACCACTTCTTTTCCTTGATGAATAACCTTATAAAAGGGATTTCACTGTCATCTTTTACAAAGGGTGGTTCAGATGCAAAATGTACAAACATAATTACTCTATTTGGTTTTCCACTGGCATTGTGGATTACTACTACACATTTGGTGCAAATAGTTGAGTTTGATAATTGGAAAAGGCCCTGTTTCCTCTATTTATTCTTTAGTTTTAATCTACAAATAGATTACAGTTCTGCAAAGTGTGCATCTAAGTGCATTTACCTCCTGAAATTCTGTTTTTGTTTTTGTTGGGCTAAGGTGGACTTTGCCCCATCATTGATGGCTCGTATTGTGCTGGAAAGATTTCTACAAGAAAAAGAACAAGCCATCCGTAAGTATCTTAGCTGTTTTTTTTTTATTTCTTTTGTATTTTTTTATTTTAAAAATACTTCTTGTTTCCACTTTTCTTCTGACTGTGATAGAAAAATAATTACCACAGTGTTGGAAGTGAGATAACAAGGGTAGCATTTTAAGTTTGGTATCTTCAACAGTTAATGACAGTTAAACTGTATGTAAGAAGATCAACCATAATTTAATACTATTTAAATGAATCTTTTTCCTCTTAGATTTCCAGAATATCTGTTCTTCCAGTAAAATAAAGGGTATGGGGCTCATACGACATTCATATCTTTAAAATTCTGTATTTTAAAAGTCAGTAATTACTGTCAGTAATTCTTAAAATAAACCTAAGCCACTTTTAATTTTGAAATGTTGCAGAAATGTTGTTAGTATATACAGAAGTGCATTTAACTGATCTCAGTACAAGAAAATAAAAAAAATTCAATGAAAGGGAAGAAAAGAATAGAGCTACAGGAGGAGGTTCAAGCCTAAATTAATTTGCCACTGAAAAAATACATTTTGTTATTTTCTCTGTGTCAACTGCATGATTAAAACCGGCTGTTAAGTGAGCTCTGGGGATGTGCTCGTAAAAGATTTATGAGTAATATTCAATGTGATATTCAAAGTGAGTCATGAATATCAGGGTAATTGCTCTCAGTG